>JASUUF010000397.1:0-600000 GCA_030449835.1 Clausena lansium
TTTATTTTTCTCTTTTCAGCAGCTTTTTTTCCCATTAAGTTTTAATCATATTATTACAAATCATCCCAAATACATATAAGATTAAGGAAACAACTAACAATAAAATCACAGCAATTTTACTAAGCAATAAAATTCAAGTTCTTAACCACATGGCAGTTTTATTTTCAGAAATATAAAGCCTAAGTGGACAGAGAATTCGTTGTCAAATAGTAAGTTCGAGGGGATGAATTACTATCGAAATTAAGAAGAGTTTATTACCTAAAAATTCAAAATGCAAGATCTAATAACGCTCGAGTTAAAGGATTTATATTTAATAAATTACTCAATGCCATACATTATAAGAGATTAATTAGATTGAAGTAATTAACTGCGAGAATATGATTTTGAAATTCACTATATTAAAGAACCCAACAATAAGATTGCAGATTTGGTTGAATGATAAAAAAGCATACAAAGAAATAATAAATGGCGTAATGATGTCTTGCGAAGGTCGAGAATTGCTTCTCTAAGTGCAATGAAATAATTTATGATGCGCTTGCTATGATTGATGACTTCGTTAGAAGAATTGAAAAAACTTTGTCCAGATGTTTTTTACAAAATCATCCCGTAAGTTCAAACATCGGGTTAATTTATTAGCAAAATTCTAATGGTCGATATTCAAGGACCAAAAATGAGGGTCAGATAAGCGTTGTTCTTATGCTTAATACAAAGATCCCAATTCTAGATATGCTCCTCTCAATCCATGATCTCAAAGAATAAAGACATAAAGTGAGTAGGGTTCCCCAAGCTCTTCACGTAGCTTAAAAGCCTCGATATCACAAAGTTTAACGATGTCAATGGTTAAAATCCCATTAAAACGATAACGCTTATGAATTTGTGAATTATAAAATAGGCTATGAGATCTTGTTTTATCAGTTATAATTCCAAGATCATTTGCGGTTATACCCATGATCAATTTCATTTTAGAGGTGATCCCAAAATGATAAAAGATATGGTTGATTATGGTTTTCTTAATCTCATTTATATCGATGAAAATTTCAAGGAATTAGAATTACTCTCGAAAAAGATCAAAGAAACCGTTATTGAACTCAAAAAGATAAATGTGGACAAAAGAAGCCATTTTTGTCAAATTCCTCAACAGTTTGCCTTGAATATTGTGATAACAAATGGCATCCATTTCAACATATGATACAAGTTGGGGTTAGCAAGAAAAGAATTAGTCCAACAATTGATTTAGACTAGTTTATAATGACTATGATCTAGAATTATTTAAGCCCAAATCACTCAACACCGAAAGAGCAATATAGGATGAAAGTCCTTAATGAACAGCTTGAGGGAGAGGATAAGTAAAGAATGTGTATGGCTGCATTTACTACTTGATAAAAGAATATATCATCTTTTCTACATGAGTTAGAAAGAAAATATCTTAGCTTAATAAGCAGCCATTATTAAAAAGGAAAAGCAATATATGAAAATCTTATGAAGTTCAATTTACAACACACTATTTTAAATACGTAAAGTGTTAAAACACCAAAATAATTATGGTTATTGCTATTAAAATCCAAAGATGTATCTAGTAAAGAAGACATGTTCATGGATGAATAGCTTATAATAGGCATGTGATGAGGTCCACTGGAACATTCAAGATGTTCAAATTTTAACACGCTTCAATGATTCAAACGAGAAAATCCAAAAGATAAAGCTCATCCTTTTTCTCAAAGAGCCATCTAAAAATTAAGGAAACATATGTCAACAAAAATAAAGAAGCGAGGTCACATTATCTTTTGAGAATCAAGTGTTATCTCACAGAATGTAGCATGTGTAATGTAATCTTATCATGTAATCTTATCTTTTTAAAGATATAAACAAAATCATGTAAGAAGGAGAAGGCAATTGCTTATAGCCTTCCACTAACCTTCCCAAGCTTATGTAATTCTCTTCTCTGTAATAATTTCCAGTTATGAAATAAATAAATCTTTTGAGTGAAATTATCATCTTCTAAATATCTTATATATATTATTAGAAATAAGTCAAGTACTTTACATGCCAGCATTTGTGCTAAACAAAGAAGATTTCATATTCCTAAGCACTATTCTAGAGACGTTTGCAAGAAAACCACTTAGACGATTCCTTTTAGGCCGTGGTGCACTGTGTTGCGAAGGCCATGTGGAACACTCGCCAAGGTGATCTTGCTGGATGTGTGGTTCTTTAGCAGTGCTGACCATGGACCTCTCAATGGTTAGAGGCAATTAGTGAGTCTATCTTAGAATTCCGAGAGATAGTACACTAGTTAGAAATCTTGATCTATTTTCTTATATTTTAGCAACAAACGGAAGTATGTTGGGCTTTGGTTGTTTTCTTGAATGTTATAAGATAGGAAGTGATAAAAGTTATCAGTTATCAAGTTTATAGATGCTATAGATAATCTGGATTTTAGTCAAGAATACCAAATCATTTATGCACTCACTATGATTAAAGATCATTTAAATCTAAAAAAACATTGGTATAGAAATATGATTAGAATAAATGCCGAAGATGAATATGATATATTTAATGCTTTTGAAGAAGAAAACAGAATAGCACTAATGGAATCTATTTTAACAAGTCTTGAAGTAATTCAAGATAGTTGTAGAATTAATAACAGGACTCAAAATCGTCCATAATGAATAATAATAATAATCATATGAACTTTTTAATTCAAAATGTCGAATTTGGATTACAAAATCTATGTGAAAACATGGATAGAATGTATCTAAGTTGGGAAGATAGTTTAGGAATATACATAAACATGTTAGAAGTAAAGAGAGACAAATAATTATTAATGTGGGTCCTAATTTAGAACCAATCGATCTCTATGAATATAATAATCATCTAAACCTATATAAAATTATAGTTGAAGCTTTAAAAGTTTTAAGGATAGATGCAGAAGAGATGCAAGGAGAAATTGCCAAGTTATACAAAATTAACAATATAACAAGAAATTTAACAAGTGTTGCAAAAAGGTCCCATTTGTACAAAGTCTTGTACAAAGTTTGGTGAGAATATCATTGTTGTTAATTTAATCATTACTGGATAAAATTGAATACACGTGTAGTGTCTTTTCATGAAGAATTGCCAAATTTTGTGTCAAATAAAAAATAAAAAAATTTAAGTACCAGTAGTGTTGGATTTTGAAAGTAACATACATATTAACTAGGGGTGGGCATTTTAACCAACCCGATCCGATCTGAACCGATCCAATCCCATCCGAAAAAAGGGGTTAGGATCGGATCGGATGAATGCAAATATCCGATCGGGTGAGGCTTTACCAACCCAATCGGGTTGTGATCAGATCGGGTCAAATCCGATCCGATCAGAAAACCTGATTGAGTTGGCTAAAAAAAAAAACACGCTTCTATTGTTCTGCACTTAATCTTCTTCTTCCTCTTCACTCAATCTCACACAAACAACTATCAAGCATTCACTCACAATCTCGCACAAACAACTAACAAGCATTCACTCACAATCTCACACAAACAACTAACAAGCATTCAAGCAACAACAGCAACGGTAGGCCGGCAGCACACCTCTTCGACCAGATCTGCAGCACAGACGAACGATCTACTGGCTGGCGGCTGCTGCTCGACGGTTGCTCCACTTCACTTCCACCGGATCTGCTCTTTTCGCAGTCACCGGCGAAGCCTGCGAACCCATGGACGAAACCCGCTGCCGCTTGATCCACCGGTCATCGTTTGATCCTCGCAAAGCAACCCGCGGTTGTTCCACCGAGCCCGAGATCGACAGCCACCATCGCCAAGTCCTCCAATTCTAAGCTCTCGAATGAATAACTCCAAGCTCCCAAATTTTTCAGTTCATGATATATAAAACTATATTATATTTGTTAATATATATGATAATGAATTAATGATATGCTGATAATGTCAAATGTAATGTTCCTTTTCATTTCACTTAATCATATATATGATATGTTAATATATATGTATATTATCATTGAATTTAATTTAATTGTTGTCTTATTATTGTGTTGTATATTATTTGATCTATTTTTCTTTTTTTCATTACCTTTAATTCAATTATTGTCTTGTTTTTCATTATTTTCATGATAACAATAAAATATGAGGTAGAATTGAATAATTTAAAAAGGAAATGAAACTGTATAATCAAGTTTATTGTTTAAGTTTAAATAAAATTGATTTTGAAATTAGCATGACCAGAATATATTCATATATTGTTTTATGTAGTATATTTATATATTAATGAAAAATCGAGAATGCATAGTTTTTTTTACGGATAAATTATGATATATTGTTGTTGGGTAGTATTATTAAGCATAAAAAATTATAAATGTAATAGAATTAGTTATACAATGAGCATGAGATTAGAGGTCATTATTTTTTTATTTTAATTTCAATAAAAATCAAATCCAATAAATTTATATAAGAAATGTGTATGTTAAAAATCTTGATTTTTTTTTTGTATGTTTAGATTACTAAACATTCAAAATCAGATTCAACAATTGCTAGTTTACTACTATACTCTAACAATCCAACTTGGACTACAAGAAGTTAAAGTTAGAAATTTTCCAAGTGTTTTAGAAATTATTTAATTACATTTAAATTTTGTGACTATTAATTTTGGACTTTGTGCTTATTTTAATTTTTATTAATTTGATTTCATAGTAGTGGACCAGTAGTTTTTATTTTTTGATGAAAATTAGTGGGAAACGGACTAAAATGAAATAATTACATAAAAGTAAACTCGTAATAACTAAATAATTTACAAATAAACACCAAAATAAACTAAAACGGTTCAAAATTACCCTTGACCCGAACGACCCTAATACGATCCAATCTGCTTTATAATCCGAACCTTATCCTATCCGAACTCAATCTGATCCGATATAAAATTCGGGTTGAGTTCGGATGAATTTTTCTCTAACCGGATCAACCTGAATCCGATTGAGTCGATCCGAACCCGATTCGACTCCGATTTTGCCCACCCCTAATATTAACTACTAAGCTTTAATGCTGGTTGCAAATAAAAAGGAAAAAAACTTGAAAACTCTGTGGAATGGGAGATAAATCAAAGTCATAAATTTGGACTCAATATTTTTAGTTTTTATTTTTTAAATATTTTTAGTAAATACATTTAAAATTTAAATTGTAACCGTACGTATAATGTAAATAACGGTATAATAATTTTATAAACTGAATTTTATTTTTTCCACATATGAAACTTATAATTGTATACAGTCTCCTGGTTCCGCCCTTGTCTATATGTATGACATGTCGGCATCATTAAAAATTGGGAAGCAGCGACAGCCAACTGGCTGAGAGTATAGTGTAAGAGTTGTTAATGCATATCAGCTATTTGGTGAAATGCTCACAAGAAATGGAAATTTAACAGGTTTGCATTTCTCAAACTTTACCAACAAAACTTTTACAAAAGCATATTTGTGAATGATTTTGCTATAATTTAATGTTTATCATCACTTAATCTCCAATCTTTTTACTCCTTTACACTTGAGTAATTATTGTGTTGCCACCCATGCAAGCTTATAGATGCTTTAATTCCTGAGATAATTAGTTCATCAAAATAGCAGCCTTATCTTTTATTAGCATTTTATTTTGTCAATATTAACCGGTTAAATTGAATCAAAAGTGAAAGCGAAAATGAAAATGACTGAATGACCCGACTTTCAAAATAACAATAATTTTGTCAAATTATGTGATCTGAATGACCCATATGTTTGATTTTTTTCCCCCACTTCATTTCAATTTTGAGAAACAAGTTATGTTTGATTTTTTTCCCCCACTTCATTTCAATTTTGAGAAACAAGTAATATATATACCTAAACTGAAGTTTATGGTTTCTGCGTGCTCCTTGTATTACAAGTATCAAATCTCTGCTTCACATCAACCTTAACAGAATCTATGTAGCTTTTAGCTTTAATAAAAGCATATGGATTTTTGTTTTCTGACTTGATTTTCCAGTATGAAGATGAGTGTCGTTCCATTCATTTTCTAGTTTTGTATTATTTTTTCATTGTTTAAAACCAATAATTGTGTTTTGTTTGTAGCAATTCAATACATCATTAATATTTATTGCAAAGTTGGCTAAATTAAAACTTTTTACATAATGTACAAAGTAAACTGCAGCACATAATTCATAAAATTTTAGATATTGATCGGTCTAAGTAATAAGGATGTGTTTCACCTACTCTATTTTGTACTAATAATATACTAGGTTTACCAAATTATAATTTGACAATGTCAACATAAATCTTTCTGCAACTGTCTGGTGGTATACTTATATTTTATATATATTTTAATATCTTTTAGCTTAATTTTATTCTTAGTTTTTATTTTATTATATTAATTATTGTTTTAATTTTATATTTTTATTTATTTAGGTAATATCCAAATAAAGAGAGCTAAAAGAAGAATTAAATCAGAATATTCGGGAAGAAATCTACGTGAGAGAATCAGAAGGGGAAAGAAATAAAGAAACAAATTAAGGAAGATTTAATCATCATGCATGCAATCAAGTGGGGAGCATTGCAGAATTAATTGACAAGTAAATATGGCAAGCTCGGCACATATTGTGATTAATTGAGGAAGCAAATATTTTGGCATGGTTTTAAGTGGCAATTCACGTGCATGGCTAAATAGAAAGCAAATTATTAATTGCTTAAATGTGGAATCAGCCAATATGCATGCATGGCTTACAAAGCTAAAGCCAACAAATTGCATGTGCAGAGCATTCATGTGGAGATTGAATTTAATTCAATTTAATCATCATGCATGCAATCACGCGGAGAGCATTGGAGAATTAATTGACAAGTAAATATGGCAAGCTCGGCATATATTGTGATTAATTGAGGAAGCAAATATTTTGGCATGATTTTAAGTGGCAATTCACGTGCATGGCTAAATAGAAAGTAAATTAATTGCTTAAATGTGGAATAAGCCAATATGCATGCATGGCTTACAAAGCTAAAGCCAACAAATTGCATGTGCAGAGCATTCACGTGGAGATTGAATTTAATTCAATTTGGTGGCTTTAGCTTAAGTGTAGGGCACATGCATGGCATTTTCTATTTTGGAAAGAAATCTATTGGAACCCGTGAGCTTGAGTTAAGGGTTGTTTGTTTTTTGTCTGAAATCTGAATCTTAATTATTTTCAGATATTTATAATTTTTATTTTGTTTGTTTTCTATCACTTATGCGATTATAAGATATTTAGGCCTCGAATGAAAAAAGATAATATTCGACTTTTATCCGAATGGCAAAACATCTCGAATGGAACTTTAATATTCTCTCTCATTAATACCCCTATTAAATAAATTTATTAATTATTATATAAATTATATTTTTATTATTTTTTTATTTATCCCTTTTTTGTTATATACATGTATTCAATTATTATTATTATTATTGTTATTTTGTGAATGAGAATTTAAACATAATAGAACTTTAGGTGAATATGTTTTATAATATGTCCATCTATTTGTATTTATATTTACTATTTTTATAATAGATTTTGAATTTTATTTAATACATTAATTTTAATTCAAATGATTAGACAATTCTTGATTAAGTAATTAACAAGAAAAAAATATCAATATAATATACTAAAAGTAACATTATAAGTATCATATAATAATTAAAAAAATGCACGTGTTGTAGATATATTTTATTTCTCATGCTTTGTTAAGGTAGATATTATAAAAAAAAATTTATTAATCAAATAATTTATTTATAACTTGTCATGTATTTAACCAATAAATATAAGTATTATTGATATTTATAAGGTTATATATGTCAAAATATCATATTTCATATGTTTTCTTTTTGACAAACAAACAACTTAACACTTATATTCAGATATTGAAAATAGAAAAATAAATATGTCATTCAGATATATATATTCAGACCTATTCAGACTTCAACCAAATTCAGATTTCAGATAAAAAAAAAAACGCTACCTTAGAGTTGGAAGCAAATTGAATTTGGTGGATTTTCCTTACAAAAGCCGGTTTTCGCATGCAATTAAAATCTTAAAAGGACTTGGCCAAGTTGTGAACTATATAAAGAGACGCATAAAAAAGAGCTGCTGCCGCACAAGGAGTTGGAGAAAAATCGAGAGAGAGAGTAGCGGCATAAAGAGAGAGAACAAATTGAAGATTTATTTCAAGAGTTTTCTCTACTAAACCCCTCTTCTCTTGTTTTAATTATAAGGATGTTTTAATTTATTATAGATGTTAATTTCTTTATTATGAACTAAATATTTTTATTTAGGTTTGTAATGGAACCTAGTATGAACCTTAATTGATTGATGTCTTAGTTCTTCAAAATTGCCTTTTATTGATTATTTATTATATTTTGTGCGTAACCTATTTGATTGCTTGATCACCAATTGAATAGCATATGTGTAGTTGTATAGATATCCGAAGAGTCATGCATCTATAGACCTAAATATGATAACATGTGTTAATCTGAGATAGGAATATACTTAGATTGCATATGCACTTATTAAAAAACTTGAACTTAATGAATTGCTTATAATTGAACTTAATGAACTTAATGAATTGCTTATAATTGATCCTCATAGAAATATAGTGGGTTGATTTTGAGTAATATATCTACTTGACCATCGGAAGAGGCTTGTAGAAACTTAAGTGTTTTGAGTGATAATTGAATTAGGTTAATTAGAAGAACTAGATTAAGATTAATAAGGGGATTGCTAGGGGAAATTACAAACCAAGGTTTCATCATCCATTGATTATTTTCTTGTTTATTTTGCATTTAATTTACCGCAATAATTTTAGTTAAGACTTTTTATTCAATTGTTTGGATTAGGCTTGGGAGATCTAAATTGATAGATAGTGATAGGATAATATTAGTCCCTGCGGATTCGACAATCTCACTCATCACTTTATTAATTGTTCGATACGTACACTTGCGTAGTTAGATTTTTAGACAACATCTGGAATGACTTTATTCCCGTACCTTGATCTTTATTTATTTATATATTTATTCTTTGCTTCACTTCAACCTAGCGAAGGAACTTGAACTTTGGCTTTTCAAATGGGCTACTTTCAGCTTTTAATCTCGTCATCATTGTGAAGATGACAAACCATTAATCTTTTGTTCTTCACTTGTTGAAGTTACAGAATATATAACATTCTTGAACTTTTAGCAAATCATTATTCTTCTTCAACACACCTCCTTAAAAAGTCATTCTCTACACTCGTTCTCAATCAAGAAACACATATGCTTTTGTACATTGTGGTCACCGTTGTTTTGTTATTAGTCTTTGCTCCCTTTTCTCTTGGCACTGTTTTATTGTAATTTACGTCTTTGTACTTCTACCGTGTCAAGATATCTTCTTTTTTTGGATCTCTATCACCATCAATAGTTCG
This sequence comes from Clausena lansium, assembly GCA_030449835.1. Taxonomy (NCBI): domain Eukaryota; kingdom Viridiplantae; phylum Streptophyta; class Magnoliopsida; order Sapindales; family Rutaceae; genus Clausena; species Clausena lansium. The sequence goes on from JASUUF010000397.1 coordinate 9,425, forward strand.
GTTGTTGTTATCTAATATTTTTTTCATCTTTCTTCTCGGTCCATACTTGAGTTATCTAAATCACTCCTTATATTAATTCAATCGGTTCTTACGCTTTCTTTCATTTCTCTCGTTTCTACAACCGGATAAACCGTCCATCTTTGTTGTTTTTTTTTCTCTCTCTCTCTCTGCGTTTGGCTCCTTGTTCATTTTCTTTTAAGAACTTTTAAAAAAAGAAAAAAATTAAAATGGGATCGAAGGTGGTGGAAAGCATTGTTACTATTTTTTTAGAAGTTGTGAAATGCTTGTCTCCTCCAATAGAATGTCGACTTGGTTATTTGCGTAACTATAATGCCAATTTTGAGAATCTCAAGGTTGAAATTGAGAAACTTAAGGATAAAAGTAGGAGCATTCAGCGTAGAGTTTCGAGGTGAAAGAAAAGGAGAAAAGATTGAAGAGGAGGTTGAGAAATGCCCCTGGTTAATGCGAATAACATAATTGAGCATGCACTAAGTTCATTGAAGATGAGGAGACAACAAATAAGCGATGTCTCAAGGGCTTGTGTCCTAATTTGAAGACTCACTATCAGCTTAGCAAGAAAGCAGAAACAGAGGTGAAGGCCTTTGTTGGGCTCAAAGAAGATGCTGGGGAATTTGGCAGTGTTTCCCGCCGTACCAATCTGGAGGAGGTATGGTTAAAGTCTAACAAAGGTTACGAGGCCTTTGAATCAAGACTTTCTGCTTTAAAATACAAAATGCATTAACTGATGCTAATGTCAGTGTCCTGTTTCTTTGTTTATTTCATTAGGTTTGTTTCACATAAACCTTTCTTTCAAAATTTGAAAGGGAAAGAAATAGCGAGTACTTAGAAATTGCAAGAACTATATTGAATCATGCATATATGCCCCAGTCTATGAGCTCTAATCAGCACATTCTGCCTAGAACAAATCATCAAACCATCAAAAGTTAGCTATGAACAATTATATGAAATGTTGAAAAATCTGCACCCAAACCAACTTGGCACATGGTTGAAAGTCAAATAGTGGCTTGCATGGCTTACTAATTTCAAAGATAATGGTTGCTAATTTCAAAGGAAAAATCGGAGGCATGTGGATTGTTGACAAAAATGTGCATGGTTGGTGGATGAAATGCCTATAAATAGAGGCATCGTTGATTGAGCAAAAGCATCCCAAAAATCTCATTTAGAGAGTAATTGCAAGTGAAGCAATTGAGAGATATAAGAGAGCTTCAGCTTGAGTGTTCTATTAGAGATCCATTTTGGTGTATTAGGGTACTAGGTTTTGAGAGTTTTTCCCAAATTTGTAAATTCCAATTTGTTAGTGAAATTATCTTCCAGTCTTTGCCCGTGAACATAGGCTTTACGCTCGAACCACGTAAATTATTGTGTCTAATTTTCTTTGCATTTGTTTACACTACATTCATATTTCTCCAAAAGTCACAGTCGTCACAAATTGTTAATTGCTCAACCCGCGCTTCCGCACAACAATTGGTTTTATAGCCAAAGGTTTGTACTTGGGGTATACGGTACTATTTACAAATTCGATACTATTCATAAATATGGTATTGTTCATAGTGGTGGATACGGCCATTTGTACTTGGGAGACAGTCTATTGTACGTAGTGTGTATTTTTGCATGTCTAGGAAAGTTCTGTTAATAAGACGATAAGAGTTTAAAGAGTCTGGATTTTAAGTGAGACCGTTGTGACCCCTCCATTCTCCTGGGAACTTTCCTAGTGCATTTATTCACGCGAAATAAACATCATAGAGACTGTTTTTCAAGTGTGAATAGTTGTTGAAGGCATTGATCATTTGGGGTTGAGAAGAATGGCAGAAGCATCATCGTCGTCTTCATCAGCGAGGACTACTGTGACTAATGCAAAGTTTGAAGTGGAGAAATTCGATGGTACCAATAATTTTGGTATGTGGCAATGTGAGGTGTTGGATGTCTTATGTTAGCAAGAGTTGGATCTTGCTCTAGAAAAGCCACGACAAGATGGATGACAAGGAGTGGACAAAGATCAATAGACAGGCATGTGGTATTATTCGCCTATCTCTAGCTAAAGATAAGAAGTACTCTGTCATGAGGAAGACATCAGCAAAGAAATTGTGGAAGATGCTGGAAGAAAAGTACATGAAGAAAAGCTATGAAAATAGGCTTTATATAAAGAAGAAACTCTATCGATTCACGTATGCACCTGGCATGTCAATGAATGACCATGTGAACTCATTCAATAAAATATTAGCAGATTTGCTAAATTTGGATGAGAAATTTGAAGATGAAGATAAGGCATTATTGCTGTTGAATTCGCTTCCTGATGAATATGACCATCTCACCACTACTTTGCTTCATGGGAAGGACAGTGTATGTAGTGCGCTGTATAACGCTGAGACCAAAAAGAAAGGTACAAAGGATCACAGAGATACAGTTGCAGAAGTTTTGACAGCAAGAGGTCGTTCACAAAGCTGCAAACCTGGAAAAAAGAGCAAGTCTAAAGGGAGGCCTGCTAAAGACGAATGTACTTTTTATCCTGAGAAAGGGCATTAGAAAAAGAATTGTCCTAAATTACAAAAGAGGAAGGCTATTTCTAATGCATGTGTAGCAGAGCATTACGAAGAGTCAGACTTTAGTCTGGTTGGCATGACTTTGACATGTCATACAGATGAGCAAATTTTGGATTCGGGTTGTAGTTATCATATGTGTCCTAACAAGGGCTGGTTTTCTAGCTTCAAGAAGCTGGACGGTGGAGTTGTTTTTATGGGCAATGACAATGCTTGTAAAACCATGGGAATAGGTTCAATCCAATTAAAGAATCATGACGGTTCAATCCAAGTTTTGACGGATGTTTGCTACGTACCAAGCTTAAAGAAAAATCTCATCTCATTAGGAGTCCTAGAATCCAAAGGGCTTACCAACTATGAGAGATTGATTCTTGAAGGTAGTAGCTGGTGCACTCACGGCAATGAAAGGCACAAGAAGAAATAATTTGTACTATTTCCAAGGGAGTACAGTTATTGGATCAGCATCAACAGTTTCTAAAAAGGATGCAGATTCAGAGGCAACCAAGTTGTGGCATATGCATTTAGGACATGTTGGTGAAAAAGCTTTGCAGACTTTAGTGAAGCAAGGCTTATTGAAATGTGCAAATTCTTGCAAATTGGAATTTTGTGAACATTGTGTTCTAGACAAGCAGATAAGGGTAAAATTTGGTTCAGTAATTCACGATACAAAAGGAATTCTGGACTATGTTCACAGTGATGTGTGGGGACCTACCAGAGTAGCTTATTTGGGAGGTATGCACTATTTTGTTACTTTTATTGATGATTATTCAAGAAAAGTGTGGGTATATTTGATGAAAAACAAGAATGAAGTTTTAAGCACATTTCTGAAATGGAAGAAGATGGCCGAGACACAGACTGGTAGAAAGGTCAAAAGACTTCACTCAGGTAATGGTGGTGAGTACAAGAATGATCCATTTCTACAAGTATGCCGAGATGAGGGCATTGTGCGACACTTCACTATTCAAGACACACCACAGCAGAATGGAGTGGCAGAACATATGAACCGGATTATACTAGAGAAAGTTCGGTGTATGTTGTCCAATGCTGAATTAAACAAGGAGTTTTGGGTTGAGGTAGTTGTATATGTGTGCCATCTGATTAACCATTTGCCATCTGATTAACCATTTGCCATCTGCTGCAATTAAGGGCAAAACACCAATAGAGATGTGGATTGGTAAACCTACTACTGATTATGATTCTTTACATGTTTTTGGTTCCACTGCTTATTATCATGTAAAAGAATCAAAGTTAAACCCAAAAATAAAGAAAGCATTGTTTATAGGTATAATTGGTGGAGTAAAAGAATATGTGGTGTCCAGTTACAAAGAAGATCATTTTCAGTAGAGATGTGGCTTTTGATGAATCAGCCATGTTGAAACAAAAAAGATTCACAAAATGATGACAAAACCAGTGGTACTTCGCAGTAGGTGGAGCTTGGAAAAGGTTAAAGATGATCCAGCCAGAGTTGAGGAGATGGATGATTCTCTATCGACTAACGATAAAGAAGAGGTTCTAACCCTAAAACCTTTACAACAATAAGATTCAATTGCATATAGAAGGCCACGAAGAGAGATTCATAGACCCGCTCGTTTTGTTGATATGGTGGCCTATGCACTTCCAATTGTAGATGGTGATGTTCCTTCCACTTCTAGAGAAGTAGTAAGTAGCCCTGAAAGTGTACAATAGAAGCAAGCAATGGATGAAGAAATGCAGTCTCTTCATAAAAATGGAACTTGGGAGTTAGTTACACTGCCTAAGAAAAAGAAGGCAATTGGGTGCAAATGGGTATATGCAAAAAAGGAAGGATTTCCTCGTAAGAATGAAATTCGATATAAGGCTAGATTGGTAGCGAAGGGTTACGCTCAGAAGAAAGGAATAGACTACAATGAGGTATCTTCTCCAGTTGTGAAACACTCGTCTACTCGGATTTTGCTAGCCATTGTTGCGCAATATGATCTTGAACTAGTTCAACTTGATGTGAAAACGGCATTCTTACATGGTGATTTGGTAGAGGAAATCTACATGGCTCAGCCAGATGGATTCAAAGTTGTTGGAAAATAAAATTGGGTTTGCAAACTAACAAAGTCGCTTAATGGATTGAAACAATCTCTAAGGCAGTGGTATAAGCGATTTGATCGGTTTATGAAAGGGCAAAGGTACACAAGAAACAAATTTGATCATTGTGTGTATTTTCGCAAGCTACAAGAAGGATCTCTTATATATTTGCTCTTGTATGTCGATGATATGCTAATAGCATCCAAGAGCAAAGATGAGATTGAGAAGTTGAAAGCACAACTCAATCAAGAGTTTGAGATGAAAGATTTAGGTGAAGCTAAGAAGATTCTTGGCATGGAGATATGCAGAGATAGAGCTCATGGCACAGTCAGCTTGTCACAGAAGCAATATTTGAAGAAGGTACTACAACAGTCTGGCATGACTGAGCAAACAAAACCTGTAAGTACACCGTTGGCTTCTCATTTCAAGCTTTTTGCACAACTATCTCCTTCGACAAATACGGAACGAGAATACATGTTGCAAGTTCTGTATTCTAATACATTTGGTAGCTTGATGTATGCTATGGTGTGTATAAGGCCCGACATTTCACAAGTAGTTAGCATAGTGAGCAGGTATATGCATAATCTTGGTAAAGGACATTCCCAAGCCGTGAAATGGATTCTACGGTATATTCGAGAAGAGACTAGATGTTGGTTTATTGTTTGAGCAAGATGACACACTTGGTCAAGGTGTGATTGGGTACGTTGATTTCGATTATGCGGTGATTTGGACAAACGACGGTCAACCACTTGGATATGTATTTACTCTTGCTGGAGGGCCAATAAGCTAGAAGTCTACACTACAGTCTACAGTTGCACTATCAACTACAGAGGCCGAGTATATAGTGATTATGGAGGTTGTTAAAGAGGTTGTTTGGCTACAAGACTTGCTTGAAAACTTGGTATTGGTCGAGGAGCATGTTAACCTATATTGCGACAGTCAAAGTGCTACTCACTTAGCAAAGAATCAAGTTGATCATGCACGTACAAAAAATATTGACTTGCGGTTTCACTTTGTGCGGGAAATTATTGATGAGGGGAAGATTCTTTTTCATAAAATTAAGACTGTAGATAATCCCACAGATATGTTGACCAAAGTGGTGACGGGGATTAAGTTTGGCCATTGTCTAAACTTGATCAATATCCTGCAAGTTTGAAAACATTCAGGAAGGTAGAGACTAGAGGGTGGTTTGTTGATGGTCGGCTCAAATTTAAAACTTTCGCCGAGGTGGAGAATTGTTGAAAAATCTGCACCCAAACCAACTTGGCACATGGTTGAAAGTCAAATAATGGCTTGCATGGCTCACTAATTTCAAAGATAATGGTTGCTAATTTCAAAGGAAAAATCGGAGGCATGTGGATTGTTGACAAAAATGTGCATGATTGGTGGATGAAATGCCTATAAATAGAGGAATCGTTGATTGAGCAAAAACATCCCAAAAATCTCATTTTGAGAGCAATTGCAAGTGAAGCAATTGAGAGATATAAGAGAGCTTCAGCTTGAGTGTTCTAGTAGAGATCCATTTGGGTGTATTGGGGTGTTGGGTTTTGAGAGTTTTTCCCAAACTTGTAAATTCCCATTTGTTAGTGAAATTATCTCACAGTCTTTGCCCGTGGATGTAGGCTTTACGCGAACCACGTAAATTATTGTGTCCAATTTTCTTTGTATTTGTTTACACCACATTCATATTTCTCCAAAAGTCATAGTCATCATATATTGTTAATTGCTCAACCCGCGCTTCTGCACAACATGAAAATCTAGAGTTTCTCAACTTTTTGTGAGTTTGAGAAGTTGTTAATTCTACTGAGTTTTTCACATTTTTGTTTGACAATTGCAGGTTTTAGTTTATGAAAGTTAATGCCTAAATTTCTTACATTTTTTAAGTGTTTTGAAAGATCGCTTATATTGCATCATAAAAATCATGGTCTGAGAAACCAACAGGGGACTAGTTTGGTCCAGATATGTGAAATGTAAACGAAATAATATTTTCTCTGTAGTTCCTGCTAAAATTATCTGTTCTACGGTAGCAGAATGTCCAGTTACTGCAGAAAATTCAGGTCACTCTGCTGTGCATCATCTGGAATAAGGCTGTTTTCCAGTTTCTTCAAAGTTTACATGCGGAGGGCTTCCCGTTTCCATTTTCCCTATTGCTGTCAACTCACTTGAGTTTCACTGGATCAAGAAACCCTTTTCTCTTGGAATCTGTTTTGCTGTAATCTCTCAGCCCTTGTTAATTAGTTTCTCTCCACTCCCAATCTAGTTGTATCCTGCTGTTGTCTCTCTTTTGTTCCATATCTACTCTCTGTACTTCTGCTGTGTCAAGATATCTTCTTTTGTTCATTCGGTTGTTGTCTATAATATCTTTTTCATCTTTCTTCTGGTCTATACTTAAGTTATTTTGTTGGTTCCTTTCTCCTCTATTATCTAAATCACTCCTTATATTAATTCAATCAGTTCTTACGCTTTCTTTAATTTCTCCACTTCAACAACAAGATAAACTGTCCATCTTTGTTGTTTCTTCTTTTTCTCTTCTGTGGTTGGCTCTTGTTTATTTCCATTTCAGAACTTGAAAAAATAAAAAAAAAGGGATCGAAAATGGAGGAAACAATTTGTACTGTTGTTTTAGAAGTTGTGAAATGCTTGGCTTCTCCAGCAAAACGCCGACGTGGTTATTTGCGTAACTATAAAGCCAACTTTGAGAATCTCAAGGCAGAAATAGACAAGTTCAAGGATGAAAGTAGAAGCATTAAGCACAGGGTTTCTGAGGCTGAAAGAAAAGGGGAAAAGATTGAAGAGATGGTTGAGAAGTGGCTGGTTAGTGTGAGCAACACCATTGAGCAGGCGGCCAAATTCTTTGATGATGAGGAGTCCTAATTTGAAGACTTGCTATCAGCTTAGCAAGAAAGCAGAAGCAGAAGTGAAGGCCCTTGTTCAACTCAAAGAAGTAGCTGGGAGATTTGGTAGAATTTTCTACCCTACCATTCCAGAGGAGATATGGCTCAAGTCTAACAAAGGTTACGAGGCCTTTAAAAACCAGGCATTTTACTTTAAAGTCTATACAAACTGCATTGACTGATGTTAATGTCAGCAACATTAGGCTGTACGGAATGGGCGGCATTGGAAAGACGACATTGGTGAAAAAGTTTGCTAGGCGAGCCAGGGAAGAGAAGCACTTTGATCAGGTGGTTTTTTCAGAGGTTTCCCAAACTCCAGACATAAAAAAGATCCAAAGGGAAATTGCGGAGAATTTAGGTCTGGAGTTGTCCGAGGAAGCTGAATCTAGAAGAGCTACTAGACTATACGAACGATCGAAGAATGAGAAGAAGATCCTTGTGATTCTGGATAACATCTGGAAACATCTTGATTTGGAGACTGTTGGAATTCCTTTTGGCGATGATCATAGAGGATGCAAAGTATTATTAACAGCAAGAGATCATAATGTCTTGTTAAGTATGGGATCTGAAAATAACTTCTTGATTGGCAATTTAAACGTAGAAGAAGCTTGGTGATTGTTTAAGATGATGGCTGGTGATGATGTTGAAAGTCATACGTTGAAATCTACAGCAGCGAGTGTAGCCAAGGCATGTGGAGGTTTGCCTATTGCCTTAACTACAGTTGCGAGGGCACTGAGAAATAAGAGTCTGCATGAGTGGAAGATTGCCTTGCCAGAACTCCAAATACCTTCAAGGGTGAGCTTCGAAGGAGTGCCGGCAGAGGCATATTCAACTATTGAGCTGAGTTGCAAGTATTTAAGAGGTGAGCAACTCCAGAAAACTTTTCTACTGTGTAGTCTAATTACACCAACTTCAATTATGGACTTGTTCAAATATAGCATGGGCTTGGATGTATTTGAAAGAATCTATAAGCTAGAAGATGCAAATAACAAATTACATGCATTGGTCCGTGAACTAAGAAACTCTTGTTTGTTGCTTGAAGATGGTGGCACTGAAACGTTTTTTATGCATGATGTTGTTCGGGATGTTGCCATTTCAATTGCATGTCGTGACAATAATGCATTTGTGGTGAGAAATGATAATGTGTGGAAATGGCCAGAGGCAGATGCATTGAAAATATGTTCAGCAATCTCTTTAATAGATAGTAGTATTAATGACATTTCTGAAGGAATAAGTTACAAGGAGTCGAGAATGTTGATTTAGAATTAGACGCAGAAGGCTTTTCACAATCGAAGCATCTCCATGTTCAAAATAATCCTGACCTCCTACACATCGTCGACTCAATGGAGAAGGTAGCTTGTGATGTCTTTCCTCTTCAGCAAATTGAAGAGGTTGGTTCTATGTGATTTAGGTAGTCTCACAAGTTTCTGCTCTGCCAATTACACCTTCAAATTCCCATCTTTGCAAGATTTATCTGTGATTGGTTGTCCCAAGTTGAAGACTTTCACTACAGGAACAGGAGAATTAAGAGCGCCTCCGAGAGTAAATGTCTGATATGGAGAGAGAGATTATCAACTACGTTGGGCTAATAATGAGCTTAACACAACCATACAGCAATTACATGCTGAAAAGGTACGGATAGCTGTTAGAAAATCTTATTCAATTATCAAAAATTCATTTGTCATTAGTTTTTAAGTCATGTAAAATGATATTGCTTGCTGCTAATCTCTATGTGCATTAATTTACTTCTTTTATTTTTAAATACCTACTTTTATGAATTTTAATTAAAATTAATGAATGAGAATTTTATTTTCAGCTGTTGGAGGGGTCATCTTCTTACTCGATGCAGTACTGATCTCATAGGCGTTTTAGACGTACTTGGCGAGTTGTGAATTTGAAGAATATAAAATTTTTAAAATGAAATGCCTTGAAAATATCATTAAAAGTGAAAACATTTTTATGTGGAAACACTTCAGAATTTTATGGAGCATTTCATGACATTCAGAAATTAAGTTTTTCTAAAGCGAGAGCAAAAAAATGAGCCAATAAGCATATGGTTGTACGTGTTTGCAAGATTTGTAATTTTGAGAGGAAGATATATTCTTAGTTCACCGCAGGAGAATCAACGAGAGTAAACGGCTAATGACCTTAACACAACCATACAACAATTAAATTCTGAAAAAGGTGTGGTCAACAATCACTAATTATCTAGATATCTCCCATGGAATTTTTAAAAAAAAAAACATTGCAATTTTTAACTTGACGACTAATTTTGTAGAAAAATTGTTGTAAGGTAACTAACTAAGTTTATGACCATGGACGGCTAATTTTGACTCATTAGAATATTCGTGTTAAAGTAGTAAGTTTATGATCACGTTTTGAAATATGACAGACTTTTGTATTTAATTCTTGAAACTGTCCTAATTTGAAATTACATTTTCACAAAAGTCATAGAATCCTATTATTAATGAATTAGAATTTCATTTTCAGCAGCTGGAGCCTGGACGGTCGTCCTTTCTCTCCACGGAGTACAAATAGTACAATATTTTGATTCATCATTTCATCTAAATTATTTGGAACGCCTCACTTGGTTTATTGTTAATTTTAGAATGAAGTTTTAAATTTTTAATGTTTCCTTCATGGTTTTTATGGGGAGATTTTGCAAAATGTCATTTGAAGGGGCAACACTTTAATGTTGAAAGCCTTCAAATTTTATAATTCATTGAAAAAATGCATACTTTTTTCTTTATTTGTTTGCCAATTATTTATTGTTATTTTCGTTTATGCTCTGTTTGTTCTGTTTTCTCTGTTTATTTCATTGGGTTTGCTTCACAAGTATCTTTCATTCAAAACTTAGAAGTTAGAGGGCAAGGAAAATACTTAGAAAATGCTCTTGAACCGCTCCACCTATGTAAGTCTGAGAAATTGTTAATTCCATTGAGTTTCTCACCCTTTTGTTTGACAATTGGAGTTTAAATTTATAAAAAGTTGATGCCTAGATTTTCTTAAATTGTTAAAATGTTTGACAACATTGTATAGATTTTCATAAAAATCATGTTTTCACAAACCAACAGGGCACTACCTTGTCCTAGTTATGTGAAAAGTATACAAAATATTACTTTCTCTGTAGTTCCTGCTCAAATTCTCTACTCTATGCTTGCAGAATGTCCAGGCACTGATGAAGATGCGAAAAAACAGAGCATAAACGAAAATAACAGCATCTTCGTCATCTTCTTGTGATGTACTTCAACTAGTCTGTTTATACACTATGATAGTATGTTACAAGCAGTCTGTTCCCTCAATTTGATCATCTCAAGTTCAAAGACAGTTTATACACCAAAACTAATAAAGATAATGTAATGCTGTCTCATTGGAAGGTCTTGTAATCATTTTGATTCTCATTTGAGAAGGTTGGTCTTGTATGCACAATTAATTTCATAAATGATCTTGTCATTTTCTCATTAAAATCATTTAGTACTTTACATGCTGGACTCAAAGTTATTCATGCCATTTCTGATGGATCAGTGTTAGAACAATCTGGAGAAGGTTGTACTCAGTAATTGCGCCTTCAATTCATGCCATTTAAAATTGGTAGATACTGGCTCTCCGTTTTTTTAATCTCTTTCTTAGCCGCCTACAACTTTTTACGATTGGTTAATAAAGAAAGTTGTTGGCTTGTTTCTATCAACGCTTTGCTTGTTTTAGTTGGATTTTCTGATTTCGGCCGGTGGCTTAGCGTCGTGAATTTATACTTTAACTTGTTGTTATTGTCGGGAGCCCATTTTACTACTACAACAATTTGCACGAAGCTTCCACTTGTTGATTCTAATAGGTGTTTTGGAGTGTTGTGGGCTATAGCCTAGGTGGCGTCCTTCCCAAGTTGATTCTAATAGGCATTCAAAGCTTGAAGTGTCTTCCAAGAGAATGACGGCCATTTCAAAAAAGGTAAAAGAATTTTTTATTGTAAATCTAGTACCTGATCATTAATCATTTATTTTACAATTTCTTATAAACATTAATGTGAAATTAGTTAACAATTAGAGTTTATTTGAGTTTTTAGTCCCAATTATACTAACAATCACTAACAAATAAATGATTGTCGAATAAATTTTGGTCGTGAATAGTGTCAAATACTTACTTATTTGACAGTCCACTACGATCTTAAATGTGTACTAAGATTTGTTTGATATAAAAGCTCAATTATAAAATAAAAATATATGTTTTTCATTTAATAACTATAGGTTAAAATAATTTTAACATTCAAACGACGATTGCAGTATTTACCACCAAATATTTTAGAAGTTAGCAACAGGTCCAAAACAAGCATAAATCTATTTTTTTTTTCAAATTATGGTTCATTCTTAATTTCAAACATTTTGCAATTTAAGACTATGGTTCACAGACTTAACCTGTTCTCCACTATGCGAGCCATATTCAAACTCTTCTTCCACCACCCTAGCTAACAGGACTGTTTTATTGGATTCAATTTCATTTCCCCTTCTTTCTCTTAACTTATGTTAACATGTGGCATAAAATCTTTGGTCTCCCATATTAATCTAATTACGTGGAAAACGCTTTAAAAACAATGTTTGAAAAAATAAAAACAAACAAATGGTCGACATAAAGCAATTTTGTTTTTTTATTTAACTAAAAATGGTATACTTCCATCCCCCACCTATAATGACATTGTTCAATTTACCATCAAGATTTTAAAAATATTAAATTATCTTCATTTACTACTAAGAAGCAAGCCTAGGCTTGGCAATAGGCTGGGTCGGATTCAAACTTGGCCAAATCCTTGGCCAATCCTATGATAAAAATGAAGAACCCCATCCCTTAAAAAGTTCGACCCTTCAAATAAGGATTAGGCCATTATCTGAGCCCGAACATATATATATTACTTTTTTAAGATATGACTCCAATTCTTCATTATTTATTAGTATTATTTTATTATTTTTGTTCGATTTGTCTGTTAAATTTTGGGGTTTGACTAAGTTACATTTAGTTTAACTTACCATACACACAACATCCCATGTTTTGTGTGTGTGGTAAGTTACACTAAATGTAACTTAGCATGACCCTAAATTTGGTTGTAAGGAATTTAAGAAAATATTTTTTTATTTAGCTTTAAGAACAATACAACATGTAACAATAAATTAACAAGTAAATAAATCAAATACAAAATATTAAATTAATACAAAATTGAGACAAATGTTAGTAGAATGAGTTGTGACTAGTGTTTTAAATTTTAAAAGTTATAGTTTTTTATTTTTAAAAATTAATTTAAGGGCAATGATCGGGTCAAGACTTTTTGGTAAGGCCCAAACAGCACATGTGACAATAATTTTTCTTTTGCTCTTCTGTTTTCTTTTATACTGTGTTTACTTTCCATGAATGGGAATCGGGATGGGGGAATCGGAATGAATAACTTGTTTATTTTTTAAATTGAGGTTGAGAATGGGTTTCGTGGGTCCCACATAAATTTTAGATTGATTCATGGAGTTGTGATTCCCTTGAGGGGGGGACGCTTGGGAACGGGACTCTCATTCCCTGAACTTTCAAATCTGCCCCCATTCATATTTCGATATTCCCAAAATGCCATCATTCAAGTTTTGACGTTTTTGCATTTTAATTCCTCTAGCATTTTGAAAATAACCTAAAATTTTATATTATTTGCAAATAGGTCCTTTAATAACAACAACAACAACAACAACAACAACAATAATAATAATAATAATTTATTTGATAATAATAATAACACTATTATTATTATTGTTATAAAAAATTTATTTAATGTTATTATTTTAATTATTATTATTACTAATATTAATTTTATTATTTTAATTATTAATATTGTCATTATTTCATTATTATTATTATAATCAAAATTTATTAGTTTTATTATTTTAATTGTTATTATTACTATCATTAATATTAATTTTATTATTTTAATTATTATTATTGTCATTAATTTCATTATTATTATTATAATCAAAATTTATTAATTTTATTATTTTAAATGTCACTATTATTATTATTATTAACTTTATTATTTTAGTTATTATTAATTATTGTTATATTATTTTTTAATATTATCATTATTAAAATTTATTATTATTATTAAATTTTATTTTTTAATTAATATCATTTTAATAATAATATCACAAATAATAATAATAATAATGTCTTTATTATTATTTAAATATTATTTTATTAATTTTTATTATATTATTTATTATTTATTATTATTTAAATGTCATTATTATTAATAAATTATAATAACTTTATTATTTTAATGATTACTAATTATTATTATTATTATTTTATTAATATTATCATTATTAACATTTATTATTATTATTATCATCATCATCATTATTATTATTATTATAATAAACTAAGGGCATTTTAGTAACTTGAAATTATTCAGCTTATTTCGATTCCGATTCCAAGATAAAGTAAACACATCAATGGGATTCCAGCTTATTTCGATTCTGATTCTTACAGGTCAAGTAAACACCTTATTCGAATTCCCATTTTCCATTCCGATTCAACTTATTGTGATTACTGACAAGTAAACACAGCATTACTGTATTGTATTGAACAAAATAATTTTATCTGATCGCCCCGTAGAATTGCTTGAAAGCAGTTTTACCAGCAAACAGTTTCTCGTTTCGAAATTTTCTGTATTCTTTAGCTCCTACTCTCTGCATTCAATTCTCAATCAAGAATCTCCGGATTTTCAACTTTTGATCTCAAACACGCTTTACTTCGGTTTATTGTGCTCACTGCTACTGCTAGCAGTTTCCTTATTTAGCTTTGCTCCCTTCCGCCATCAGTTCTCTGTATTCTCATTGGATCAAGAAAGCTGTTCTTGTTTCAATTTTCTGATCTCAAAAACACTTTGATTCTCTTCTATTACACGGATTTTCTCCTTGTTTTGTACAAATATCATTTCTCTTTCCCATTTAGCCTTGATTTGCTTAAAAAAAAACTGTGCAGTCGTTGAACCTGTTCTATTTCTATTCCGTTCGCTTAAAAAAAAAAACACTATATATATATATGGAGATTTTGAAAAGCATTGTTCCGGGAGTTGTAAACTGCTTGGCTCCTCTAGCACAACGCGAATTTAGTTATTGGCATAACTCCAGTGCCAACTTTGAGAATCTCAAGGCTGAACTCGAAAGGCTCAAGGATGAAAGAATAAGCATTCGGCGCAGAGTTTCTGAGGCTGAAAGAAAAGGTGAAAAGATTGAAGAGAAGGTTGAGAAATGGCTGGTTAATGCGAACAATAACATTGAGCAGGCAGCCAAATTCGTTCAAGACGAAGAGACAGCAACTGACGGCCGATGTCTCATGGGGCTGTTTCCTGATTGGTTTGCTCGCTATCAGCATGGAAAGAGAGCAGAAATAGAGGTGAACAAGCTTGTTGAACTCCGAGAAGAATCTGGAAGATTGAATGATCGAATTTCCTACCGTACTATTCCGGAGGAGATATGGCTCAAGTCTCACAAAGGGTACGAGGCCTTCGAATCAAGACTTTCTACTTTGAAAGCTATACAAAATGCGTTGATAGATGTTAATGTTAGTGTCATTGGGGTGTACGGCATGGGCGGTATTGGAAAGACGAAACTGGTGAAGGAGGTCGCCAGGCAAGCTATGGAAGACAAGCTCTTTGATGTGGTGGTCTTTTCCGAAGTTTCCCAAACTCCAGACATAAAAAAGATTCAACAGGAAATTGCCGAGAAATTGGGCCTGGAGTTGTATGAGGAAGTTGAATCTAGAAGAGCAAGTAGACTATTTGAGCAATTGAGAAATGAGAAGAAGATCCTTGTGGTTTTAGATAACATCTGGGAACATCTTGATTTGGAGACTGTTGGAATTCCTTTTGGAGATGATCATAAAGGATGCAAAATACAGCTGACAGCAAGAGATCGTAATGTCCTCTTAAAAATGGGATCTAAAGACAACTTCTTGATTAACAATTTAAATGAAGAAGAAGCTTGGAGATTGTTTAAGATGATGACCGGCGATTATGTTGAAAATCGTGAGCTGAAATCTACAGCAATAGCTGTAGCCAGGGCATGTGGAGGTTTGCCCATAGCCTTGACTACAGTAGCAAAGGCACTGAGAAGCAAGAGTCTGCATGAATGGAAGAACGCCTTGCGAGAACTCCAAACGCCGTCAACGGTAAACTTCGAAGGAGTGCCTGCAGAGACTTATTCTTGTATTGAGCTGAGTTTCAAGTATTTAAAAGGTGAGCAACTCAAG
The DNA here is from genome assembly GCA_030449835.1 of Clausena lansium. NCBI lineage: Eukaryota > Viridiplantae > Streptophyta > Magnoliopsida > Sapindales > Rutaceae > Clausena > Clausena lansium. Next base: position 25,203 of record JASUUF010000397.1, read on the forward strand.
AAAATTTTTCTGCTCTGTAGTCTAATGGGTAACAGTATTGATACTTTGGACTTGTTTAAATACTCCATGGGTTTGGGTATATTTCAAGGAGTCCATAGGATGAAAGATGCACGAAACAAATTATATGCATTGATCCATGAACTTAGAGACTCTTGTCTGTTGCTTGAGGGTGATAGCAATGAACAATTTTCAATGCATGATGTCGTTCGCGATGTCGCAATATCAATTGCATGCCGAGACGAACATGTGTTTTTGGTGAGAAATGAGGATGTGTGGGACTGGCCTGATGAGGATGCACTTCGAAAATGCAATGCTATCTCTTTAAGAAATATTAGTAATCGTGAATTTCCTGAAGCATTAGAATGCCCACACCTTGAACTTTTATATATATCTCTCAAAGATTCTTCTCTTGAAATCAATATTCCTGAGAACTTTTTTGTAGGGATGAGAAAGCTTAGAGTCGTAGATTTTACTAGAATGCAGTTTCTTTCATTGCCATCTTCAATTGATCTCCTAGTAAATCTTCACACGCTATGTCTGGATCAAAGTATGTTGGGGGACATAGCAATCATTGGGAAGTTGAAGAATCTAGAAGTTCTTAGCTTTTTGAAGTCTGATATTGTACAGTTGCCCAAAGCACTAGGTCAACTGACTAAGATAAGGCTGTTAGATTTAACAGACTGTTTCCATCTAAAAGTTATTGCCCCAAATGTCATATCAAGCTTAACCCGATTAGAAGAATTGTATATGGTTAACTGCTCCATTGAATGGGAAGTTGAAAAAGCCAATAGTGAAAGAAGTAATGCTAGCCTTGATGAATTGATGTATTTACCTTGGTTAACCACTCTAGAAATTGATGTTAAAAATGGCAGCATTTTACCAAAAGGCTTTTTTGCCAGAAAGCTAGAAAGGTTCAAAATATCTATTGGAAATGAGTCATTCATGCCTCCCAAGAGTGTTAGAAGAGATTGGTTTCAAAGTCGGCTGCACTTTTTTGTCAACAGTAATCGTGAGAGTTTAAGAACATTGAAGCTCAAGCTTGATTTTATGGACATTTACTCCATGAAACTGCAAGGCATCAATAACGTTGATTACTTATGGTTGGACAAGCTGCAAGGTGTCAAGAATGTTCTTTTCAATTTGGACACAGAGGGCTTTTCACAATTGAAGCTTCTCTGGGTTCAAAATAATCCTGGCATCTTTTGTATCGTAGACTCAATGGAGATGGCCGCTTGTGATGCCTTTCCTCTTTTGGAGTCACTTACTCTTCTCAATTTGATCAACATGGAGAGGATATGTATTGACCAGCTCAAAGTAGAGTCTTTCAGTGAACTCAAAACCATAAGAGTAGAAAATTGTGATAAGTTGAGTAATATCTTCTGGCTCTCTACTGCAAAATGCCTTCCAAGACTTGAGAGAATTGCAGTTATTAATTGTAGCAAGATGAAAGAGATTTTTGCAATTGAGGGAGGAGCTGATGTTGACAACAATAATCCAATTGAGAAGATAGAGTTTGCTCAATTAAGATCTTTGAGTCTGGGAAATCTTCCAGAGGTTACAAGTTGTTTCCGTGAAGTGAAGACTCCTTCAGCATTACCAAACAGACAAGTGTCGCAAGAGGAATTGACAAATTCTTGCTCCAACGAAATCAATTTGGATAGTTCAACCCAGCTTTTCAACGAGAAGGTGCGTAGGCTAACACTTTATTTATTTCTATATCAATTTATTCTATCATGTATTCTCTTTTGATACCATACGTGGAAAATAATTAATTCATTTAAAGAATTGAAAGAAAGTGAAAGAAAGAAAAAAAGAATCTCAAGCATTCACTAATTGAGCTCTTAACAAGTTATATGAATTAGATTGCATACTCAGCTATCAGTTGGAAATTGATTTTGACTTGCATTAATTTGTAATCAAACAAGAAAATTTCAATACGTGCTTCTCATATGGATAAATTTATCTTTTTTTAGGTGGTGTTGCCTAACTTGGAGGCTTTGGAGATATCTGACATTAATGTCGACAAGATTTGGCACTGTAGTAATCGTCCAGTCATGCTTCCTCGCTTTCAAAGTTTAACACGATTGATTGTGTGGCGCTGTCACAAATTAAAATACATATTTTCAGCTTATGTGATCCGAAGCCTGAAGCAGCTCCAACACTTGGAGATACGAGCTTGTTGGGGTTTGCAAGAGATCATATATGAAGACAGAGCAGATCATGTGGCCCCTTGTTTGATCTTTCCACGGGTGACCACTCTAATACTCCATGATCTACCAGAACTTAAATGCTTATACTCTGGAATGCATATTTCGGAATGGCCGGTACTAGAAATTTTAGTAGTGTGTGATTGTGACAAATTAAAGGCTTTCGCTTCAGATTTATCGCTGAAAAATGAGAATCATCAACTTAATACTCCCACACAACAGCGCTTGTTTTTGTTTGAAAAGGTATGAAACTATTTTCTAGATTTTTTATCAATTAGATCATTGTCGACCTTTGACTTTGAAATATAAACAAAACATTGATAAATTAGTACTCAGTAAATTAAAAACTTGTATTTCATAATGATTTTTGCTAGTGTGGACTAACTACTAAGAGATCAATGTGCTAAATTAACAATTCGATGAAGTTTTTTAAGTTTAGCATTATAAAAGAATCCTTAGTTTTCTCAAATAGAACCACCTACAATATAAATTCATAATTTATTATTGTGCAATAAAATATTTTCATGCCAATATAAATCAACCTTTTTTTCCCTAATTTCTCTCTTATCTCTAAAATTAACATATAAAAATCCTAAAATGAATTTTATCACTAAATCAATTTTACCATTCTTTTGTTTTTTTGGGTGAAATATAATATAAAACAACCTTTTTGTTCTTTTGATTGGATTACTCAAAATTATTTGAGAGAACATCAATTGGCCTAATTATTTATTACGTGATTGATGATGATCAGATCTTACCAAACTTGGAGGAGCTAACATTAAGCGGAAAAAACGGGAAGATGATTTTGCAGGCCGATTTCCCACAACACATTTTTGGCAGTCTTAAACAACTAGAGATTGGTGGCGATGACTCAGCTTGTTTTTCAATCTGGAATGTACTTGAGAGATTTCACAATCTCGAATTTCTCTTACTGTCTCGTTGTTCATACGAAGAGGTATTTTCAAAGGAAGGATACTTAGAGAAACATGTGGGGAAGTTGGCAATGATAAAACGTATAAACCTGTACAGACTTAATCATCTGAAGCGGCTGTGCAAACAAGACTCCAAACTTGACTCCATTTTTCAATACCTTGAAATTCTAACAGTATATGATTGTCAAAATCTGTTGAGTCTATTGCCGTCATCATCGGTATCTTTTCAGAACCTAACAGAACTGCAAGTTTTTTATTGCAAGGAATTGATGAACTTAGTAACAACTTCCATAGCAAAAAGTCTAGACCGACTCACATCAGTGAAGGCATATGGATGCAGAGCAATGACAGAGTTGATAAGAAGTGACAAAGATGGAGTTGAAAAAGAAGAGATTGTTTTCAGCAAATTGAAGACGTTGGTTCTGTGTGATTTAGATAGTCTCACAAGTTTCTGCTCTGCCAACGACACCTTCGAATTCCCATCTTTGCAAGAGCTGGCAGTGATTGGTTGTCCCAACATGAAGATTTTCACTACAGGAAAATCAAGCACGCCTCCAAGAGTAAATGTCTGGTATGGAGAGACAGAGGATCAACAGCGTTGGGCTAATAATGATCTTAACACAACCATACAACAATTACATGCTGAAAAGGTACGGATATACATATTACTCTCTATCTCCCACGGATATATGTTTAAATTGCTTTTTTATTTTCAGCTCTTGGCGGGGTCGTCGTCATACTCTGTGGAGTACGACTAATTTCATAGTCCTCTTATGACTTGAAGTTGCGAATTTGAAGAAAGTCCCAGCTGGTAATTAGTTTTTGTTTCATTTATTTGAATGGGTCACTAGGTTTACTGTTAATTTTGAAATGCAGTTTTAATGATCGTTCAGGCTTTTATGGGCAGATTTTGCACCATTGAATGTCTTTGGGTCTAATTTAATTTAATTCGAGTATTTTGTTTGAGAGTTTGCCTTGCTTTCTAAAATTTTATAATTCCTTCCATACTTTTTTATGTTAAAATTTCATTAAAAGGCGCACCACTTTTATGTTGAAAGCCTTCAGATTTTATAATTCCTTGAAAACATGCATACTTTTTTCTTTCTATTCTTTGCCAATTATTTAGTTCGTAGAAGGCAAGGAAAGTACTTAAAAAATGCTCCTGCCTATGATATGAACACATAATTAAGAACAGCTGAATATCATTCATCGGATAAAAAAAAAAAATCTAATCAGCGCATTATGCGTAGAATAGATCCTTAAACCAATATTAAAGGTTAGCTATGAACAGCTATATTGTGGAAATATTGTTTGAAAACATAGGATAGCGTATTCATAAATCAAGTTTTCACAACCAAAAAAGGGACTACTTTGGTCTAGTTTTGTGAAAAGTATAGGTGCACAATATTTTCTCTGTTGTTCCTGTTAAAACTCTCTACTTTGTGATTGCAGAATGTCCGGATGCCAATAAGACTCAAGTAAATTCGTCAAAGACAATTTAATCCAAATATGTGTAAATTCGTCATCTGCGTAAACTCTTTGTATGTATTTTCTCATTTTATTCTCAATGTACGGATATGACCCAATGAGAGGCTTTTCATTACATATATGTGATGAATTTATGGTATATTTTGAGATTTGATGATGTATTATTGTCTCATTGCAAGGTCTTGTATTCATCCCAAAATGTAGATTTAGAGAGCTTAAGAAATTTAGTTCTCTCTGGAGGAGTGTAGAGAGAATTCTCTGTGAGAGAGTCCAGAGAAAGGGAGCATCTGCAAGTGAGCTTAAAGAGAATTTGGGAGAGTGTTTTTTTGGGTGCTTAGTTGGGTTCTGCACTATTTTTAGAGATGTGAGAGAATGTGTGTCTTAGGAAAATTATTTTCTTTAAGAGTGTGTGAACGTACTGGGTGTATTTGAATATTGAAGAAATGAGGTTTCATTACTTAAATGTGTTTCATTAGTAAACTCTTGTGTCCTTTATTTTTCTGTGTGATGTGTAATGCAGTGAAGCAAATCAAGAGCATGAAACGACAGAAGAAATGTTGGCTTTGAAAGTTTAAAAATTAAAGCAAAACGACATGGAAAGCTCGCGTTTCGACAGGTGTTTAAGTTGCTTGCTTAAACGACAAGAGACACTGCCCTTTTTTGTTTAATAAAGCACAAGCTTTGCACGTGATATTTGAAGGCTGTTATAAAGCCGTTAATTCACATGTCTCTCACGTGAGCTTCTGGAAAATTTTCGGGGTTTGTTTTAAAGGCTGTTTACATAGCTGATTCTGTTGTAAAAAACAGAGGCAATCAGAGCTTTAGAGAGAGAGATTTAGCTTAAAAAAGCGAGCTTTTCTTGTTCCTCGTTGATAGCTCTGTAATCTCTGTGTAAAGAAACTTGAGTTTAATCAATAAAGCTGATGAATCTGTTTCCTCGTGGATGTAAGTCAATGCAAATCAACCTGGATTATCTTGTGTTCATGTGAGCTCTCACCGTCCAGCTGCCTGCTTCTAAAAGCAGTTGCTTCATCATAATGCGGCACACAAACAAATTCATCAAGATGAGATCCCGCACGAATTGCCTTTCCCTTCTTTCTAAAATTCTCCGGTCCTATAGCTTTCAGAATTACTATTGGCAACTGTAACTTCCGAGAGCTCTCCCCATCAAGGAACTTTTTCTTGCATATAGAGAATTTTCCTGTATCAATATGGTTCTGTGAACTCTCCCCGAAGTGCCAACTTCCAAATGCAGTTTTATTGTCATAATAAGTCCGGATAGTTTGAAATTCAGGATGAGATCCTCCATAAATTGGCTTTAGAATTGACCCCCAATCAGAGACTTTTCCTGTACCATTGTGGACTTGATGGCCACTTCCATTCTGCAAGCTCCTTTCGAAATGCCAGATTTTAAAACCATGCAGTGCAGTAGATGGAAAATCGGGAAGAGATTCTCCACAAATTGGCTGATTTCACTTCTTCCTAACAGCATCTGCTGCTGGTTCTTGGGCAGGGAGACGAGGAAAATTAAGTGTGGCACTTGGGCCGTGCAGTGCATAAGCGGCTTCGTCATAAGCCAACGCAGCATCTTCAGGCGTATCATAGGTCCCCAGCCAAAGTCGTATGGCCTTCTTAGAATCCTTTATCTCCGCTACCCACCGTCCCTACAGCCTCTGCCTCAGGCCTAGGCATCTCTTATAATTTTTAAGATAAAATTTGGGCGATGAACTGTTAGTTTCACATGTCGAGTGGGGAGTGGCCCACAGAACTTGTCATTGATTGATCAAAATCTGAGAAACTAACAAATTTAAGAGGAGATCCTCCACAAATTCAAAGAAAAATAAATCAGGTTGTGCACATAGAGCTTAAGATACTAGCCAATAACATATGCATGAGTTTTTGTTATCTCATTTTGGAGAACCGATGGATTATATTTGTAAATGTAAAATTGTTTGATGAGCTCAATAGCGAGAGGCCTTTGTTGAATCTTCCTCTTTGAATAAAACTCTACGAGCTCCTCGTCAGTTGGATGAAAGAAAAAAAAAGAAAAAAAAAAAGGTCTTGCATTCAAACTTGTATTCCTTAGCATTAATTTAATTATGTACTTCGTCTAGAAATCCTTAATTTACTCATCAAAATGTGAACCATAAGGAAACCAAGACAATAAATATAAAACTACTGGCTAAGTTTATCATCACATATGATCACCACTAGATTATCAAATAATCATAAAAGCATATAAATTCAAGTTAGTGTATTATTTGTAGCTTTCTAGTTTGTGTTTATAAGGAATTTAGTTATGCAATAAAATTGACACGAAAATAGTAAAACTTCATGCAAATACTCTGCTTTGTAGTACTTCAACATATCTACTGGCTAAGAAGTACCATCACATACGAAAATGTCGGTACAAATCTTCAAGCAAGTGTGTGGAGAATCCACTTGTATTATCATGAAACTTAATTTGAGTAAAAGCTGTTGTATGTGTTTAATAAATCTTTTGTCGTTGTATGTGTTTAGCAAATTTTACTGTTAAGCTGTTGTACGAATGTAGATGATTAAAATGAAAGTAATATTAAATAAATTAATTATTTATACATTTATAAACATGCATATATTATATTTTAAATAGTGTAAATCTAATAATTGATAACTAAAATCAATAGTTTAATTTTATTAATTTTATTTTTTAATTTTTTTCATCTCAATATAATTGGTAATAATAAAATTCTTATTTAAATTTAATGACTTATTTTTTAATTGAAGTTTTCATCTCAATATAATTGGTAATACTAAAATTCTTATTTAAATTTAATGATTTATTTCTTAATTGAAGTAAGGTTAATTTTAGATTTTTATAATAAACGTGGGATAAAAAACTATGCTTGCTTTGGTCAGGTTATATGAAAATTGTACAAAACAATATTCTTATATAATTGTTGTCCTATATTATTACAGAATCCCCAAGTTCTGAAGAAGATCAGAATCAGTTCTCTCTTCTATGAAGTCCCTGGAATAAGAGCTTCGAATGTATTGCCGTTGAAAGCATGGCAGAAAATTTAATATTTAATAAGGCTCTGGAATAAGGGTCTTTATGGCTTCAATATTTCTCATAATATTTCTTCTTTAACAGCGGCTCTCTTCCCTTCTCCTCCGCCATACTTGAAAAATTTTCAGCTCAAGTAACCGTCTTTGTCTATTCAATCTGTTAAGAGTTGATCTGTCTATAAAGCTTTCACAAGACCAACTCTAATGCCCAGGTTGCTTTCTAAGATCAATCAAGATGCAAGATTCAACCAATTTTGACAATGATAAGAATCAATGACTGATAAGAACTTTAACTAACACTTTCACAGAACTGAAACAGAGACTAAAGAATCTGAAATCAAAGCAATCACACACAAGAACAAATCAATTATGTGGTTCGGTCAATTCAAGACCTACATCCATAGGTGAAACCATCAGAGAGTTTTATTGATGATTCTTTGAAGAATTTTACAGAGTACATGTAATACAAACTACTGAGAACAAGATACACCCCTCTCTCTCTTATATATCACACTGCAACGGCTATCCACACACGCCTGAAGTTAGCTGAACCACCAGCTCTAAAACTAATTCTGCAGCAAACTCTGTTTCCAGAATTCACAGATGAAAGACGCGTGTCCTAACGGTTTTAACTGACTTGGAATCACTTGAGCAATCACGTGAGCCGCACGTGAAACCACTTAAACAAACCAGCCCAAAACGCAGCCCATTTCTGTTTTGCTGATGCCGTTTTAATGACTTAAGTAACTCACGCTGAAATCACGTGCGCATCTAACATAACCAAGCCAAAACGAAGCCGTTTCACCAGTGTGTCTGCATTCACTATATACTCAAACACAATTTAATCTCAATGCTTAAATTTTAGAAAAGAAGAAAGAAAATCAATACAAAATAATCAAATAAGCGTAAGGATATAGTAGAACTAGATATAGTGATCATTTAAAGAATTTTCAATAAAATTGTAAAATCACATACTTTTTAGTTGATTTTGTAGTTGGCTCTGTCACCACCATGATAATTAAAATTGTTGGATCCCATGCAAAACAAAATTTTTTCATTACATTTACATGCCCTCATTGCTGACGTCCAATTAATCATGACTCTTATGGGAATAATTTTTAGAGACAAAAACAGCGACATCTTAGGTCTTGGCGAAATAGTCACAGAGACCCTTTGTTTTCAAAAGTGGTCACGAAAATTTCTTTTGGGACACAAAAATTCTCTTTAAGAAAATATTGAGAATTTGTGTAACTATTTCTAAATATAAAAAGAGATCTATATATACCAAAACAGAATTAGTATATTCATTTATGAAAACAAGGGATATCTTAGCTATGACTACTTTATTAAACCACAAAGATGTTGTATTTTTTCCTAATTTGTGTTTTATTCTAGTTTTTTATTTTTATAGGGAAAATGACTGTTTCGTCTTCAACGTTTGAGGAAGAGGTATAAAAATTCCTAACGTTTTGAAAAACATATATAAGTCCATTTTTCGTTAATAATTCTATTTATTTTAATAGAAAAAAGGGTAATATTGTACATTTATAACAAAATACACAGAAAATGACTATTGGACCCCTAAAGTTTGGAGGAAGAGATATAAAACCCGCTAATATTTTAAAAAAAAAAGACATATAACTCCCTTTTCTATTAATAAATTCAGTTTATTTTAACTGAAAAAAGGTATTATTATTATTATTATTACATTTTTCTCAATTAAAATAAACAAAATTTATTAAAGGAAAGGAGATTATATGTCTTTTTTTTTTTAACATTAGGGAGTTTTATGTCCCTTTTCCCAAACGTTCGGGGGTAACAGTCTTTTTCCGTGTATTTTGTTGTAAATGTACAATATTACCGTTTTTCTGTTAAAATAAACGGAATTATTAATGAAAAAGAGACTTATCTGTCTTTTTAAAAATATTATGAATTTTTATATCTATTTCCTCAAATGTTCGGAATCCAACCATCCTTTTTCCTACTAAATATTTATTAATTTGACATTTAACGTAACTTCGGAAAACCCAAAGTAATTTTTTGAAGAGATAGTACCAAACATAGCGACAAAACTATCAAGAGTACCGTCTAATGATGAAAGTAATGAAACTAATTGTTAATTAATTAATAAAAATACTAAGTTATTATCACAGTCACAATCACAGACAAATAAACAAATACAAAGGAGAATTTAATTCAAATAAATTATTAGCTCAATGCAAGGAACAAAATTTAGAAATCGAAAAGAAGGTTGAATTATTTTTATAAAATAGAAATCGATTTTTTTTTCCCACAAACCAAAGCTAAGATTTTGGAACATGATTATTATAATTTTCACTTCAATCCAAGCCCTTTTTTTCTGGGAGCTTCTTGTTGAGTTTGATCTTTATTTTTATTATTATTTTTTTTTTTGCCCTTTACATAGAATGATGACCCTAAACATTTTAGACATTTCCAAACATAGGGAAGGTTTGTAATAATAATTATGTATTTTGACTTAAGTACTTTTTTAGTTTCTATATTTAAAAAAATACTTTAAAACATTTATGTTGTTAAATATATTACACTTTTACCCTTACTTTTTCTTTTCTTTCATAATAATACCATCACAACAACAATCTTGTGGATATTAATAAAAAATTGATAATTTACCAAATTAATCTTAAAATTAACTTAAAAATTTACACAAACTTTTATATTAATATTTTACTTTTAAGATTAATTTGATAAAATAATTATTAGTAAGATTGTTGTAAGAATATTAAACATTGTCTTAAGCTGATTGATATTAATTTATTTATAAATAAGTATTAAAAAGATTGTTAGATAGATACAAAAAACACTAATTCTTTCACATTGATATTTGTTGGTTAATTTACTAATAAATAATTATTGATTAATTTACTAATAAATAAATATTAGTTAATTTGCTAATTAATTTTTTTATAGATAAATTAATTAATGTTAAAAATATATTTGCAAGGGTATTATTGTAAAATAAAAAAAGAGTACGAATGTAACATGTTAAACAACATGGGTGTTTTCATGTATTTTTTAAAATATAAGAATTAAACAAATACTTAAATCAAAATATATGAACTAAACGAATATTTCCAAAATTAATTACACTCATAATTCATAATGTTGATATTTGAGAGTGTACAGGAGTTCAGATGTATTATGAAGAGGCTCTGTAAACCATAATGAATGGGCACTGCTATACCAACAAATATTAGTAACATTGTGAAAATGGCAATAAGAATAGCCTGTAATAGCTAATAGGTACAAAGAAAATTGGCAATAATCAATTGGTGTGAGCATCATCATCATCATCACCACCACGAGTTTAAAACCACCGCAAAAACTGACGTTCCGAAGAATCAACTTGGTTGAAGCATTCCGAAAACTTAAATGGCTTGAAAATTAAAAGGATCTTTCTCTAGTCCCGGTGTTGAGCTAAAAATGGCTTGAATGTCATCAATACTCCAATCGCCTCGACCATGTTTAAAATGAAGAAAACCATTGGGAACCTACACTCAAAATTTACGCAACTAAGACCTTCAATTTTCGTAATACATCCTAATGCAACAATGTAACAACTTGGTATGCAACATAAATCTATGTCATTTTTGAAATCACACAATCAGTGCAATATTTCAGGATATATTCAAGTTCACTTTTATAGTTTAGCCAACATGAAACTAATAATGAGAGTTTTCATTAGCATCATACCTGGGAGGAAGGAAGCATCTAGACACTTTTGTGCCCAAGAAAGTCTGCAAAAACCAATATTATATAAGCATGATCAATCTACTCATGTATTACATTCTTTTTAAGAAAATAATATATCTTGATTAAAGAGTAAGTGAAGCGACCAAAACATTTGTTTGTTAACAAGAGGAATCTCATGGTAGGTTTTGAGACAGAAAAAGATGGAAAATGCTATCTAATTACTCACTCGACCTTGGAATGTTTCTCAGGCTTAAAGAATCTATGAAGATCCCATGATGCAACTGATTTACCAAACCTAGGACGATGGTATAATTACACCTTAATTATAAAATTGGATATAGCTAATTAACTGTATGGAGGTGTATGGAGGAGATACAATCTCTATCTATATAATTGAGATTAATCTGATATCAGGAGTTCGCTCCTTGCCAACTAGGTAGCTGCAAACAAAGCCCACACTTCAGGACATATTGATAGACTCTGTAATCATTTCATGCAAGGAATGCACTTATAAGTTAATTTACATTGTCCACATGCAGCTTAATCATTTCTACCAGTTTCATTACCACCTAAAACAATATAAAGAAATCAATAGGACACTTACACAGCACCTCCTCCAGCTGGACCGGCAGCTTTGAAAAGTGAAATTCCAGTCTTAGCAATTCCATTAGCAGCTCCTTTTTTATCCTGGTCCTGTAGAGCCATACATTTTCAGATCAACTTGACACATATATTACTTTAGACGAGCCATAACTCGATAAACCAGAAATGAAATAACTTAAAACATAGGATAGAAATCTTACCACTGCTCTGTTTTGCAGAATGAATAATCCGGCTATGATAGACACCTAATTATAAAAATAAAGAACTAAAAAAAATAACTACAAACACTTATAAACAGGATACAAAAGCAATGATTTTAAAACTATGGAATTTGAATTAATTAAGAGCATTATTGACAGACTAGATCACTCCGATTTCTCAGTCCAGACAGTGATGCTGAGATCTTGTTCTAGTGAAATCACTAAGTCGAGAATTAGCAGACCTGCCACTAACCAGAAATATGCTTCCTCATGCATGGATACATATTGTCCAATATAATTTTACTTTTTCCATGTTATGCTCATTGTATGATGACTGTAAAATGTTCCCATTTTCATATCCATACCAAACTCCTCTTAAACCAAGCTCATACCAGAATGTATTCAACAACCTTCACCTATTGTTAACCTACACTCATTCTTACTGCAACAAAACAACCAGAAAATCAAGATATCTAAGGGGAATGCATCCTCTTTCTACAACTCTGTGGTTATCTAATTGCTACAGACCTATACTCAGAAAGCATACTGAGAGTATAATTTAGTCACTCCAGGAGAATCACACCTCTTATGGAATAATCAACCGAAGTACAAATTACAGATACAAATCTCAAGAAGAATAGTTGAGTTATATTCCATTTAAGAGTGAAGTAATCATTTGACGAGGAAACAAGTGGTTTGTAAACATCAGACAATTAACCCAATTAACTGTTCACCAATTAACACTGCCTGATATCGGTAGTCAATTACTAGAAATTAGCTCACAGTATAATCAAAGTCTAAGAAGTATATGAACTTAGAGATAAAAGATTCTTCATCACAGAAGCACAATTTAACAGCAAGGCAAGGCTGAACCTTGAGAACGTTGCTATATAAGGGTAACTTGTCAAAAGAGGAATGGACAAAACCTGTAAAGAAGAAATTACGTAACCAAGAGCATAAAGAAAAAAAAAGTTTTGAAACATATTTTTTAAACTAACTAAATGCCCTTTTAAATAAAAAAAGTAGATAAATGCTACACAGTGCTCAAAATTTACTCCTGCAATGCGTGCAACCATTATCGGCCCAAGAATCCTCTCCACTTCACACACACAAAAACAACCGAATAGCTTAAATTTTTGTGGCATATAATACTTCCAACTCAGAAACTTTTAAAATCATTGAATTACAATCAACGAATGGTTCATCAGAGGATTTTTTTGTGGGAAGGGTTTACAGAAAGAGAAGGATCACTTATGTTGGTGTTAGACTAGTAATATAATTATGAATTTATGACTAAATACAAACATCATCACTCACATAAGTTCCAACTCACAAATTCTTAGAACAAAAACAATGGCAAATAAACTGGCTGAACTCATCCTCATGGCTAATTGAACCAAGAAAGCACCTTTCTCCATAGAAACATCCTCATATATCACTTTTTTATTTTCACCTGCTTCATCTTCCTCTTTGTCGGAAGTAGCATGAGATCGCTTGAATCTAGCATGACCTTCAATGAAGCGATTGACAACATCCTGAAGATTTTTATCTGCTTCAATCTTCTCAATGTCAGCCCCACACAACGGGCAGTCTTTGAAGTGTGAAATACATGCTCTGATTTCAATTTAACAAAGTTAATGAACATATCCAACAGAAGTAAAATGAAGAAAAAAAAAATCAACATTTCAGGATATACGGGAGATAGAGAAAATAAAACAACATCTACCTTTATTTGCTTACTTGCAATATACATGTGACCAAGGCATGCATTGCTACATTCAAAGAGAAGTGCTTGGCAAATCACGCAACTCAGGGGACCAATCTTAAAAGATTGCGCATCATAGCCAAATGGACATTTTGGAGAAATGCTGGCAGAGTCCGTAGAATCACTCTTTAGCCTGTTACCGTCATGCTCTGCCTGGGGTTTAGCTGAGTTTTCAACTGCTTTTCTGAAGCGGCATCATCCGGACGTGCTTTGGAAAAAGAACACAATGCCGGGTATTTATTCGAGTTTTCAGCAGGTTTTCTCGGAGAGGCATCATCTGGACGTGCTTTGGCAAAAGGATAAACTGGTGTCATCTTGACCAATTCCTGAATCAAAATCGCAATCAAAACCATCTTCTTAAAGAAATTCTTTATCATGGATGATAACTTCACAAAAACAAGTCAACATCCTCAAGATATGAAAGTTGGAGAAAAATACTAGCACTGGACAGTCCTAGAAGTACCAAATAGGAAATCCTGCCACATTTCAAAAATTTCTCTCTCGTTATCATCACAATCATAATTGGTTATATTCAAAATAAAAAATGTGCTAAACTTTAGTAGATGGGCGAATGGGCGTACAAAAGATGGATTCAGAAAATTTCTAATTGCAACTGATAATCGCAATGAGTTATTCATATTCCTGAAGCTCAAATCTAACTTGATGCTAAAATCTAAAGAGACCCAGTTGCATAAGTAAAGCCAAAATTGGCAAAATAAGCTTAGCTAAAACTAAAAACCTGCATTCATCTCATATCAGGTTCAATTCTGCTTCAATAAGCACGACACATAATTGCAGATTCAAATATCTCATTAAATCTATGAAAAATGCTTACTGATAAAGTTTCACAACCACAAATTGGAAACGTTAAAACGAAAAATCTTTATAATAGAGAGCTCGGCTTTATTCGCTGAGAGAAATTTTGCATATTACAGATATAAATTCATCAGTCTCAACTCAAATTTCATTACTAATACGCTCATAAGAAATTGATGAATCAAAAAAATTAAAAAAAATTCAGCTAATGATCTCTGGTGAAGAGTAAGAGGATGTGCCCGCGAATTAAAGCCCTAATGAATCACTGAGAAGGAAGCTAAAAACAACGTCGCGTTTATCTACTTCTTCTGCATAATTTCATCGTGACTGGGCCTCTGGGCACCACCACTTCCCAATATTTCCTTCGTTTTAATTCATTAATTGTATTATATTAATGAAATTCTTTTTTTTTTTTTTGAGAAGAAAATAATTCTTTCATTCAACTGAATTGTCAAACATACAGAGCACATCATCTGGGAATACACTCTGCCATATGGCAGATTCTGAATTTCTCAAAGCTCTCTTAGCTAAAGAGTGAGCTAGAGCATTACACTGCCTTGGTACAAATTTAACTGTTATCGACTCGAAACCTTGTCTGCCTCTTTGGATATCTGATTTAATCCACCAGATTTCTGTTCTATTGCTAGTTCTGTTGTTGACTAAATCAACTACTTGATTACAGTCTGTTTCAATAATGACCTTTGTGAAGTTTGCCTCTTCTGCCACCTGCATTCCCCATTTAACTGCTTGAGATTCTGCAATTGAGACATCCCCCTGGAAAGTTGTTTTTCTCACTGCTGCAACTGTCACTTGACCAATTGAATTCCGTATGACAACTCCTAAGCCTCCAGCCTGCTGATTTTCCTGGATAGCCGCATCAACATTAACTTTAATGAAGTTCATTGGTGGTGGACTCCATTTCTGCTGCTTCTTGTGTGCTTTGCTTCTTTGCCCCTTCTGTTCCCTTACTTGTACATTCTGATACACCTCCATCATGGCTTTAGCCTTTGCAGCTGAAACTATGGGGTTTGGCTTTTTTCCTTCAAAGATGAGTTTGTTCCTTGCATGCCATGTGACCCACCATGTAGCTGCTACAAAATCAATTTCAGTCTTGGCTAATGTAGTCATTAATCTAAGCATAACACTCAACATGTCTTCTCTACTAACTCCCTTAATTTCAGCCTCCAAATGAGTGCATCTCCATATCTTCTTAGCCTCTTTACATTCCATTAGGGCGTGAAAAACATCTTCATTTCCTGATTTGCAGACTTGACAGATTGGTTCTTGCAGGACTTTCCTTCTCCAAAGATTTTCTCTCATTGGTAAAAAGTTTTTTGCAGCTCTCCACACAAAAATTTTGATCTTCTCTGGCAAGTTTAGATTCCATATACATTGCCAACCCTGAGGCCTGCCTATAGAACCTGTTGGTGGCTCAGAAAACTTAATGGTGAGAGCTACTTGATAGCCACTTTTAACTGAATACAATCCTCTCTTGTCATAGTGCCATATCAGCTCATCTTCTTGGGGGGTTCTCGGTAATGGAATTCTTTTTATGATCTCAGCATCCTCTGGTGCAAAGTTCTGGTTGATTGCGTTCTCATTCCATTGATGATTCTGGTCTATAAGCTCAGAGACCTTGGCTTCTGCCTGCAAGGTTGGCACAAAAATTGGCCTGAAAGTTGTTGGCCTAGGAATCCAACTACTTGAATGAATCTGAATTTTCTCTCCCTTCCCTATTCTCCACCTTGTTCCTTTATGCAGAACCTGCCTTCCCCATAAGATACTTCTCCAGATGAAAGATGGATTGGAGCCTAGCTTGGCATGAAGAAAATCTGCTTTTTTGAAGTATCTCGCTTTCAAAACTTTTGCTACCAGTGAATCTGGATATTGGATTATTCTCCACCCTTGCTTTGCCACTAAAGCTTGATTAAAGCTTGACAAATTTCTGAAACCCAGTCCCCCTCTAATCTTAGCACAGCTTATTTTCTCCCATTTTGCCCAATGAATTCCCTTCTTATCCCCCTTTGATCCCCACTAGAACCTTGCCACTGCTCTCTGAATATCATTGCATAGATCAAGAGGAATTCTGAAAACACTCATAGCATAAGCAGGGATGGCTTGAGCTACTACCTTAATTAGGACTTCTTTACCTCCACTGGAAAACAACTTGTGCTGCCAATTGGAAATTTTACTCAGCACCTTAAGTTTAATATCATTGAAGAAACTTGTCCTTTTTCTACCCACCATGGAAGGCAACCCCAGATATTTTTCATGCCTTGAAACTACATTGAGCTGGAAGATGTTTTTTATTTCTGCAATCTGCCCATTGGGGATTTTCCCGCTAAATAATGTGATGGAGTATCTGTTTCAGTCTATTGGCAATGACTTTGGCTACAAGTCTGTTAAATCACATTACATAGACTAATGGGTCTATATTCAGTGACTTTTCTAGGCTTAGTAGTTTTGGAAATTAAAGCAATGTATGTGTGGTTGAGTGGAGCTATGGTACCTTGCTGATTTAAGACATAAAGACATGTTGCAATCACCCCTTCTTTGACAGCCTCCCATTGCTTTTGTAAAAAAACCACTTGCAACCCATCTGGACCTGGGGCTTTTGTTGGGCACATTTGAGAGAGAGCTAGCTCGATATCCTCTTCTGTGAAAGCTTGCTTCAGTAAGTTATTCATCTCTGAATTCACTTTTGGAGTCAACCCTTGGAGAGCAGCATTTATCTGATCTGTACTTGGTCTCGAAGTTGTGAAGAGCTCCTGGAAATATTCACAAAATCTATTTTCTACAGCCTTATTCTCCTTCAGCAAATTCCCAGCACTGTCCTCTACACCTTCAATTCGGTTCTTCCTTTTCCTTGAGGAAGCTTTGGCATGGAAAAATTTTGTATTCTTATCCCATGCTGTCAGCCAGTCAGCCCTAGACCTCTATTTCCAATACACCTCTTCATCCATTAGGATACTCTGAATCTGCTTTTTAATGCTTGTGATTTCACTGCCCTTGTCATATTGGTCATATTGCTCTTTTGCTCTCTTAAGCTTCCTTATTAGTTTCTTCAATTCTCATCCCTGCCTTCAAACTCTCCTTTGCTCCATAGAATCAACTGTGCCATTGAGCTTTTGGCAATGGATTTAAACATCTGGACAGGGCTATTTCCATTGCTTGTGTGCCATTTATGCCACTCCTCTTTCACTATGTTCTTGCAAGCTTCATACGAACTCCACATATCTTTATAGTGAATTCGTGTAAAGGTTCTCCTCTCATACACAAGGCTCCTATGTCTCTCCTTTATCTCCATTATGATTGGGCAGTGATCAGATTCCCAATGAACTAAATTTGTGGCAAGATCATCATGAAATTCAGCTATCTACTCTTGGTTACACAGAAATCTATCCAGCTTCTCTTCTATAAGTTGGGGTCCAAACTGCCTATTTGACCATGTGAATGGATAACCCCTACTCCCCAAATCAAATAATCTACAGTCTCGTAGGGCATCTCTAAACTCATTAATTGCCTCTGCATTTCTGCTTAACCCTCCAGCTTTCTCATTCAAATTTAAAATTTCATTAAAATCCCCAAAGCATAACCATGGAAGTGAGGACAAACCTGCTAGCCTTCGTTGTAATGTCCAGGTATACTTCTTTTCCCTTGCTTTAGGATGCCCATATACTCTTGTGCACCTCCAAATCAATCCCCTGTTATCCTGAACTTGGAAATCTATATGATGCTTACTGTAGGAACATATCTGGACTGCCAAATCTGACATCCACAAAAGAGCTAGACCTCCACTCTTTCCCTCGCTATCTACAGCAAAATGATTATCTACATACAACTGTCTACAAACACCTTTAGCTTGCCTAACCTTCAATTTAGTTTCACAAAGAAAGAGCAATTGAGGCTTGTGCAGGTGGAGAATTTTCTTGATGGCTAGGCACGTCCGGGGATTCCCCAAACCCCGAACGTTCCAACTTATGACTATCATGGCTGTTGGAGGGGCTGGTCACCAGCCTCCGCCGATAAATTCTCTATTATCATCCCTTCGTCATTCATCACCATTTGTGTTTCTTTTTCCCAATCTAATTTGAGCTTGGCTGATGGAGAAGAAAACTGAAGCTCACTTGCTCGCGAAACAACAGGACTCCCCTTTCGAATTTTTTTACATTCTGGGTTTGGGCTTATTTCCTCCCTTATGCTCCTTTTTAATGAAGTTGGCCCAATTAATTGCACACCCGTCATAGCCCTTTCCCTTGCCTGAAATTTCCACTTCCTTCCCTTCACCTTTGCACTTTTGTTGGCCCAATTACTTCAGCCATCTTGTTCTCCTGTTGTTGGCCGGTTTCATTCACTAAAGATTCTAGGCCCATTACACCCAAATTTGCTTTTTCAGTTAACATCCCATTTTCCCGCTCTTTTACTTTCATTTTTCCCTCTATAGTGCCCTCTTCTCTACGCATCAGCTCCATACTGGTTACAGCTATTTTCTTGCTGCTGTCTAGAGCCTGCAGCCTATTACCTTCCCCATCTTTTATTAATGAAGCCTCACCTACCCCTTCCACTGGCAGCTTCCCATTGGTCTTATCTTAACCCCTATATTGGATTGGTTTGACCTGAAACCACCTTGCCCGTCTGGTTTCCCCTGACCCGCTTCCCGTTGAAGCTGGTTCTGTTGTTCATGACTTGCAGGAGCCATGTTTGATGAATTTGTATCCCCTTTCCAATGCTCTTTGTCTCGACTCTGCCTTGCTCGTTCAGCTCTTGTTTGTGCTTTCATCCAGACCCCGTATGTTAATTCTTTTTTTGGCTGCCCTTTGTATTCAAGGCATTCTTTGTATTGATTTCCAACTAATCCACAACAGAAGCAAAATTCTGGAAATTTTTCGTAGGCCACCCACAATGATATCGTCTCTCCATCTTCTAGTTTCAGCATCAACCTTTTCATTAACAGTTGTGACACATCCACCAGTATTCGAATGCGAGTAAAGAGACCAATACACTCCCTTGTTTCATCCATTTCTACTTCTTGGACTTTACCAATTCTTCCCCCTATCTCCTGAACTATCTCTTTGTCCATACACATTATTGGCATATTATGAATTTGCACCCAAAAATAGGCGTTGGTGAAATCCTGTTTTTTAACATCGCCAACACCCGTTGGTTCCGTGATAACCATTAATGATCTGTCAAAATGCCATGGACCTCCATATAGAATCCGCTTTTTCTCACTTTCGGAGGCAAACTTGAAAATGAAGATGTTGTCTCCCAAGCTTGCTGCTTCGCTGCCCTTAGTCCTTCACGGGGCACGCTACATGTTTGTAGAATTTTCCCAACTAGGTAGTGCGCTGCAAGTTTTTCCCCTTTCACTCTCATCCTTCCCACAAAACTAATCACATTTTCTTCTTCTGATTTGAGTGTTATCGCCTCACATTTACGGATAAGCTCCTCGGCATCCATTTTCTCTCTTTAAAGCTAAGCCTATTGAATTAAAAGAGCTTACCAACCTACTCACCCACTGTCTTTACTGCATGAGCCCTTTCCCCCCGTCTTTAATACCGTACTTTATTGTCCTCTCACCAACACTTTAAAATTTTTCCCCACCACACTCAATCTGTGAGTGATAATACCTGATCCAACAAAGGTCCCTGAGTGCTTCCTATCTAAGTTCCTTTTCAGAGAGAAAAGGACTCAGAGGAAGAATATTCAGTTCTATATTAATGAAATTCTAATTTCAGCCAAGTAGTAGCCCACTGAGGTAGTAACACTCCGCTCCCTTTTTGTGTTTTAATTTCTCATTGTAAAAATAGTCTTTTTGTTTATCGAATAGGTCCCTCACTTCCTATTGAAATTTGAATGATTCAAGTTGAGATGGCCAACGGAGTGGCACGTGGCACGATTCGTTAGGATAGCATGGTTTGAGCATATTTTGATAGGACACGTGGTATGATATGACATGCACGTGAGTTAAGTTGGGCTAAAAATTTTAGGCACGTGGGCTTTAAAAGGACGACACAATTAAAAATGCGCTAAAACATAGCACGTAAAAAAATCAGCAATAAGCACAACTCTAAAGTATATTAAAATAAAATTTTTTATGAAAAGTAAACTTAAAATTTTATGATTTTACAAATTACTTGAAAATGAATTTTTTAATTTATTTTATTAGCGTAGGTTTTTAAATTCATTGAAGTCTTAGTTTAAAAAATAATCTAATTGTTTTATGTTTATAATTTATTAAATGAATAAATGATATTATGATTTTATAAATGACAAATCTAAACTTTTACGACTTTAATATTCTATTTATAAAATCATAAATTAGTCAAACGAAATATGTTTCATTTGTGAACAAAATATTTTCACCATTTACAAAAAAAAAATTATGAACCAAATATGTTTTATTATAAATCAAAAGTTAATTGTTAATTGTTATATTTAATTTGAAACTTATATTATGGACTATAATCTATGATTCTATATAAATCCAAGTTAATTATTAAATGTTGACCCTTAAGAAAGATTAATTATTATTATTAAGAAAGAATTCTAATATCATAGGCTCTTACTTTTTAATCAGTATTACATTCTTTTACTATTATTAATTTATTAGCATTGAATATTCACTTAAGTTTTTAACTTTAATTTTTATTGAATTTGACTAATGCACGTTGACCCCAAAAAAGTATATGGGATTAGAAAAAGCACACCAACAGCTTGGCACACCCTCTTTAAAAAATAAAAAAAAATGAAAAATACTTGTCATGCTTTTTCTTGGGCACGGCCTGACCTAGCACGTGTGGGCTTGTGTCATATGTTGTGCTGAGCCTAAGAAAAAAAAAAAAAAGCACGACTCATTCACATGATGGGCTGTGCCGTGCCAATCCACGGGTCCTCATGAGCCATCCTTTAACAGGCCACACCAGCACAATCGTTCAGCATCTCTAGGTTCAAATTTACAGTTTTGGTTTTTGGGTAAATTTCAATTCACCCCATCTAGGATAACAATTTCCAATTTACTCAATGTTCTGAAAATTAATTTACCCTATTTTCATTTAAAAGATGAGATCAAATAGGGATGATATTATTTTGTCTTCTTAATAATAAATGCGTGTAAATTGGTTTTTTCTGAACCTTGGAAGAGTTAATTAAATAATCATTCTAATTAGGGTAAATCAGATTTTTTTCCTTTATTTTATTTCATTTCATTTTAAATAATACAAGGATAACCTATTAAGGATGTGAATAATGTAAGGGTAATTTGGTCAATAAAAATAAATTATAGAATTATAAAGGATGAGACTGTGTGAACTCACTAAAATATTCATTAAACTCATTTACTCAATAAACATATTACTAAGATTTAAAGTACACTCTTTTACTTTATAAGCCCACATTAAGGCCTAAAATACCATTCTCTTCCCTTTTCTTTCCATGGTTGTTTCATCCATTTCTTCATCTCATTTTCCCCTTTCCTTAGTCCTTTCTAGCCTTATATTCATCGTTGTTTTATATCTAAATCTTTCATTTTTTCTTTTAATTTTCAGCAACTTTTTTCCCATTAAGTTTTAATGATATTGTTACAAATTATCCCAAATGCACATAGATTAAGGAAACAACCAACAATAAAATTACAGCAATAATACTCAGAAACAAAATTCAAATTCATAATAATCCAAAATCCCCTACAAGATTGCTTACAAATGTTTTTTGACATGCGTCTGCCGCAATAGGTCATGTGAACCAAAACCCAATTAATAGATAAGAACACGTTCCAACCAATTCCCAAAAAAATATAAATTTGTATGAAATTCAAACTTGTAACTGACATTGAAGCATTGAAAAAATAGTGTCCATAAGGATTTGCAATTCTTGTAATAACAATGTTTATTTTTCGATTCACACAATTAGGTTCTTTTTGCACATTCATCTGTAATTCTTTAATTATTCGCGGTCTATTTTCTAGTAATAATTTTGAGAACCCTATATAAATTATAACCTGAATTAGATCAATTCTTTTCTAAATCTCTATTAGTGCAATTCCTCAACACCGGAGAATATTCTCATATATATATATATATATATTTTACATAATTCTTAATAAAGTTTCATATTTTTTATCCTAAGTGGAGAGAGAGTTCGTTGTCAAATGTAAAAGTTAAGGTGAATAATTACTGTTGAAATTAAGAAGAGTTTTAGGCTTTTAGCAATGATAAACTTTTTTTTAAATCCAAATATTTGACAAATTCATTGAATCTTCATTCTTGGGTGTAGATGGGAAGAAAAATTCAATAAATGGATAAAAATTCAAAGACAAAGAGAACCGCACACCGAATAAATCTACTTCTAAAGATAAGAGTGAATAGTAAAATTTTTATACTAAAGAAATAATGATGATTACCTCTATTATTTGGAGAAATTGATCGAAATTCTACTCATTCTCATATTTTAAAATAGGTCCAAACTCCCTGCAATTGTAATTGTATTAACTTTATATATTATTTTACTATTCTGCTACTAATCTTGATGTTAGCCATAAAATTTAAATATTTTGAAATTGTGAATCAAGCAAATTGAAATATACCCTTGATGATTAAGTTAATTTAATAATGAAAATTATAAATTATGGAGAAAAATTGGTTAATATCCAATGTAACAAGTTAATACCCACTCCAACAAGGAAGCCATAATTTTTGGGAACTATTTAATCATCTTTTTGTAATATTCAAACATATATATTACAATGGATAAATGTTAACAAAAGTTATTGCGATTTTATAGATGGGCATATTATATTTACCTCCCATTTATATAGTACTATAATTTATGAGGAAGCTCCACTGCTCACATATGAACCATAAAAAAAATAGTAATTTATGTGTTGGAAGTGTCCCGGGCCGAGAAAGTTTCCAACTTGGAGGAATTGACATTAAGCGATAAGGACTTCACCATCATACATAGGCAGCAGGTCCAGTTTTGTAAACATCAAAGCTCTTCATGCTAATTTTTGACCGATCAGCTGTTTTCCAAGTTGGTTTGCTTCAGAATATTCACAATCTTGAAAAGCTTGTACTCTTGGAAAGAAATATTTTCATGTGAAGAGGTTGGAGAACATGCTGAGAGGCTCACTCAGATAAAAAGCTAAATGAACTTTGGTAGATAATGGGCGCTTATGCAAACCAGATTCCATGTTGGGCACATTTCTTCAAATCTTGAACCATCCTCAGCATCTTTCCAAAATCTAACAGCCTTGAAAGTATGCGGCTGTTTGAGACTAATAAGCTAATTGGTAAAACTTAGGTGGAAATTTATTTTTTTTTTGATGATATGCTTTTATTTGTATAACTTTTCCTAGTAGAGCATCTAAGGCTGCAAGTCAAACCCTTTTTCTGTGGTATGTTATATTGAAAATCACAAATATTATCATCACCTGAAACTAGAAAAGTAGAAATTGATTATTAAAATAATGGAATAGAATAATAGAATAATTTTTTGAATTAAAAGATAAGTGGTTGGACAAAGTTCAATTATATTTTTTAATCTCTTACCTCTCCTAGAATTCAAACTTGGAAGACCAGCCATATAAAAATATTTGAAAACTACTTAACAAAACTCTGATTTTTTTTTTTATTCTTGATGGAGAATAATATATAGGGGAAAAACCACCCACACCTCCAAAATTTGTTTAAATAGTCACACATACCCATTTAGTTTTATAAATGGTCACATAGATCCCTTTTTTACTATTATACCCTTGATTACAACAACTAAATAAATGAATTTAAATAAACTACTATAATACATATAACTTATTTTATTAATGTAATATTTTATTTCTTTCATATGATATTTATTTATTATTTTTTATCTTATTATTATATTTATATTTATTTGGGTCATAATAATTAAAAGGTATAATAATCATTTATGAAATTAAGGGGGTCTATGTGACCATTTATGAAACTAAGGGGATATGTATGATCATTTAAATAAATTATAGGGGTGTAGTTGGATTTTTCCCTAATACATATGTATGAAAAGATATTTTCAAGCCTCGGTAAGCTAAAACAATTACGGGGTTAAGAATTTGAATGATGGGCAAGTTCAAACTTTAATACAATTTAAGAAATTTTAGCAAAAAATAATAAGTGCAAAAATTTTGACCTTTCTCTAGTTATATATATATTTTGGGCTTGGCTAAGTTACGCGGTATGTAAGTAACGAATCATTTAATCACTGTTAGATAAAATTGAATATATCAGAAGTGTCTTGTCACGGAGAAATTGCTAGATACTGTGTGAAATAAAAAATAAAAACATATAAGTAGCGTTTACCTTTTGGATTAGAGTAGGAATCCTGAGATTTAGAGTGTGGAGTAGGAGTGGGAGCATGTTGTTTAATTATACTGGAATGGGAGTGTGGAGTCGGAATCAGAATCTAATTATATGTTTACTTTGTCTTGGATTGGGAGTAAATAGTTTCAAATTACAGTTTTACCTTTATTTAAAGAATTGTAAATTTTAATTATAAAATTAATAAAAAATATATTTGAATATAATAAAATATTTATTTTATTATATTTGTAAATTAATAATAATTTTTAATATTCTTAAATGTAAATCACAATTTTTGTTAATTTTAATTTTAATTATGTAAATTAAAAATAAAGATAGCATTATTATTAATTATTAATATTAAATAAATTAATACTATTATTTTTAAATATCTATAATAATATTATATTTTTAAATAAAGATAATAATAATATAATAATATTATATTTAAATATTATTATTTTTAATAAATGTAATTTTATAAAATAAAGGATAATTTGATGTTTATAATAATTTAGAAGGTATTCTAAAAATGATCAAAGGGAAATAATATGAAATTTATCCTAACTACATAGCTTTTATGATGGTTGCAGTTTTTGGGGGGTAGGAAAAGAGAAAAAATGACGAACTTGACAACTGTTGAATGGGAGATAAATCAAAGTTATGGATTTTGACTCAATATTTTTGAGATTCTATCAAATTTGGAGGAGAAATTTTCAATTGTATAGAAGAACTTCAACCGTTCAACCCGTTTAGGCCTCCAGCCCTTCGGCCTTCACAACTTCGATCCATGAGCAACCCACGACAAAACATAAAATTAAAAAGAAAATTTTATCTAATTAATTAAGCAAAAAATCATCAACCTCAATGTACATTCATTGCAAATACTATGATTATGATGTGGAGACTATTATATAATCAAGAGTACACGTGGCATTCAAAAGCTTTAAATAAAGAGTAGTTCTACTTACCCCGGGTCAAGCCCTTAGTCAAGCCCCAAAAAGGGTTTCTTTGCAATATTTTTCTATAGTTATATGATTTGGACCACAAAATTTCTCCCATTAAGCAAATGGGTCTTGATGCAATGGATGAATTTATTAATTTTGAATAACTGGACAATTTGTCCTTCCATCTCTTGCACATCTATTCTTAAAATTTTTTAAACTTTTAACTATAATTTTATATAAGTTTAGATGATTATCATATTCATAAAGATCTATTTGTTCTAAACTAGGATCTGCATTAATTATTATTTGTCTCTCCTATGACAGAGACCATATTTTTTCTTCTAACATATTTATATATATTTCTAAGCTATCATTCCAACTTAAATACATTCCATCTAAGCTTTCACATAAATATTGCAATCTAAATTCGGCATTTTGAATTAAAAAGTTCATATTATTGTTATCATTATTCATTATGGACGTTCTTGAATCCTGTTATTAACTATGCACCTGTCTTGAATTACTTCAAGACTTGTTAAAATTGATTCCATTAATGCTATCCTACTTTCTTCTTCAAAAGCATCAAATATATCATATTCATTTTTGGCATTTATTCTAGTCATATTTCTATATTGAATTTTCTTGAGATTTAAATGATCTTTAATCATAGTAATTGCATAAATAATTTGATATTCTTGACTAAAATCCAGATTATCTATAGCATGTAAAAACCTAATAACAGAACGTTCCATGATTTTAAGAATTTGAGCTAATTTTATCACTTCCAATCTTATATTATCCAAGAAAACAATCAAGGCCCAACATAGTTTCGTTTGTTGCTAAAATTTAAGAAGATAGTTCAAGGTTACTAACCAGTGTAATATCTCTCGGGATTCTGAGATATGTTCGCTAGTTGCCTCCAACCATAGAGAGGTCCATGGTCAGCACCGTCATAGCTCCACACGTCCAGCAAGATCACCTCGGCGACTGTTCCACATGGCCTAACGCAACACACTGCTCCACGGCCTAGAAGGATCTGTCTGAGTGCTTTTCTTGCAAACGTCTCTGGAAGAGTGCTTAGTAATATGAAATCTTCTTCGATTAGCACAAGTGCTGGCATATAAAGTACTTGATTTGTTTCTTAAAATATATAAGGTAGAAGATGATAATTTCACTCAAAATATTTATTTATTTCATCACTGGAAAATGGTTACAGAGAAAGGATTACAGAAGCTTTGAAAGTTAGAGATGGCTACAAAGTCGATTGCCTCTCTCCTCCTTGCATCGTTTTATTTATATCTTTCAAAAGATAAGATTACATGATAGATTACATGACACATGTTATATTCTTGAAAGATCTTCGAGATTTCCTTCGGATAAGGTGGTCCTGCTCGTTTATTTTTGCTTGACATCTGTTACAGGCTTCTATTGTGTTGATAAGCTTTATCTTTTTGGCATTTTCTCTGACATTATTGAAGCTTGTTAAGCTGGCATCTTTATCTTCTGTCGTGGACCCCTTACATGCCTATTATTAACTCTTCATCTACGGACATGTCTTCATCACTAGATCCATCTTTGGATTTTCCATAACAATAGCCACAATTATTCTGGTGTTTTAACACCTTGCATATTTCATGGTGTGTTGGCAAACTAGACTCCACAAGATTTTCGAATATTGCTTTTTTCTTCTTAATAATGGCCTGTTTGGCTAGGATATTGTCTTTTCTACTCATAGAAAAGATGATATATTCTTTAGTGGTCTCGTAGAGCCACACACTTTCTTTGCTTATCCTTTCAAGCTATTCATTAAGGACTTTCATTCCTATTGCCCGTTTGGTGGTGAGTGCTTTGGGCTCAAATAATTATGGGTCATAATCATTATAAACCTGGTCTAAATCAATTGTGGGACTAATCTTTTTGCTGCTAACTCCAATCTGTATCATGTGTTGAGCTGGATACCATTTGTTATCACAATATTCAGGACAAGCACTGAGAAATTTGACAAAAATGGCTTCTTTTGTCCTGCTTATCCTTTTGAGTTCAAAGGCAGCCTCTTTGATTTTTTCGGGGAGTAATTCTAATTCCCTGAAATTTGCATCAGTATAAATGAGATTAAGAAATCCATAATCAAACATATCTTTTATCATTTTAGGATCACCTCCTAAAACGAAATTAATCCTTGGGTATAACCCTGAATGATCTGGTATTATGGCCTGGCTAGGACGAATCCCATAGGCTATTTTACCAATTCTTTTATATTCATAAGTGTAGTCATTTTCAAGTGGAATTTTAGCCATTGAAAGTGACTGTCCACTTTTCAAATATTGGGGCTTTAAACTCTGTGAAGAGCTTTGGGCACCCTCTCTTTTTATGTACTGTTCTTTGAGATCATGGATTGAGAGGAACCTCTCTGGTATTGGGATCTTTGTATTTTGTGAAGAACACTGGGTGATCTGACCCTCATTTTGGTCCTTAAAATGGACCTTTTTTAGCATTTTGCTAATAAATTCTTCTGAAGTTTGTACTTCTGGATCATTTTGCAAACTTTTGTCTGGGCAAAGTTTGCTCAATTCTTCTTGGGCAGCATCAATCATAGCAAGCCCATCATAAATCAATTCATTACCCTTGAGAAGCAATTATTGACCTTCGGAGCACATCATTATGCCCTTTATTATTTTGGAAAGACTTTTATCCATTATATTCCCTGCTGAGAAAATCTGCAATACAATTGCTAGATCCTTTAATATACTCAATTTCAAAATCATATTCTGCACAGAATTTCTGCCATCTAATTAATCTCTTATATTGAGGGAGATTAGGTAATTTATTAAATATAAATCCTTTAACTTGAGTATTATCAGATCTAACTTTAAATTTCTTTGGTAATAAAAAGAAAGTAAATTTAGAGATTCCATTTTTAATAGCTAATAATTCCTTTTCATTACAATGATAATTCTTTTCTGTGGGCTTAAATGTTCCGATAGTATATCTACAAATCTTTTCTAGATCTGTTTTTAATACTGCACCCCAGTGTGTATCAGAAGCATCAGTTTCAAGAATTAAATTATCACTGGCAGTAGGGAATCCTAATCTTGGTCGATTTTTACATTTTTCTTTTAATCGTTTAACTACTTGAGTATGAGATTCTTCCCATGATGTTGTATTATTCTTTTTTAATAATCCTTGTAAAGGTTGTCTTTCTTTTGCTAAATTTTCTATGAAACCTTCAGCATAATTAAAACATCCTAAAAATCTTTGAATTTGTTCCTTAGATTCTAATTTATCGGGGAACAAATATATTTTTTCAGAAATATGTGGCTGCATTTCTATTCCTGTTTCATCTATTATTAATCCTAAAAATTCAATTCTATTCCTGTATCTATTATTAATCCTAAAAATTCAATCTTAGGTTTTATTATTTCAGCTTTCTTTTTAGAAAGTAATATTCCATGTTTCTTACATCTTTCAGCAAAAGAAATTAAATGAGTAATATGATCAACTTTATTATTAGAGAATATTAATATATCATCCACATAGACAATGCAAAATTCATGAAATTCTTTAAAAATTTTATCCATTCTTCTTTGAAATATTTGTGGTGCATTTTTTAATGCAAATGGCATTACAATCCATTCATACTGTCCCTGAGGTGTACTAAAGGCAGTAAGTGGTATACTATCTTCTTCAAGCTTAATTTGCCAAAAGCCAGATTTACAATCAAATTTGCTAAATATTTTTTTATTAATTACAGAGGTAATTAATGTATTTTTGTGAGGTAAAAAATATCCATCAAATTTGGTATATTTATTTAATTCTTTATAATTAATAACCATATGAGCTTTTCCTCGTTTAATTTCTACATGATTCCTAACCATAAAGGCGGGGCTACTATGTGGACTTTTCGATTCTCTGATAAGTTTGAGATCTAAGAGTTCTTTAATTTGTCTATCAAATTATATTCTATCTTCTTGCCCATATCTCATAGGCTTAACTCTTATAATAACATTTGGGTCTTTTAATTCTATCTTGGCATAAGTTTTATCAATTTCCCATAATTGAATTGGATTTTCACCAAAATTTTTATCAAGTTTTTCTAAAATTTTTTCATAATAAGATATAATTTGATTAATTTTAATATTAAAATCACCACGCTGGCTGCGACGAAAATGAAATTTTCGGACAGTGCGCCGGACGGGATTATAAATCCGTGGGGTGGTTAGTGTATGATTACAAGGGGTTTTTAGAGTAATTGCTTCGTTAGTCATTATATAAATGAATTGACGAAGGAAATTAACCCCTAAAAGAATATCGGCACCCATATAATCATATGCCCATAATATTGGTATGCCTAAAATATAATCGTTGATTTGTATTAAAGTGTTTATTCTACATGTTCCTAGAGAAATTTGTTCTCCATTAATTCCTTTTCCCGTTAAGGGTTTATAATCTTTCCAATATGACCGTGGATAAATTTTTGAATTAGCTAGGCTAATTCCTGAACCCGTATCAATTAAAGCATGGAACCATTCTGGTTTATACTTATAATATGGTACTAGCACTTTTATATATACTATAAAAGGATTAGACATATCTGGATAGGGTTTGTTTAATCCCTTTAATTGTTATTGATCTTTCTTTATCTCCTATGCAGTAAGGAGAGAAATTTTCAAGGAAGTTCATTCCTAACAATAAAGGACTTATATCTGATTCATATTCTGGTTCTATGATAAAAGGAAAGATAAATTCTATTCCTCTAATTTTTAATGGTATTTCACTGTATTGGGTTAATGTTTTTCTTTCTCCATTATACCCTACATAAGTATGTGGTTCAATTAAAATCTTTCTATCTAAATATTTAATCATCTTAACATCTACATAAGATTTTGCAGCTCCTGTATCTAAAATAGCAAAAGTCTCATGCCATGATTTTCCATTATTATATTCAATTTTGATTTTTAGATTTTGATTATTTTTTCTTACTGTTGTTAATATTTCTTGAGATGATGGTATCATAAGAGGACGACATTTTGTAGAACTTTGCGTTTCACTTAAATTTCTTGGTATTGATTCTCCACTTCGTATAATTATTCTTCCTTCTGGTGTATATTCTATAGTCCTAGAGGTATTTCCTCTAACTAAAGTAGGTTGACTCCTTAAATCCATATCCCATTCCTCGGGTAGATCAATTTCTCTTAATAATTCAGGGGGTTGTATTTTTCCAACTTTATTAAAGAGTTTGTCTATTTCTATAAATTCTTTATCAGCGAACATTTCTTTGTAATTTGAATTTGTTAATGCATATTCTATAGCATAGGTTATGCTATATGGATATGATCCATCATGCATTATATCAAAGTATTTAAAATCATGACATAAAGTTAAAGTTTTATTTATATTTCTATCTCTTAGACTTATAGAATATTTAGGATATATTTTAAATATTAATTTTTTATAATTAAGATTTCCTTGGATTATTCCAAGAAGTGCATGTTTTCTATCTTTTATTCTATTATCTAGTACAGCAAGATTTACTGGACTATCAATTCCTTCCCTGAAATGAGATTTTATCATAATTTGGATTTCTCCAATATGAATATATCCAATTTTATGCCTATCACTAGGTCTAATTTTATTAATTTTTTCTTCAATGTCAGATTTTAATAATAATGGTATATTTGTATTTCCTCTAGCGTACCTAATGTCAATTGGTTCTTCTCTTACAGTGGCACCAAAATACATTATATTTTTTCTTTTAACCATGTTAGCTATTCCTTGTGCTAACCTATTGACTGAAGTCATAGATGTTTCTAATCCCTTTTTATTAATCTTGAGATATTATTTTTTATCAAAGATTAAATCTTTATTAAAAGATCCTTGTTCTTCTATTTCTTCATCTTGATATAAATCTTTGTTATCTATTTCTTCTATACTCATTCTGATTCTGAAGTATTTAAAATTTCATCAGACAGGTAGTATATGCTATCATTTTCACTAACATCTTCACTATCAGTGATTAATTCTAATTCTTCAAATCCTTCAAACATTTTAATGTTTAATCTCTTTTTCTTAGGACACTCATTTGCATAATGTCCTTCTTCATTGCATAACCAGCATTTACATTTTTTAGGCGTTTTTGCCTTAGATTTTCTATATTTGTTCCTTTTAAAGAACTTTCTTTTATATTTATTTTTCTTGTAATAATTTTTATTAGTCTTGAAAAATTTCTTCTTTTTAAATCTTTTCTTATGTTTATAAACTTTTTCAAAACATCCAAATCTTGGAGGTTCTTCTAACTTTGAACAACATAATCCTCGCTTTTGTTTTTTCATTAATCGTTTATCTCTTATTTCTGAACACCACTGATTTACTCTATTTCGAGCAAACCTAATTCTACTTCCAAGGGTATCAGTATTGGTAGTATCATCATATTCTTGGCTATATTCTTCCATAATCTTTTTACCCCATGGGTCTGGTATTTTCATAAAATATAAATTATTGTAATACATTTTTGTATTATCTTCTTCTCTAAATTCACATTTATAATATAGTTCTTCGAAGCTACATGTGTATGCTTCTAAGTAGCATATATCACATATTTCAAGCCTAATTAGCTTTCTCATATTTTCCATTCTTTTTCTTTCTAATTCTAGCTGACAATCGGCTTCCCAATCTTCTCCTAAGAATTCTCTTCTTATTTCACTTTCAAATCTTGTTAGGATTTGTTCTTGGAATTCATTTTCATTAGGGCTTTCCCCATATAATACTTTATTTTTATTATTAACACTTATTCCCATAAACCATTGTGCAGCTATTCCTATCAAAGAAGTTTTAAGGAATTCAATGCTATTATGTCTATTTAGATTATAAAATGCTAGTGCAATCTTCATGGATTTTACCCAGGCAGTGATCATTTTATCTCTATCTTTAACACAATCTAAGTCTAACCATATACCCTCATGACTGATGGGTCTTTCTTGATATTCTCCTGGTGTTTTATATTCTCTCTTAGGTCTTCTGCTTGGCCTAAAATATTGACTTTGTGATCTTTCATTTTCGTATGTTGGTATTTCTTCTTTAGCATAAGAAGCTCTATTACTAGATTCACCTCGTTCAAAGACTCGTGGTTTTGATTCATTCAATTTTAAATGTTCAATTCTTTTTTCAATATCTTCTAAATTTATGAAGACGTTATCATCTTCTTCATCTGTTTCAGATTCTTCATTATTATTAGATAGCTCTTTTAATCCATTATCGGTATCTGCGCTTAACATTCTTAAACTTATTAATTTTTCATTACTTTTTATCTTGTTAAATATTGGCCTTATCATAGGCTGAATTTCATTACTTTTCTTCTCATTAAAATAAATTATTGTATCTTGTAAAATTTTATTTTGTTTTTGAATTATCATAAGTAATTCTTCCATATATTATCAATTCTTTGTACTTCAATCTTCTTCAATCTTCTTCCATAAAGTATTAGTTGGCATTCTATCTTATTCTATCTAATAAGAGCGGATCTATATTTAAATCTCTTCTGTTTATTATTATTAATTCTCCAATTCTATATTCTTGGGCTTTTGATAAATATAGTTGCATTAACTGTTTAATCTCTAAATCTCTTCTTTCTTGTGAATAATATTCTATATGTTGTCCAATATTATATCTTATTGTGTTACTATCAATTAATAAATTATATCCCTCAGGATTAATATTATAAATAATTAAATCATCTTCCATTTTTAATTATTTATACCAAATTACTTGGCTCTGATACCAGTTTGCGGAAATCGAAAATCAATTAATAAATATAGGGGTGTAAATGAATAAAATACTCAAATTTTAAAATTTTTTAATTTAGGGGCTTCGGTGCCCACTGTTCTTCAGGGCATCTATCTTTTTCCTTAAATAAATTTAAAGCTCTGAAGGTTTGTCTAAACAATGGTGGATCTACTACACTTAGCTTAGAATGCACAATTGACCTTATTAAAAAAAGAAAAATTGACCCCACTAAAAAACGACTAAATTAGATATAGTGTTGAATAAAATTTATTTATATATTTATAAACATATATATTAAAGTATATTTTTAATGTATATATTATAATTGATAACTAAAATAATTATTTTTATATTTTTATTTTATTTTTCTTTATTTTGTTATCTCAATATAATTAACAATAATCATAATCTCTTTAAATTTAATGATTTTATTTCTTAATTGATAAGTACAATTTTAAATTTTTATAATATATACGAGGATATATATAAAATTGTATCAAGTATAAGACTAATTTTCAAAAGGGTGGGGCTATTTGATTTCACAAAGATACTCCTCACACCCATATCTTAATAATTTTTTTTTCCACAATATCCATATACAAAATTACTAAAGAGAACAAATACTTTAATTGAATGAAACTCTACTTTATGCACACACCATAGACCATAGAACTCTCCTTATTTTTAAACTTAACTCTCATGTCCCCATTTATTTCATTTTCTGATACTTTTATCTTTGAATTATTGGATGATGGAATTGATATATAACTTCCCCTTGTTTTTATTTGCAGCAAAAAAGACAAGCGGTTTTTCATAAGTCCAACGGCTAGTTAAATTTATATACCAAATAAATTATTTTGCAGAAGTTCAATGGATTATGGAAGATTAACAAACAAAGCACCAGGTAGAGGATTTTCAGTTGAATTAAATCATATCTTGATTTGAATACTATCGCTTTCTGACCACTTTTGGGAATTTGAACTTTTTAATTGATATTAGATCAGTCTTTCTTTAGAAAAAAATTATTTCTTAATTTGTTAACGATCAAACAAAAAATGAATAAAAATATAAGAATATTGAGTTTAATTTTGGTGGGTTTGAAGAGAAAACAATATGAAATATGAAGTTGTAGTTTAGGGATAGCTTTGGGATATTGAGTGGTTTGAGGAGCAAAAATTTAAAATTTAAATCATGGAAGAGGGTGTGTTAAGAAAATGGGTGTCAAATTGAATTTTTTGGTTCAAATAGGCACATCCTTCTTAAAATTAGATTTTAAAAAAATACTCGCTGTTTTTTAACTAAAAATTTTAAAAAGTGTCAAGTTAGTGGGTTATTGTTGCTAAATAATAATAATAATAATTTGGTCTAATTATGTGAACTGAATGACCCATCTGTTTGCTTCTGTTCGATCATTTCAAGTTTGAAAGACGAAGTAATGTATATACCTAAACTGGAGTTTATGGTTTTTGTCTGCTCCTTGTATTGCAAGTATCAAATCTGTGATTCACATCAATTTTAGTGATATTATTTATGTAGCTTTTACTTTAAAACAAAAGCATGTGGATTTTTGTTTTTGACTTGATTTTCCAAGATGAAGATGAGTTTAGTTCCATGCCGGTGCCATGGGAACCTCTGCTGGGCTTTTGAAAAATTTTATATGCATTTTGAACATTTACCCAATATTCATTTGAAGAAAGTATTTTAAAAATATAAAGAATATTTTGTGTCTTTGACTTAACGTTTAGCACATATTTCGGACTGTTGGCTTTTTTCTTCTCCAATTCTTCACTCTTCTTTTCTCTGATTTTTCACACTTTACACTCTTTTATCTCTAAAAAATTAAACTGTCACAAGAAGCTTAATTAATACTAATTTGCTGCTCTAATTATTTAGGTAAGCATTCTTTATTGATTATAATTTCTTTAATTTTTTTCTTTTTACAGATTTTTAGATGAAAGAAATAAGGTTATGTTTTAGGGAATTTTTAATTCTCATGTTATAGTGTCGATAACGAGGTTATTCTTAAACAATTTCAACACATGAAAACATTTCAAGACAATTGTAAATGTATCTTATAAAATGTTTTAATGAATTTAGATTTTGGTACACTGAATTCCTAGCACCACCACTGTATGGTTCCATTTGTTTTCTACTTTGGTATTATTTTCTCATTGTTTAAAACCAGTAATTGTGTTTTGTTTATTACAATCAATAATAGTTATTGCAAAATTGGATAAATTGAAATGTCTCACATAATGTACAAACTAAACTGCAACACATATTGTTGTGCAGAAGCGCGGGTTGAGCAATTACCAATTTATGGAGATTGTGACTTCTGGAAAAATATTAATGTAATGTAAACAAAGTGCAAAGAAAATAGGACATAATAATTTACGTGGTTCGACGTAAAGCCTACGTCCATGAGCAAAGACTAGAAGATAATTTTACTAACAAATGGGAATTTACAAATTTTGGAAAAACTCTCAAAACCCAATACCCTAATACACCGAAATGGATCCTCACTTAGAACACTCAAGCAGAAGCTCTCTCAAATTTCTCAAATTGCTTCTCTTGCAATTGCTCTCAATTCTCAAATTCTGGATGCTCTTCAAACTCTCATTTCCTCTCTATTTATAGCCTAAACAATGGCCAAAAAATTCAACTCGGCAGCAACTTGTCAATTTTCCCATTTGACAAGCTTGCATGCCAGCTACACGTTTGTTGAAAAGTTGGCTTTTGGTGCTGACTTTTCAACAATAAGTGTTGAGTTTTCAATAATTCTCCACCTGGGTAAAGATTTTTTAAATCTGAGCCGACTATCAACAAACCACCTTATAGTCTCTGCGTTTCTCACTGTTTTAAACTTGCAGGATATTGATCAAGTTTAGACAATGTTCAAACTTGATCATTGTCACTACTTTGTTCAACATATCTGCGGGATTCGCTACAGTATTGATTTTCTGAAGAAGAATACTCCCCTCATTAACAATTTCCTGCACAAAGTGAAACCGTACGTCAATATGTTTTGTACGTGCATGATAAACCTTATTCTTTGCTAATGAATAGCACTTTTACTGTTGCATTATAGGCTAACATGCTTTTAGACCAATCCCACCGTAATCGCCATATACTCGGCCTCTGTGGTTGATAGTGCAACTGTAGACTATAGTGTAGACTTCCAATTAATTGGCCCTCTAACAAGAGTAAATACATATCTGGTGGTTGACCGTCATTTGTCCAGATCACAAGCATAATCAAAATCAACGTATCCGATCACACCTTGACCAAGTGTGTCATCTTACACAAACAGTAAACCAACATCCATGGTCTTTTGAATGTATTGTAGAATCCATTTCACTACTTGCCAATGTCCTTTACCAGGATTATACATATACCTGCTCACCATACTGACTACCTATGAAATGTCAGGCCTTGTACACACCATTGCATACATCAAGCTACTAACTGCATTTGAATACGAAATTTGCAACATGTATTATTGTTCCGCATCCGTCGAAGGAGATAGTTGTGTAAAAAGCTTGAAATGAGAAGCCAACGGGGTATTCACAGGTTTTGTCTGCTTAGTCATGCCAAACTGCTATAGTACCTTCTTCAAATATTACTTTTGAGA
Organism: Clausena lansium; assembly: GCA_030449835.1. NCBI lineage: Eukaryota > Viridiplantae > Streptophyta > Magnoliopsida > Sapindales > Rutaceae > Clausena > Clausena lansium. The sequence goes on from JASUUF010000397.1 coordinate 62,688, forward strand.
CAAATTGACTTTGCCACGATCTCTATCTCTACATATCTCCATGCCAAGAATCTTCGTAGCTTCACCCAGATCTTTCATCTCAAACTCTTGATTGAGTTGAGTCTTCAACTTCTCAATCTCATCTTTGCTCTTAGATGCTATTAGCATATCATCGACATACAAGAGCAAATATATGAAGGATCCATCTTGTAGCTTGCGAAAATACAGACAATGATCAAATTTATTTCTTGTGTACCTCTGCCCTTTCATAAACTGATCAAATCGCTTGTACCACTGCCTCGGAGATTGTTTCAATCCATAAAGCGACTTTGTCAATTTGCAAGCCTAATTTTCTTTTCCAACAACCTTGAATCCATGTGGCAGAGCCATGTAGATTTCCTCTTCCAAATCACCGTGTAAGAACACGGTTTTCACATCAAGTTTAACTAATTCAAGATCAAATTGTGTAACTATGTCTAGCAAAATCCGAATAGACGAATGTTTCACAACTGGAGTAAATACCTCATTGTAGACTACTCCTTCCTTTTAAGCGTAACCATTCGCTACCAATCTAGCCTTGTATTGAAGTTCATTTTTACGAGGAAATCCTTCCTTCTTTGCATATACCCATTTGCGTACAATTACCTTATTTTCCTTAGGCAGTGTAACTAACTCCCAAGTTCCATTTTTATGAAGAGATTGCATTTCGTCATCCATTGGTTGCTTCTACTATACACTTTCAGGGCTACTTACCGCTTCTCTGTAAGTGGAAGAAACATCGCCATCTATAATTGGAAGTGCATAGTCCACCATATCAATAAACCGAGCAGGTCTACGAATCTCTCTTCGTGGCCTTCTATATGCAATTGGATCAAGATCATGTGAAGGTTCCTGGGTCAGAACCTCTTCTTTATCTTTAGTCAATGGAGAATCATCCATCTCCTTAACTCCGACTGGATCATCATTAACCTTTTCAAGCTCCACCTGCTGCAAAGTACCATTAGGTTTGTCATCCCTTTGTGAATCCTTTTGTTTCAACATGGTTGATTCATCAAAAGTCACATCTTTGCTGAAAATGATCTTCCTTGTAACTGGACACCATAAACGGTCTCCTTTTACTCTACCAGTTATTCCCATGAACAATGTTTTCTTTGCTTTTGGGTCTAACTTAGATTCATTTACATGATAATAAGCAGTGAACCATAAACATGTAAAAAATCATAATTAGTCGCAAGTTTACTAGTCCACATCTCCATGAGTGTTTTGCCCTCAATAGCAGCTGATGGCTAACGGTTAATCAGATGGCACGCATATACGACAGCCTCAGCCCAAAACTCTTTGCATAATCCAGCATTGGACAACATACATCGAAATTTCTCCAGTACCGTCCGATTCATGAGTTCTGGCACCCCATTCTGTTATAGTGCATCTCGAACAGTGAAGTGTCACACAATACCCTCATCTCAGCATACTTGTAGAAACGGATCATTCTTGTACTCACCACCATTATCTGATCGAAGTATTTTGATCATTCGACTAGTCTGAGTCTCGACCATCTTCTTCTATTTCAGAAATATGCTCAAAACTTCATTCTTGTTCTTTATCAAATACACCCACACTTTTCTTGAATAATTATTAACAAAAGTAACAAAATAGTGCATACCTCCCAAAGAACCTACTCTAGTAAGTCCCTACACATCACTGTGTACATAGTCCAGAATTCCTTTTGTGTCGTGAATTACAGAACCAAATTTTACTCTTGTCTGCTTACCCAGAACACAATGTTCACAAAATTCCAATTTGCAAGAATTTGTACGTTTCCAAAAGCCTTGTTTCACCAAAGTCTGCAAAGATTTTTCACCAGCATGTCCTAAATGCATACGCCACAACTTGGTTGCCTTTGAATCTGAATCTTTTCTAGAAACTGTTGATGCTGATCCAATAACTATATTCTTTTGAAAATAGTACAAGTTATTTCTTCTTGTACCTTTCATTACTGTCAGTGCACCAGCTACAACCTTCAAGAATCCATCTCACATAGTGATTGTAAGCCTTTTGGATTCTAGGACTCCTAATGAGATGAGATTTTTCTTCAAGCTGGGTACATAGCGAACATCTTTCAAGACTTGGATTGAGCCGTCATGATTCTTCAATTGGATTGAACCTATTCCCATGGTTTTACATGCATTGTCATTGCCCATAAAAACAACTCCACCATCCAGCTCCTTGAAGCTAAAAAACCAGCCCTTGTTAGGACACATATGATAAGTACAACCTAAATCCAAAATCCACTCATCTGAGTGACATGTCAATGTCATGCCAACCATACTAAAGTCTGATTCCTCATCATGCTCCGCTATACATGCATCAGATATAGCCTTGCCCTTTTGTAACTTAGGGCAATTCTTTTTCCAATGCCTTTTCTCGCGACAAAAAGTACATTCATCTTTGGCGAGTCTCCCTTTAGACTTGTTCCTTTTTCCAGGCGCGGCTTCGTGAACGACTTTTTGCTATAAATACTTCTGCAGTTGTATCTCTGTGATCCTTTCTATCTTTCTTTCTGGTCTCAGCATTATACAGCGCACTACATACAACATCAAATGTGACACTATCTTTCCCGTGAAGCAAAGTGGAGATGACATGGTCATATTCATTAGGAAGCAAATTCAACAGCAACAATGCCTTATCTTCATCTTCAAATTTCTCATCCAAATTTAGCAAATTTGCTAATATTTTGTTGAATGAGTTAACTTGGTCATTCATCAACATGCCAGGTGCATACTAGAATCGATAGAGTTTCTTCTTCATATAAAGCCTATTTTCAAGGCTTTTCTTCATGCACTTTTCCTCAAACGTCTTCCACAATTTCTTTGCTGATGTCTCCCTCATGACAGAATACTTCTGATCTTTAGCCAGACATAGGTGAATAGTACCATATGCTTGTCTATTAATCTTTGTCCACTCTTTTTCATCCATCTTGTCTGGCTTTTCTTCAAGAGCTTGATCCAGCTTTTGTTGACATAAGACATCCGACATCCAACATCTCACATTGTCACATACCAAAATTATTGGTACCATCGAATTTCTCCACTTCAAACTTTGCATTAGTCACAGTAGTCCTTGCTAATGAAGATGACAATGATGCTTTTGCCATCCTTCTCAACCCCAAATGATTAGTGCCTTCAATAACTATTCACACTTGAAAAACAGTCTCTATGATGTTTATTTCGTGTGAATAAATGCACCAAGCAAGTTCCCAAGAGAATGGAGGGGTTACAACAGTCCCACTTAAAATCCAAACTCCTTAGACTCTTATCGTCTTGTTGACAGAACTTTCGTAGACATGCAAAAATACATACTACTTACAATAGACTGTCTCTCAAGTACAAATAGCTGCATTCACCACTGTGAATAGTACTGTATTTGTGCATAGTACCGTATCTGTAAATAGTACCGTATACGTGAACAGTGCTGTATGCCCAAGTACGAACCTTTGGCTCTGATATCAATTGTTGTGCGGAAGCGGGGGTTAAGCAATTACCAATTTACGGAGACCGTGACTTCTGGAGAAATATAAATGTAGTGTAAACAAAGTGCAAAGAAAATAGGACACAATAGTTTACGTGGTTCGGTGTAAAGCCTATGTCCACAGGCAAATGGAAATTTACAAATTTGGGAAAAACTCTCAAAACCCAATACCTTAATACACCCAAATGGATCCTCACTTAGAACACTCAAGCAGAAGCTCTCTCAAATTTCTCAAATTGCTTCTCTTGCAATTGCTCTCAATTTTCAAATTTTGGATGCTCTTCAAGCTCTCATTTCCTCTCTATTTATAGCCTAAACAATGGCCAAAAAATTCAACTCGGCAGCAACTTGTCAATTTGCCCATTTGACAAGCTTGCATGCTAGCTGTGGCAAGCTTGCATGCCCGCTACATGTTTGTTGAAAAGTTGGCTTTTGGTGCTGAGTTTTCAACAATAAGTGCTGAGTTTTCAACATAATTCATAAACTTTAGATGGTGAGTCTAAGTTGTAGCAATGTGTTTGCCCTACTCTGTTTTACAATAGTAATCTACTACGTTTATCAAAAAAATAATTTTGAAAATGCCGGCAGAAATCTTTATTCCCATCCCTTGAATCTTGACTTTATTTATTTATTCTTTGCTTCAGTTCTGAACTTAGCCAAGGTACTTGAACTTTAGCTTTTCAAACGGGTCAGTTTTAGCATTGCATTTGATCTCGTCCATGATCTTCATTGTGAAGATGACAAACTATTTTTCGTTTTATTCTTCAGCTTTAGCCCCTCCTTCCTTACTGAAATCATTTTTATCAGGTCATTCTTTGCACTCATTCTCAATCAAGAATCACATTTGCTTTTTTCATTGCGGTCACTGAATGACCCATCTGTTTGCTTCTGTTCGATCATTTCAAGTTTGAAAGACAAAGTAATGTATATACCTTAAATGAAGTTTATGGTTTTTGTCTGCTCCTTGTATTACAAGTATCAAATCTGTGATTCACATCAACTTTCGCAGAAACTCTTGTGATATTATTTATGTAGCTTTTACTTTAATAAAAGCATGTGGATTTTTGTTTTTGGACTTGATTTTCCAAGATGAAGATGAGTATAGTTCCATGGGCGGTGCCATGTAGAGCCCAGCAGGGGCTGGGTTTTTGAAAAATTTTCTATGCATTTTGAATATTGTCCTAATATTGATTTGAAAAATGTCCTCTTAAATTTTAAAAATATAAAAAAAAATGTCACAAATTAAAAGAATATTTTATTTCTTTAACTTAACGCACAGTTAGCTCATATTTTGGACTATTGGCTTTTTTCTTCTCCAATTCTTCACTCCTCTTTTCTTCGATTTTTCACACTTCACTCCTCTTTTATCTCTAAAGAATTAAAATTTCTTAAGAAACTTACTATTGATTTGATGCTCTAATTATTTAGGTAAGCAAAAGCAATCTTTATTGATGGTCATTTCTTAAATATTTTTACGAATTTCTCTCAGATGAAAGAAATAAGGTTAGGGAATTTTTAATTCTCTTATTATAGTGTTAATAATGAGATTATTGTTGAATGTTTTCAACATATAAAAACACTTCAAGATAGCTGTAAATGTGTTGAATGAAATATTTTAATGAATTTAGATTTTGGTGCTTGTTATTTATTAAATATTTTTTAAAAATTATATTACTATTTGAAATTGTGAATTTAGCCTTCCGCGACATTGAATTCCTCGCATGCCATTGTATGGTTCCATTTATTTTCTACTTTTGTATTATTTTTTCATTGTTTAAAACCTATAATCGTGTTTCGTTTATTACAATTGAACACATCAATAATTGTTATTGCAAAATTGGATAAATTAAAATGTGTCACATAATTTACAAACTAAACTGCAACACATAATTCATAAAATTTTAGATGCTGAGTCTAAGTTGTCGGGATGTGTTTGCCCTACTCTGTTTTGTACTAATAATCTACTACGTTTATCAAAAAATAATATTGAAAATGCGGGAAGAAATCTTTCTTCAACTGTCTAGAGATGACTATTCCCACCCTTGATCTTTATTTATTTATTCTTTGCTTCAGTTCTAAACTTAGCCTAGGTACTTGGAGTTTGGCTTCATTGTGAAGATGAGAAGTCATTCTTTGCACTCATTCTCAATCAAGAATCATACTTGCTTTTGTTCATCTTGGTCACTGTTGTTTTGTTTATTAGTCTTTGCTCCCTTTTCAATAAACTCTTTGGAAGTTCACTGGATCAAGAATTTTCTTTTGTCATCTGTTTTGTTGTAATCTCCAGTCTTTGCTTTGTACTTCTACTCTTGACATCTTCTTCCTTTTTCCATCTCTATTACCAGTCAAATAGTTCAGTTTTTGTCTCTCTAATCTTTTTCTTCATCTTTCTTCTCGTCAATACTTAAGTTCCTTTCTCCTCTATTGTCTAAATCACACCTTATATTAATTCAATCAGTTCTTGAGCTAGCTCTCTCTGGTTCGCTCCTTGTTTATTGACATTTCAAAACTTTGAAAAGAAAAAAAAACATTGAAGATGGTGGAAACCATAGTCGCTGTTGTTTTGGAAGTTGTAAAATGCTTGGCTCCTCCAACACAACGTCAACTTGGCTATTTGCGTAACTACAATGCCAACATTGACAATCTCAAAGTTGAAATGGAGAAGTTGAAGGATGAAAGTACGACTATTCAGCACAGAGTTTCTGAGGCTGAAAGAAAAGGAGAAAAGATTGAACAGAGCGTTGAGAAATGGCTGAATAATGCGAACAAGATCATTGAGCAGGCAGCCAAATTTATTGAAGATGAGAACACAACAAATAAGCGATGTCTCAAGGGTCTGTGTCCTAATCTGATGACCCGCTATCAGCTTAGCAAGAAAGCAGAAACAGAGATGAACGCCCTTGTTAAATTCCGTTAAGAAGCTGGCAGATTTAATGATAGAATTTCCTACCGTACCATTCCGGATGAGATATGGCTCAAGTCTCACAAAGGCTACGAGGCCTTCGAATCAAGGCTTTCTGCTTTGGAGGCTATGAAAAATGCATTGACTGATGTTAATGTCAGCATCGTTGGGGTGTGTGGCATGGGCGGCATTGGAAAGACGACACTGGTGAAAGAGTTTGCTAGGCGAGCCATTGAAGACAAGCTTTATGATATGGTGGTTTTTTCAGAGGTTACCCAAAGTCCAGACATAAAAAAGATCCAAGGAGAAATTGCGGAGAAGTTAGGCCTGGAGTTGTCCAAGGAAGCTGAATCAAGAAGAGCTGGTAGACTATATGAACGATTGAAGGATGAGAAGAAGATCCTCGTGATTCTGGATAACATCTGGAAACCTCTTGATTTGGAGACTGTTGGAATTCCAATTGGAGATGATCATAAAGGATGCAAACTACTGCTGACAGCAAGAGATCGTAATGTCCTCTTAAAAATGGGATCTAAAGACAACTTCTTGATTAACAATTTAAATGGAGAAGAAGCTTGGAGATTATTTAAGATGATGGCCGGTGATTATGTTGAAAATCGTGAGTTGAAATCTACAGCAATCGATGTAGCCAGGGCATGTGGAGGTTTGCCCATTGCCTTAACAACAGTAGCGAAGGCACTGAGAAGCAAGAGTCTGCATGAATGGAAGAACGCCTTGCGAGAACTCAAAATGCCGTCAACGGTAAACTTCGAAGGAGTGCCTGCAGAGACTTATTCTTGTATTGAACTGAGTTTCAAGTATTTAAAAGGTGAGCAACTCAAGAAAATTTTTCAGCTTTGTAGTCTATTGGGTAACAGTATTTTTGCTTTGGACTTGTTTAAATACTCCATGGGTTTGGGTATATTTCAAGGAGTCCGTAAGATGGAAGATGCACGAAACAAATTATATGCATTGGTCCATGAACTTAGAGACTCTTGTCTGTTGCTTGAGGGTGATAGCAATGAACAATTTTCAATGCATGATGTCGTTCTCGATGTCGCAATGTCAATTGCACGCCGAGACCAACATGTGTTTTTGGTGAGAAATGAGAATGTGTGGGACTGGCCAGATGAGGATGCACTTCGAAAATGCAATGCAATCTCTTTAAGCAATATTAGTATTCGTGAACTTCCTGGAGGATTAGAATGCCCACACCTTGAACTTTTATATATATCTCTCAAAGATTCTTCTCTTGAAATCAATATTCCTGAGAACCTTTTTGTAGGGATGAGAAAGCTTAGAGTCGTAGATTTTACTAGAATGCGGTTATTGTCATTGCCATTTAGACATGAAATTAATGATCCTACACCACTCTTTTCTCACCCCTCTTTCCTAAAACGAATTTCATCATAAAAGATCTATTTTTTGTGTATCAAATATCTAATATATTGTTTTCTACAAGAACACTATATTGATTCTTGGCAGGCTTGCAACATTCAAGAGTTTTCAGGTTTGCTTTCGTCAATGCACAATGCAAGCAAACAAACAAGTGCTTCATTGTATCCTGGAGGCATATTTGCTTAACCCATGTCATCACTCAATTGGTGGGGGCAAATGACGTCTTAAGGAAAGTGACATTTGTAACGTGCCTTGAAGTACACATTATTTTTCTACAGATTTCCTATTATTACTATTTTCTTTCTGCACATAAAGTTGCAAACACATTACTTATATTATAAAGTTCCACCATTATTGCTGCAATTCTCTACATTCATCATTCCCCATAAGAATATATCCCCAACAGAGATAAATCAAAGTTATAAATTTGGACTTAATATTTTTGAGATTCAATCAAATATGGAGGGGCAATTAGAAATTTTCAAACGTTTAGAGGGACTTCAACTGTTTAACCCACTATTAGGACCGTAGGGATTTAGAAATTTCCATGGAGAAGAGAGCTTATAGGGATCTTCTTCATTGGGGAGGGTGATAATAAATTAATACTCAATATCTTATTCGAGCTTCCCATTTCCTTATTTTTATTTTTAATTTCTATTTTTTCTAAATTTTTTAGTAAATACAATTAAAATTAAAATTGTAATGTTATGATGTGAATAACAAATATCATAATATTTATAAAAGTAATATAAACACTTGAAGATTGTTGAAGATAATTTTATTCATGATTATACCATGTGACATTTATGGATGTGTTCAACTTTGAAGATCTACTTTTGCTTAATTATATCTTGTAATTTGATGACATTGACTTAGTTTGATGGAAATAATTTTAATCACTTTAGTTTAATTTGATGTATTTGTATTGGTATTATGATTTTAAATTTTTATTTTAATATAATTAAATCAAGTTTAAAAAATAAAAACATTAATTATTCGGATATTGGATACCTTCCGGATCCCTTTTTATTATTAAAGGATATCTCAAATAATTTTGAAGGAGATGGGAAGAGTACAAAGAAATAATGCAGAGTATTAGGGATGAGTATGGGATATCCAACAACATCCCTGCATATGAGCTCAAGAGGAAATGCGGCCCGCGAAATTATAAACGTAAAATTAAAAAGAATAATTTTCTTTTATCAAATCATTTTATGTTGTGGAGATGATTGTATAATCAAGTACACGTGTGGCCTGTCTAACCGGGGGTGGATCTACACTTAGCTTAGCGTGGGCAATTGACCAATGTTATTTTAATTTCCATTCAATTTTATTTTAATTAGCCAATTTTGTAGACCAATTTTTGTATTGGGGTTAATTTTATAAACTCAATTGTACACAATGTTCCCTCCTATCTTATAAAAATTGGGAAACAGCAACAGCCAACTGGCCGAGAGTATAGTGTAGGAGTTGTTAAAAGCATATGAGCTATTTGGTGAAATTCTCACAAGAAATGGAAATTTAACGGGTTTGCATTTCTCAAAACTTTACCAACAAAACTTTTATAAAAGCATATTTGTGAATGATTTTGGTATAATTTAATGTTTATCATCACCTAATCTCCAATCTTTTTACTCCTCTACTCTTGAGTAATTATTATGTTGCCACCCATGCATGATTAGCTTTAATTCCTGAGATAATTAGTTCATCAAAATTGCAGCCTTACCATTTTATTAGCATTTTATTTTGTCAACATTAACCGATTAAATTGAATCAAAAGTGAAAGTGAAAATGAAAATAACTGAATGACCCGAATTTGAAAATAACAATAATTTTGTCAAATTGTGTGAACTGGATGACCCATATGTTTACCCCCCCCCCCCCCTTCTTCATTTCAAGTAATGTATCTACCTAAACTGAAGTTTATGGTTTCTGCGTGCTCCTTGTATTACAAGTATCAAACCTCTGCTTCACATCAACCTTAACAGAATCTATGTAGCCTTTTAACTTTAAGAAAAGCATATGGATTTTTGTTTTTTGACTTGATTTTCCAATATGAAGATGAGCGTAGTCCCATTCATTTTCTACTTTTGTATTATTTTTTCATTGTTTAAAACCAATAATTGTGTTTTGTTTGTAGCATTTTAATACATCAATAATATTTATTGCAAAATTGGCTAATTAAACATAATGTACAAGTTAAACTGCAGCACATAATTCATAAAATTTTAGATGCTGATCGGTCTAAGTAGTAAGGATGTGTTTCACCTACTCTGTTTTGTACTAATAATATACTAGGTTTACCAAATAATAATTTTGACAATGTCGGCAGAAATCTTTCTTCAACCGTCTGGAGATGACTTTTTTTCCCATCCCTTGATCTTTATTTATTTATTTATTTATTTATTCTTTGCTTCACTTCAGATCTTAGCAAAGGAACTTGAACTTTGGCTTTTCAAATGGGTCACTTTTTGCTTTTAATCTCGTCCATGATCTTCATCGTGAAGACGACAAACCATTATTCTTTATTCTTCACTTGTTGAAGTTACAAAATATATAACATTCTTAAAATTTCAGCAAATTGTTATTCTTCAGCTTCAGCACCTCATTAAAAAGTCATTCTTTGCAGTCATTCTCAATCAAGAAACACATATGCATTCATTCATTGTAGTCACTGTTGTTTTGTTATTAATCTTTGCTCCCTATTGCTGTCAACTCTCTTGAGTTTCACTGGATCAAGAAACCCTTTTTTCCTTGGCATCTGTATCTGTTTTCCTGTAATCTCTCAGTCCTTGTTAATTAGTTTCTCTCCACTCGCAATCTAGTTGTGTCCTGCTGTTGTCTCTGTTTTATTCCATATCTACTCTCTGTAATTCTGCTGTGTCAAGATATCTTCTTTTGTTCATTCGGTTGCTGTCTCTAATATTTAAAAAAAAAATAAATGAAGGGATCGAAGATGGTGGAAACAATTTGAACTGTTGTTTTAGAAGTTGTGAAATGCTTGGCTGCTCCAGCTGAACGCCGACTTGGTTATTTGCATAACTATAAAGCCAACTTTGAGAATCTCAATGCAGAAATAGACAAGCTCAAGGATGAAAGTAGGAGCATTCAGCACAGGGTTTCTGAGGCTAAAAGAAACGGGGAAAAGACTGAAGAGAAGGTTGAGAAGTGGCTGGTTAGTGCGAACAACACCATTGAACAGGCAGCCAAGTTTATTGATGTTGAGGAGACAACAAATGTGTTGTCTCAAGGGCTTGCATCCAAATTTGAAAAGCCGCTATCAGCTTAGCAACAAAGCAGAAAAAGAGGTGAAGGCCCTTGTTCAACTCAAAGAAGATGCTTGGAGATTTGAACAAGTTTCCTACCGTACCATTCTGGAGGAGATATGGCTCAAGTCTGACAAAGGTTATGAGGCCTTTGTATCAAGACTTTCTACTTGGAAGTCTATACAAAATGCAATGACTGATGTGAATGTCAGCATTATTGGGGTGTACGGCATGGGCGGCATCGGAAAGACGACATTGGTGAAAGAGTTTGCTAGGCGAGCAAGGGAAAAGAAGCTCTTTGATCAGGTGGTTTTTTCAGAAGTTTCCCAAACTCCAGACATAAAAAAGATCCAAAGGGAAATTGCGGAGAGGTTAGGTCTGGAGTTGTCCGAGGAAGCTGAATCTAGAAGAGCTATTAGACTATATGAACGATTGAAGAATGAGAAAAAAATCCTTGTGATTCTGGATAACATCTGGAAACATTTTGATTTGGACACTGTTGGAATTCCTTTTGGCGATGATCATAGAGGATGCAAAGTATTATTAACAGCAAGAGGTCGTAATGTCTAGTTAAGTATGGGTTCTGAAAATAACTTCTTGATTGGCATTCTAAATGAGCAAGAAGCTTGGAGATTGTTCAAGATAATGGTCGGTAATGATGTTGAAAATCGTAAGTTGAAATCTACAGCAACAAGTGTAGCCAAGGCATGTGGAGGTTTGCCGATTGCCTTAACTACAGTAGCAAGGGCACTGAGAGACAAGAGTCTGCATGAGTGGAAGAATGCCTTGCGAGAACTCCAAATGCCTTTAGTCATAAGCTTCGAAAGAGTGCCAGCAGAGGCATATTCAACTATTGAGCCGAGTTACAAGTATTTAAGAGGTGAGCTCAAGAAAACTTTTTCACAGTGTTGTCTAATTACACCAGCTTCAATTATGGACTTGTTCAAATATAGCATGGGCTTGGGAATATTTGAAAAAGTCTAAAAGCTAGAAGATGCACATAACAAATTACATGGGTCCATCAACTAAGAGAGACTTGTTTGTTGCTTGAGGACGGTGGCAGTAAAACCTTTTTTATGCATGCATGATGTTGTTCGCGATGTTGCCATTTCAATTGCATGTCGTGACAACAATGCATTTGCGGTGAGAAATGAGTATGTGTGGAAATGGCCAGAGGCAGATGCATTAAAAAAAAATGTTTAGCAATCTCGTTACTAGATAGTAGTATTAATGACATTCCTGAAGGGTTGGAATCTCTGCAACTTGAATTTTTGTTGAAAATGGAGCACCGCTCTTCAGAAGAGCCCACAATTGTTGTAAACATGTGCAGCACAATTGTTGAAGATACACCCACGCTGTTTGACAAAATTAAAGCCAAAATTGTTGAATTTTTGTTCGCCGAAATTGCTGATTTTTTTGGCAATATTTTGCCTATAAATTGGAGCGCTGGGGGAAGAACTAAAGCATCCCATTTGTGAGAAGCAACTCTTGTATTGAGAGATCAGAGAGTTTTGAGCTCAAATTATAAAAGTGCTTGCGAGTTTAGTGAATGAGAGTATTGGGTGTATTGGGATTTTGGGTAGTGAGACAAAATACTACAATACTTGTATACTCCACAATATTAGTAAAATATTTTCCTTCTGTCTTTGCCCGTGAACGTAAGCTAAAAGCCAAACCACGTAATTTCTGGTGTCCTTTGTGAGTGCTTAATTCTTCATTTTTATCATATTTCATTTTAGCTGTGCCCCTGTTTCACCCTTAAATTTCCTAACAATTTTTACTTATGAATCCCAATGACTCTTTTGTCTAGCTCAATATTCTTAAGAATATTTTCGAAGAGATGAAAAAGCTTAGCATTGTAGCTTTGACTAGATTCTTGTTATTTTCAATGCCATCTTCAATTGAGCTCCTAGTAAATCTTCAAACACTTTGTCTTGATCAAAGGATGTTGAGGGATAAAGCCATCATTGGAAAGTTGAAGAATTTAGAAATCCTTAGCTTTTCAAAATCTGGTATTGGGCAGTTGCCCAAAGAGCTAGGTCAATTGACTAAGCTGAGGTTGTTCGATTTAACTAATTGTTTCCAACTAAAATTTATTGCACCCAATGTCATATCAAGCTTAACCCGATTAGAAGAATTGTATATGAATAATTGCTTTAATATTGAATGGAAGGTTGAAAGAGCCAATAGTGAAAGAAGTAACTCTAGGCTTGATGAATTGATGCATTTACCTCGGCTGACCACTTTAGAAATAAATGTTAAAATGATGGTATTTTACCAGAAGGCTTTTTTGCCAGAAAGCTGGAAAGGTTCAAAATATCAATAGGAGATAGGTCATTCGAGCCTATTGTGACTTATAGAGGTAAATTTGATTGGTTTGAAAGTCGACCACACTTTTCCAATGGTACTCATGAGAGTTTAAGAACATTGACGCTCAAGCTTGATTCTATGGCCGTTAGCTCTAAGAAATTGCAGGGCATCAATAACGTTGAATTCTTACGTTTGGACAAGCTGCAAGGAGTGAAGAACATTCTTTTCGATCTGGATACTGAGGGCTTTTCGCAATTGAGGCATCCCCATGTTCAAAATAATTGTGACTTCTTGTGTATTGTTGACTTAATGAAAAGGGTACCTTGTGATGCCTTTCCTATTTTGGAATCACTTATTCTTCACAATTTAATCAACATGGAAAGGATACGTATTGATCGACTCAGAAGCGAAGCCAAGACGAACCACAAGACTAGCATAGGATAACTCAGATCAAATATGAATTTTCGGGTACTAGTTGTTGGGGCTAAGAGTAGAGTCTTTCAATGAAGTTAAAAATATAAAAGTAGAAAATTGTGATGAGTTGAGTAATATCTTCTGGCTCTCTACCATAAAATGCCTTCCAAGACTTGAGAGGATTGCTGTTATTAATTGCAGCAAGATGAAAGAGATTTTTGCAATTAGGGGAGAAGTTGATATTGATGACAGTAATGTAATTGAGAAGATAGAGTTTGCTCAATTGAGATCTTTGAGTATAGGATATCTTTCGGAGGTTACATGTTTTTGCCGTGAAGTGAAGACTCTTTCTGCATCACCAAACAAACAGGAGTCGCAAGAGGAATTGACGACTATGTATTGCTCCAACGGAATCACTTTGGCTATAATTTCATTTATTTTTATCATGCATTCTCATTTGATGTCATACGTGGAGAATAATTAAATCATTCGGAGAAAGAAAATAAAAAAGGTCAAAAAGAATCTAATGCAATCACTAATATAAGCTCTTAACAAGTAAAATGAATTAAGATTGCATACTCTGAGCTGTCAAAAAAACAAAAATTTCAATAAACGCTTATCATATGGATTTAGGATCTAACGAGAAATTTATCTTTTTTTTTTTTTTTTAAGGTAGCGTTGCCCTGGAATGCATACTTCAGAATGGCCGGCATCCCAGAATTATGAGAATAATCAACTCGGTATCCCCGCACAACAGCCCGTGTTCTCATTTGAAAAGGTATCAAACTTTTTCTTATGAAAGATTTCTTTACTAGTTAGATCATTGACGACTTTTGACTTTTAAATATATAACAAAATATTGATAAATTAATACTCGATAAATTAAAATTTTTTAATTATATAATGATTTATGCCAGTCTCGACTTAGAGGCTAATGTGTTAAGATAATAATTCAATAAATTTATTAGATAAAACATTACCAAAAAAAAAAAAAGTCCTTGTAATTTCAAACCGAACTGAATTCAACATAAATTCATAATTTGATATTGTGCATTAAATATTTTCATGCCAATAATATAAAAATAATCAAGATTTACATACCAATAATGAAGAAAACTAACTATGTTTTAGGGCAAGCTGAAGCTTTTGATTGTTGCCTTTATGGCTTCAAGATTGACACATGATGTTCCATGTTGATTCATTTTGTTGTTCTGAATGTGATATTTTTAAAAAAGAATTTTATTCATAATTGTTAATTTATCAATTAATATTACTCAGTAATTTTTAATTTGGTGCTAAGGTATTAATTTATCAATGTTTTACATGTAATAATAGTATAATACTGCAGCATCAACATCAATGACACTTTGATTGGAATATCATTTTTCCATTACGCCGATAATATCTAAAAAGGTCGAGGGTGGGTAAAGTACAAAAATTAATTTTTTTTTTTTTTAGTGGAACTTGAGTGGCCACCAAATAAAGCTACTTAAAAACTAATCTAACTGGGTTCCGAAGGCAAATGAATCTCTATGTTAGCACAACTTCTAATTATTGATTTATTTGATTTGCATTTTTTTAATTTTTAAATTATTTTGTTTTCGAAATAGCCATTTTTTTTTAAATTTACTGATAAAATTTCTAACCATTTATGTTTTAATCAACGGCATAACAGAAAGTTACCAAGTCTATTATATAAAGTGACTGTGCACAATTGGACTACTCGAAATTGTTTGAGAGAACATCAATTGACCTAATTACTTTTTGTGTGATTGACAATGATCAGATCTTACCCAACATGGAGGAACTAGCATTAAGCGGAAAAGACATGAAGATGATTTTGCAGAGCGATTTCCCACAAGAGCACCTTTTTGGCAGTCTTAAGAGACTACATATAATTAATATTGATGACTCAGCTTGTTTTCCACTTGGTTTACTTGAAAGATTTCACAATCTGGAATATCTCATGTTGATAGGTTGTTCATCCAAAGAGGTATTTTCAAATGAAGCTGGATACATGGAGAAACATGTGGGGAAGTTGGCTCAGATAAAAAGATTAGATTTGCACAGACTTAATCATCTGAAGCAACTGTGGAAACAAGATTCCATTTTTCAATATCTTGAAGTTCTACTAGTACATCATTGTCAAAATCTGTCAAGTCTATGGCCTCATCATCATCGGTATCTTTTGGGAACCTAAAAGATCTCCAAGTTTTTGGTTGCAAGGAATTGATGAACTTGGTAACATCGTCCACAGCTAAAAGACTCGTACATATGACGGTACTTAGATGCAGAGCAATGACAGAAGTGACGAAGAAGAAGATGGAGCACCAAATTTAAAAGAAGAGATTGTTTTCAGCAAATTGATGGAGTTGAGTCTCTGCTATTTAGATAGTCTCACAAGCTTCTGCTCTGCCAATTACACCTTCAAATTCCCATCTTTGCTAGATTTGCATGTGATTGGTTGTCCCAAGATGAAGATTTTCACAACAGGAGGATTAAGCACGCCGCCGGGAGTAAACGTTCACTACGGACAGACAGAGGATAAAATACGTTGGGATGGTGATGTTAACAGAACCATACAGCAATTGCATCAAGAACAGGTATGTTAAAAAATGTATGAAATATAGAAGATACTTACTGTGAAATTCTCGTAGCAAGTAAGCTTGACTCAGTAGAATATTTGTTATTAAGTTTGTTTATTCTATGATCATGTTTTGACATGCATATGGGAGACTTTGTTTTTAATTCTCGAAACTGTCCTATTTAAAACTGACATTTTCATAAGAGTTAGAAAATCTTAATCATACACTCTTATATGAAAGTCCTGTCTATAAAATTTATTAAATCTCTCGCTCCCTTTGTTTCTTATCTCTATCATCATGTGCTTTACTTTTTATTTTCAAGGACATGTATGAATTCTAATTTAAATTGATAAATAAGAGTTTTATTTTCAGTTGTTGGAGGGGCCGTCATCACTCTCGACGGAGTACTGACTTCATTACTTGAAGAGTTGAAGTTGCGAGTTTCAAGAATTAAGTCCATGGTGGCTAATTTTCATTTCATTTATTTGATCAAAATTAGTTGGATCGCATCACTTGATTTGTTGTTAATTTTAGAATGAAGTTTTATTGTTTCTTTTCAAGGCTTTTGTGGACAAATTTTGCATCATTGAATGTCTTTTGGTCATAATTAAATTTAATTTGAGTCTTTTGTTTGACAGTTCGGCTTTGCAATGCGCTGTTTTCTAAAATTTTAGAATTCTTTGAAAACATTCATATTTTTTATGTTAAAATGTCACTAAAAGGGGCAACACTTTTTCGTTGAAAGCCTTCAGATTTTTATTATTCTTTGAAAAAATACGTATTTTTTTCTTTATTTCTTTGCCAATTAGTTATTGTCATCATTGTTGTTCCGTTATTTTAGTGTTCGCTCTGTTTGTTCTGTTTCTCTGTTTATTTCATTCGGTTTGCTTCACATCTTTCTTTCTTTTAAAACTTAGAAGGCAAGAAAAGCACTTAGAAAATGCTTCTGCCTATGCACACATAAGAACAACTGCATAACATCCATCAGGTAACAAAAAACATAATCTAATCAGCGCATTATCCCTAGAACATTTCATTAAACCACCAAATCTTAGCTATAAAAAACCATAATATCCCTAACATATATAGAATGGTTTCAGAATTTCGATAACATTGAGGGATATGAAGGTTCGTAAGCACATGCTGTGAAATGAAATTGTTATTTTCTTTTTCAGAAATGTTAATAATAATAGTTCAGTAACTTGAACCACTCCACCTATGTGAATCTGAGAAGTTGTTAAATTGTGGAAATGTTTGGAAAGATTGTTTAGCATATTCATAAAAATCATGTTTTCACAAACCAACAGGTGGTGGCTACTGTGGTCTAGTTATGTGAAAAGTATACAAAATAATACTTTCTCTGTAGTTCCTGCTCAAATTTCCTACTCTATGATTGCAAAATGTCCAGGTACTGATGAAGAAGCGAAGAGCTTCTCATTTTCATCTTCGTCATCTTCTTGTGATGTACTTCAACTAGTATGTTTATACACTATGATAGTGCGTTACAACCACTCTGTTTCCTCTGTTTGATCATCTCAAGTTCGAAGATAGTTTACACACCTAAAACTAATAAAGATAATGTAATATTGTCAAGGTCTTGTAATGATTCTGATTCTCATTTGAGAAGGTTGGTCTTGTATACACAATTAATTTGATAAATGAACTTGTCATTTTCTCATTAAAATCATTTAGTACTTTATATGTTGGACTCAAAGTTATTAATGTCACTTATCATTAAAATCATTTAGTAATTGTTCGTACTTCGTGCATAGAAATATTTTCAGGTAGATAAGCTGTGGCACACACAGATAGACAAGCTTAGAGCTAAATGAACTTTGGTGGATTACGAAGCATTTTTGCACATTTCCGGAATTTAACAGCTTCGAAAAATAAGCATGGTAATTAACAGCCCAAAACAGCCAGAAGTCTTGTGCGTTAGAGAAATGAGTGGTATCTGGATGCCTTAGGCTGAAAGATATAGTTGCAGATTAATGACGCACATGCAGATGATGAAATTGTTGTTCTGAGCAATTGCGCCTTCACATTTGGGAAATTAATGAAGACACCGATTAGATTTCATTGACTCCTAAAAGCAATGTCAATCACTCATTAGTAAGTACATGTTGACTTCTCCTTTAAAGAGTAGGCCTCTCCATTTTGCTCTGGAGTAGGCCTCTTCATTAATATATTGATCTCATTAAATTGGCTTCATATGGTCTATATCAAAATAGGAATGGGCCATGGCTTCAGGTCTCTGAATATTCCATGGAGCTAGCTCTTTCTTCGGTTCCCTTAATATTCCATGGCTTAATATGGACTATATCAAAGATCATAAGAACTAATTTGCTTCCAGAAGTCTGCTACTGATGGGGTTGACGTTAGCTTCATTGCCTATGCAATTGGCAAAGGCTTGTATGCTTGTTGGGTTAGTCAAAGAATTGGGTTTTGTTGTAAGGTTATGTTTTAATCATAAGTCGTTACAACCCATTACAAAAACAACAGATTTGAATCAACCCACTCATTGGATGCTTGGAAGTTGAGATTGGATTCCTGTGGATGTCTTCAATTCTTTCCACGTCTATATTTAAAGAACAGAGCGATTTCATGTAAACGTTAAGCTATATGATTTTTTTTTTTTTTAAGTTGTTATCACCTAATATTCAATTGTATTACTCTTTCCCCCTTTAAGTAATTCAGATTTTAAATTTGGTAGATATTGACTCTCCGTTTTTTTAGTCTCCTTAGCCGCCTAGAACTTTTTATGATTGGTTTATAAAGAGAGTCGTTGGCTTGTTTCTTTCAACTTTTTGTTTGTTTTTGTTGGATTTTCTGATTTCGGCCGGTGGCTTAGCGTCGTTGAATTAATAATACTTTTAATTTGTTATTATTGTCTGGAGCCCATTTTACTACAACAATTTGGACGAAGCTTCCAGTTGTTTTTTTTTTATACAATACTGATATAGCACAATCAGAAGAATATTGGTATGACAATCAAAAGTATACTAGTATTACAACTAAAACTAAATCAAGACTTTTTGCTCTTCCTAGTATTATTCTAATATGGCACGAATCCTGTTGTTGATTCTAATAGGTATTTTGGAGAGTTGTGGACTAGCCTAGGTGGGGTCCTTCCCATGTCGACGTGTCTCAAAGTTAGTGAAGGCCTTGTCGTTATCATTTGGTCTGCTGTTGACACTTGGCATTCTCGGAGGTTGTCGGGCTCTGAATTTTATAGGTAAATAAGGTTGGTGTAGACATTTTTCGCGTAGGCATTTCTCGGGCCCTTAAGATGACGTTCCCATTCTGTCCTTGGCCATTAGGTTTTCCCTTTTGTGGGAGGTGTAAGCATTTTGCTCACCGTTGTTTTTCGTGTACACGTCGCTTCTTTATAAGTTGATTCAAATTTTATCACCAACAAAACTTTATTTAAAAGGTAGTATATATAGTATTTTTATTTTACCTTTTTGTGCTTATATTATAAGCATTACCCTATTGAGAATTTATATGAGTACAAATAACTTATTATTGGATAACCTGCAAAATTTATCAAATTTTGATATTATATAAAATTTTGAAATTTTATCAAATTTGAGATTATATCAAACTTTAAAAAGTTAAGAAGAAAGTGCAAATTATAACAACGAAGTTATAAATGTAAAATTAAAAAAAAAAATCTGAACTTATAGCATTTCAAACTCAGTCCTAAACATTTAAAAAACGATTTATTTCATAAATTTTTTCATTTCGTCAAATGGTGTTTGGTAAATTTTTTTAAAAATTATTTATTTCATAAGTTTATCTATTTTGACAGTAGCTTTTAAAAGTAGATAAATGATTGCTTTTATAAACAACTTATTAAATAAGTAACCATATCTTCTTTAAGTTCCTATTATAACTTTAATATTTTTATAAAAATTATGTTTTTATTTTTTGATAAACGCTAATATAATAAAAGACGATTTATTTATGTCTATTTTTATTATTATATAATAAAATAATATTTTCGTAATAAAATTTTTCAAACACATGTATTATACTTTTCAAACTCACAATAACCTCGACAGTACAGTTTACTAAACATCAAGCTATTTTTTTTTTTATCAATAGCTTATTTCATTTGCATATTAAAAACACCTCATTTCATTAGCTACTACAACCCATACTTGCCCCAAAGCATGTTTATGACGATTGTGAATGTGATCACTTCAACTTTACTTAGGGCTAGTTTGGTAATGCTTTAACTTTTAAAATAATTTTTATTAGCTGTACTGTATAAATAATCAGCTATAAAGAAAATTAGTTAAGTGTTTGGTAAATTTTATTTTTAGAAGTAATGTGAGTTTTGAAAGCAATTATGGGTGTTTGGTAAATCTTACTGTTAAATTGCTAGAAGAAAATAAATGACTAAAATGGACATGATGTAGGATGAAATTTGCTTACACATATAAAAACATGTACATACAATATTTTTAATTGTGTGTTATAATAATTTTAACTAAAAATAAAATTTATACTATATTGATTTTATTTCTTTTATTTATTATCTTAAAACAGTTGATAATTAAAAAATCAACTGCAATTTTCATTAAATAAACAATCCCAAACAAAATAAACAACAAATATTATAATAAAAATTTCTCCAATCAATTGCATTGAATATGCTTGAATTTAATCAAAAAGTGATGAAACACGTATCTTATCTTGCCTCATTGCCGTAGAGAACTTTTGATGAAATGGTAAAATTTGAAGAAAAAATAGGGTAAACGAAAGGAATATGTGAGGTATAACTAAAATTTATTGAAATATTGATTTGTTTCTAATTTTAATAAGGCTAGTTTTGGATTTAAGTAATAATTGTAAGAATATTTATGGAATTATATTAAAGGATAAAATTGATTCTCAAAATCATAATCTAAAAACTACTATTTCTCTACTTTTCAAAATCAGCTGTAGGAGGGGCTGATTTTGATAAGAGTGATTTTAATTTTTTTTTTACCAAACACAAAAATTAGCTTTTAGATTCTCAAAATCAATTTTAAGCCTCTCAAAACCAATCCCAAACGGACCCTTAATATCAAATTAGCCATTGTTATCCTTGTAACTTTTAATATTTAGTACATGAAAAAAACGAATAGATAAACTAAGAGGATTTTTTTTTTTTTTATGATCCACTTGGAACTTGATTTGATAAAGTTGTTTATGAATATCCCTTTTTGGTTTTGTGTTTATTTTATGTATTTTTTCTTAAATACCTTCATTGTTATTTTTTTTTCAACTAATCAACTTCCATTCCTTTGCATTCTTACTTCATATAGAAATCCTTTAGTTAATTATTGTCGTTTTCATTATTATTTATTGTAGTAATTACGATTATTATTAATACAAAATTATTGTTAATAATAATAATAATAGCGACAATAGAAATAATAATAAATAAGAATAATAATAATAACAAAATTTAATGTGAATGTAAGTTGAGGGCGCCCGTACCTGAGAATGATTATATACATATATATATCTTTGTATTTTTATGAAAATCATTATTTAAATGTCATATTTTTTTTCAAAGATTAATAATTTTTATTTCACTACTATGTTGTACCTTTCAAGACAGAGCACCTTAATACCAACACATGACCTCAATTTTTTAACTTTCATGTACGAAGTTGTTGGCTGGTCTATTTACTTTAGTCTTTCAATTATTTGTCTTTTGAACTGAAATGATCGCAATAAAGCTATATATCAATAATTTCCTAGTGAAACTTCGGAACAAAAAAAAGAAAATCCTCTCATACTGTTGTATTATTTTAATTCTCAGCTTGATTATATTTTGAGTTAGTTTATAGATTATTTGAAGTAAAAAGAATATAATTTATTTTTGTCAAATGAATTTTTTTAAATAATTGTATTAATTTAATGAGTAATTTTTACACTTGCAAAGATATGATATAAAATTGTATCCCGAAATTCCAATAATATGACACCGTTATGTGTTTCTTAATCATTAACTTTGCATACTATTATTAATGAGATAATTTCAACACCAATAGGGGAAAGACCACCCGGCCCATACCACAAAGATTTGCTTATATAGTCACATACACCCCTTAATTTCATAAATGGTCATATACACTCCTTTTTTACTATTATACTCTTGATTACAATAACTAAATAATTGAATTTAAATAAACTACTATAATAAATATAAGTTATTTTATTAACGTAATATTTTATTCGTATCATATGATATTTATTTATTATTTTTTTATCTTATTACTATATTTATATTTATTTAGGTTGTAATAATCAAAGGGTGTAATAATCATTTATGAAATTAAAGGAGTCTGTGTGACTATTTATGAAACTAAGTGGGTGTGTGACTATTTAAACAAACCATAGGGGTATAGGTGGCTTTTTCCCACACCAATAAATAATTTTTATATTAATACACCCTCTAGCTCTATTATCAAATAATCATAAATCATAAGGGTAATTTTTAGATACCTCATGGTTTGTTGGTGAAAGTACAATAATACCCTTCATTCCACCTAACAATAACAGACAATAGTTCCTAAAATGCTGAGTTGGCAGAATCCAATAACAAGCAAGATCTGCTTTCGCTGCACTCGCAGTGTTCACACCCTCGAGCCCATGGAGTTCCAGCTTTGTCCCATCTGTTCGTGCTTTTGCGTCTTTTGAGAGGTACGTGCTTTTTGCTAAGACCTCCCCATCCTGCACGTAACTAATTTTTTTTTACTTCCCACCAAAAAATAAAAATCCAACTTCAATAAACTATGCATGGACAGAGCATATTTTGCTTTACATGCAAAATTCAACGAACAAACTTATAATAAAAAAAAGTTAAATTTTAAGGAACCATTAGCTCCTAATCAAGGCAATACAGGATGTATTGCATCAAATACGCACTAAGAAACAAAATGGACTATTATAATTATAAATTGCATGGGATGAAAGGCACGCACGAGGCCAGTTCTTAACCAAATATGACATTGATTTTCAAGAAAGATATATTACCAAAAGTCTAATTACAATTTGCCATGTGGTTTGTGTCATCCAAAAGATTGAAAAACAAATTATATTGAACTGTGCAAAACAGAAAGCAAAAATCGAGCCAGCAGCAGAAACCATTCCTCATTAATTTCGATCTCCAATTTCCAAATTCCAACCAAGGGCGGGCCAGCCAGCCAGCCAGCCACCCACCCAAGCTTGATCATCAGAGGCTAACACATTGTCCCCTGCTCTGCTCACTCCCCAGATATTCCTTAAAAAGGAAAAGCAAGATGCCATGCCACACATGTAATTACAATTGATATTTAAGGCCCCGTTTGGACCGATGTGTGGCAGCTGGACAACTAAGATGCCATGCCACACATCACCCAATTATAGAGTGTGAAAGATTGATATTATCCTTATTATTTTATGCAAAGTAAAAATTTATCCTTTTATTTTTGTTTGTTTATTTATTTTTGATACTTAATAAATATGAATTTATTTTTTTAATATTTACTAAATAATCACGGCTTGGCAATGTTATTGAAAAATAATAAATTACCCAATGACAACAAATTCTTTTATTCTACAAAAATAATTTCAATTCACAACAACTATGACACTACATTACCAAACAAACATTAAATATTTTGATTATTGTGGTTTATCTTTCATTCATAATATGAAACAGTTTGAAATTTGATCTCAAGAAAAGAGCACGACATGTCGTGTTGGGATCCTAGACGATGCGTACGCCATGTCATCCAGAAACTAGAAGGCTCGCATGACAACCAGACACTGTCATCTCTGATTTGCTTACTCTTCAAGGATAAATCTGGGATTTTGATTATAAGCTATATAAAGGGTGATTTTCCTCTATCTTTGAGTGACAATTAAAAGCACTAGAGTGAGAATTAGAAAGAGAGTTATATATATTCTGCGTAGGTCTTTACTGACTCCAATAATTAAAAAGCTCAATGCTATGTACTCCAATGGATGTAGGTCCTTAGCCACTGAACCACTTAGTTCTTTATTGCTTTTGATTTTGTTTATACTGATTTCTTGCTTTGGTTTGGGATTAATCAATATACAAGCAATTACTATATACGGCAACTAACCAAAATTTGTGTCCTTCACACTGATATTTGTTTTTCTTTCTTTTTTTAATTAGGAGTTAAATAATCTTAATTTTAGAGATTGAACTATAATTTGGGTTTACTGTCGATTTTTGAGTAGCAACATTTTTTTTTTTTTTTAGAGCAATATTTGTTAAAGAATAAAGAAAGGCAGAAATATTGTAAATCGATCTCAAATTTTCTGTTTATTGTGGTCACTGCTAGTGCTAGCTGTTTTCTTATTTAGCTTTGTTCCCTTTTACCATCAGCCTTTGCATTTTCATTGGATAAAGCAACCCTTTTCTTGTTTCAATTTTCTGATCTCAAAAACACATTGATTCCCTTCTGGTAAACTGATTTTCTCCTTGTTTTGTTCAAATATCATTTCTCTTTCCAATTTTGCTTTGTTTTGCTTCTACTTGATTATCAATTGCCCGGTCGTTGACCTTGTTATATTTCTATTTCGTTCACTTCAAATCAACCCAAAAAAGAAAAAATATTGGAGATGTTAAATAAAGCCTAACATCTAATTTGATATTTAATCTGATTTAGTTAAAATGTCCAGTTTAATACTAAGAGTAATGTCAGGATCCCAACAGTTGAGTCCCAACTGATATTGTAATCATTTATCGGATGATAGAAATATTAATTTTACTAGTTATGAAGTTCATTATCTAATAGATAAATGACACATAACAATTAAGTCACAAGTTAGGATTCCTAACATTACTCTAATATTAAAAATCCATCAAAATAATATCTATTATCTAAAAAAATAACAAAAATATCTAAAACCATAGATTTGCTCTTCAATCTTCATGATTTAATTTTCTGACTACACTACTTTTTAGTTCTAAGTTTTGGCAATTACCCGGAATGCTCTGTTTAGTGTATCATCGACACAATAGTGCTTAGCATTGAAAAGTCGGCAGCTGTGCAACTTCTTGTAATCTTCGTCCAAGTGTTGGATATCGACTGTTCGATAATGATATTGTTAGTGTTAAGAGTTGCTGCTGACATGTATTTGATGATGATGATGTGTCAAATGAGAGCTAGCTGGATCTGTGAGCTTGGAAGTTAACTAACATTTGCTGATGTGTCACGCCTGTTACTCAAAACTCACGTGCATTAGTGAAGAAACATATGACATCTTATGATTGGTTCATAGCTTATAATTGGTATCAATTATGTTATTAGATTTGTAGGTTGTTATCAGACTCAATGTATGTATGAATTGAGCTGATGAGCTTAGATTTGCATAGGGGCTTAAAATCAATAAAATTCTGTTTGTTCTAGATCTTTCTCATCTAATTTTTGTCTTTTATTTTTCTTGAGAAACAAACAAGTTCATAAAATTTAACATGGTATCAGAGCAAACAAATATGTCAAATCAAAGTTCTCCAGCCTCTGCTTCTATCACTTTCAACTTCATTCAACCTGTCAAACTTGACAGATCTAATTACCTTGTATGGAAAGCTCAAGTGAGTGCTTCAATCATTGCTAATGGCCTTGAAAGCTTCATCAACGATGATAGTGTGTGTCCAGCTCGTTATCTTACTGAATCAGCTAGAGAATCTAGCAGATCAACAAATCCAATCTCACAGAGACAAAAGAATCCATAGTATGTCACTTGGAAGAAGACCGATAAGCTTCTACAGAGCTGGATGTTCTCTTTAATGGTGGATAATGTTCTTATTATGGTAATTCATACTGAAACCTCTCTTGAACTCTGGGAGATGCTTGCAGAGATCGTCATGTCACAGTCAAAAGCAAGGTATATGCCTTTAAAGATGCAGATCTAATCAATAAAGAAAGGAACCTCTCAGTGAGTGACTACTACAATAAGGTAAAGAAAATTGCTGACAGCCTGGCTATTAGAGGTAATCCACTGCCTTCTAAAGAACTGATTATGCACTTGCTTACTGGCCTAGATGATAGCTATGAATCTCTTGTGACAAATATACTTACTAGACTTGAAAAAGAAGAGATGACTGTTGAGGAAGTTTATTCTTTGATGCTTAGTCCTGAGACTAGATTAGAGATGAGTAGAGGAAAGTTACAAATTGAAGTGTTGCATGATATGAGTGGTCAATTTGCTCAGAAAAGTCAGAATTACAGTAAGGTTGGCTTTAATAATCAGAAAAATGGTAACTCTGGATATTTTGGAAGTTATGGTGGAAATAAAAACATGAATGCCACTGATTTTAATGCTATTGGAAACAAGGATATTGTCTGTCAATTTTGCTTCATTCCTGGACATGGAGTATATAAGTGCAAAAATTGATTTAATCAAGGTTTTGTTCCTAGAAACAAAGCCTTTGGAGGCTTTAGACCTAGAGGAGGTTAGAACTATAGATTTTCTGGTGGAAATGGGCAGAATGGTTTTGGCAGAGGTTTTGGTTTTATCAATAGTGTTGGTTTTGGACCTTCTTTTCCCAGGCAGAATGGACCTTTTCATGGTTATTTTGCCTATTAACATCCAAATTCTGTATATCCTCAATGCTATCCTGAGGTTCCATGTGTTAATGGAATGTATAATGGAGTTTTTCATGGGGCTGCAGCTAATAATGTGCATACTGATAATGCTGGTTTTCTTCACAATGTTGGTTCTGCATCAACTCTTGTAGCCAATTATGACAGTGTTGCTGATCCAGCCTGGTATATTGATTCAGAAGCTACTAATCATGTCACTCAAGGTGCAGGTATTTTCTCTAAATGCTTAACCTATCATGGCACTGAAAAATTATATATAGGAAATGATTTGGGGTTGAATATTCATAATATTGGGATTAATGTTATTAAAACTATGATTGCCACACCTCTTTATCTCCATAATGTTTTGCATGTGCCTGCTATTACCAAAAATCTTCTTAGTGTCTCAAAATTGCTTGTTGATAATAGTGTTCTCATTAAATTCTATGATGATATTTGTTTAGGCCAAGAATACAGAGATCATATTGCTCAAGGGGATTGCTAGAGGAGGCTTGTATCAAGTTGAAACATAAGTGCAGTCTGTAATAATTCTGGTCTATCATTTTTTGTTTCTGTTTCCAGTTTGTCAAAATCAGTTGACAATTTAATAACTAGTCCAGTGTCTATGTTTACTCAACTTAGTTCATCTGATGCTGTCAATTCTCCAGTGTCTGTAAACAATTTCAAGTTCAATAAAAAGAATTCATTAGCTCTTATTGTTTCTTCAAACAAATCAATTGGCTATAATTTGCTGCATAAGAGAATGGGGCATCCAACTACTCATGCTCTCAAACAGATCATGAAAAGTTTAGATGCAACACATCCGGTAGATAGAAATTCAAAACCTACATTTTGTGATGCATATTAGTTTGGTAAATCTCATCTGCAACACTTCCCTTCTGTTGAAACTACCACCACACAACCATTAGAATTACTTCATGCTGACCTTTGGGGGCCAGCACCCATTTCTTCATCACAAGGTTATCATTATTACCTTTCAATTCTGGATGATTACACTAGATTTACTTAGATCTTTCCACTCACAACCAAATCAGACACCCTATCAGTATTCATTAGCTTCAAAACTATGATTGAAATAGCTTGAATCTTAAAATAAAATGCATCCAAATAGACTGGGGGGGTGAATTCAGATCATTTGTGTCATATTTGTCAGAACAAGGTATCCAATTTAGACATCCATGTCCCTATATCCATCACCAAAATGGTAAAATAGAGAAGAAACGCAGACACATTGTTGAGACTGGTTTCATTCTTCTTGCTCAAGCTCATTTACCATTGAAATTTTGGTGGAATGCTTTTCACACTACTACCTTTCTCATTAACAGACTTCCCTCACCTGTTTTAGATAACAAATCACCATTTAAAAAGTTTTTTCATAAGAAACTGAATTATTCTATCATGAGGGTCTTTGGTTGTTCTTGTTATCCATATCCCAGGCCATATAATCATCACAAACTTGATTTTAGAAGTAGCAGATGTGCTTTCTTGGCTACAGCTCTCTCCACAAAGGTTATTTGTGTCTTCACTCCTCTAGTAGAGTTTACATTAGTAATCATGTTGTGTTTGATGAGTCCACTTTTCCATATCAGTCAGGAGTTAATTTCTCTTCAGTGTCTAATTCTTGTATTTCCAAAGAGTGTGATACTTCTATTACTCCAATCATCACTTTCTCTCAAACTCCTCAGATTGCTGCACAACTTGATACATCTCCCTATCAGTCACCTGCTGCAGCAATAGATTCATCTTCTAACTCATCCTTATCAGATAGCCGACCTTTTTCAATTCATCAGCCTAGTACACTTGACTTATCTTCATCATCAGATCACCATCCTCATCAATTAACTCCACTACCTCAACCTATCATTGGTCATCATATGATTACCATATCTAAAGCAGGCATTTTCAAGCCCAAAGCAGTCTATGTAACTCATTGCTTATGCCACACTTTAGAACCTACTTCAGTCACATAAGCCCTTAATGATCCAAGATGGTTTCAAGCTATTAAGGAAGAGTATCAAGCATTAATTGATAACCAAACTTGGACTCTTGTTCAACCAACTTATCCAGTTAAAGTTGTAGGTAACAAATGGGTGTATGGAGTCAAATACAACCCTAATGGAACAATTTCCAGGTATGAAGCCAGGTTAGTGGCTAAAGGATTCCATCAAACTCAGGGAATTGTTTATATAGAGACTTTTAGCCCAGTTGTTAAAGCATCAACTATTAAAGTGGTTATGAGTTTGGCTGTAGTGAATCACTGGTGCTTGAGACAAGTTAATATAAATAATGCTTTCCTCAATGGATATTTGACTGAAGAAGTTTACATGGAGCAGCCAGAAGGCTTTGTGGATCAGACTAAGCCTAATCATGTTTGTAAGCTACAGAAAGCACTTTATGGCCTTAAGCAGGCTCCTCGAGCATGGTTTGATAGGTTGAAGCTAGCTCTAACTTAACAATGGGGTTTCCAGAACTCACAGTCAGGTACTTTTTTATTCTTCAAAAACATTCAAGGTCATCTCTTGGTGATTCTTGTATATGTAGGTGATATGATTGTGACATGTTCAAATCCTCATCTTATTCAACAAGTTATAACTAATCTACAATCAACTTTTGCACTCAAGGACCTTGATGAGTTCAGTAACTTTCTTGGTATTCAAATGACTCAAAACTCTTCTGGTTTACATCTTTCCTAGTCAAAATATATTACTGATCTCCTGATCAAAGTTCATATGAAAGATTGCACACCATGTTCAACTCTAATGGCAGCAGGCATTGCTTTCACTAAGCAAGATAGTGAATCCTTTACTGATATAACTTTATACAGAAGTACCATTGAGCTCTGCAATATGCTACCTTGACCAAACCAGACATAGCTTTTTCAGTCAATAAACTTAGTCAGTTTTTACAAGCTCCAACAGTGAATCACTGGTAGGCTTGTAAAAGGATACTTAGATATCAAAAGGGTACTCTGCATACAGGATTACAATTTTATAATCATGGTCCTCTGCATATTGATTGTTTCAGTAATGCAGATTGGGCAAGTGACAAGGATGATCGTAGATCAATAGCAGGTTATTCTATCTATCTTGGTCCTAACTTAGTCTCCTGGTGCTCAAAGGAACAGGCTGCTGTTTCAAGGTCCAGCACAGAATCTGAGTACACGGCATTAGCTATGGCAGCTTCTGAAGTATTATGGATCAAGTCTCTGCTAACAGAACTTGGCATCACTTCATTATCTTCGTGACAAGCTCAACCTCACTTCACTAGGCTGAGCTTGAGAGGGGATGTAGGAGTTGCTGCTGACATGTATTTGATAATGATGATGTGTCAAATGAGAGCTAGCTGGATTTGTGAGCTTGGAAGTTAACTAACATTTGCTGATGTGTCACGGCTGTTACTCAAAACTAATGTGCATTAGTGAAGGAACATATGGCATCTTATGATTGGTTCATAGCTTACAATTGGCATCAATTATGTTATTAGATCTGCAGGTTGTTATCAGACTCAATGTATGTATAAATTGAGTTGATGAGCTTAGATTTGTATTGGGGCTTATTTGTTCTAGATCTTTCTCATCCAATTTTTCTCTTTTATTTTTCTTGAGAAACAAACAAGTTCATCAAATTTAACAGTTAGATATTTCATTGAATAAGGATCACAAATAGTGAATATTGTACAAGGATCAAATGTTTTATAGCATTAGTATGCAAGTCAAGCAACTTTTTTTAATAATGATATTATAATTAAAAATCTAAAATTATTTATAATATTTAAAGACTAACTTAGATTATTAATTTTTTTTATATGACTTAATTATTAGCTGTCAAAAAATTAAATGGTCATAAAAGAAAATTTTTAGGTCAATTGTTATTTTTAATATGACACCACTTATACTTTCATTCCTATGCTAAAATATATCTAACATATTAATAGTCAAGAAATATATGTGTTCAACTCATATTTGTTAGAAGGATTATCTACTAATTAATCAATGAGAGGTGATTAAGAGTATCAACATAAAATTAGGATTAAAATTAATAGATTGAAATTCAGAACTTTTTTTTTCTTCTACAGTTTAAAAAGGAGTCACCCACTAGTATTGAAATAATTTTATCAGATTTGCTTGAAAATAGTTTTACTAGCAAGCAGTTTCTCCCTCTTGATCTCTGTATTCGTCAGATCCTACTCTTTGCATTCAATTCTCAATCAAGAAACCCTCTCCTGATTTTCATCATTTGATCTGTTTATTGTGATCACCACTAGTGCTAGCTGTTTTGTTATTTAGCTTCGTTCCCTTTGCCATCAGCTCTCTGTAATTGTTTCAATTTTCTGATCTCAATAACACTTTGATTTTCTTCTCTTTCTTATTTAGCTTTGTTCCCTTTTACCATCATCTGTTTGTTCTTCGTTAATTATCAATTGTCCAGTTGTTGCCCCAGTTCTTTTTCTGTTTCGTTCAATTCAAATCAATCCCCACCCCCCTCAAAAAAAAAAAAAAAAAGTTGAAGATGGTGGAAAGCGTTTTTACTGTTGTTTTGGAATTTGTAAAATGCTTGGCTCCCCCAACGCAACGTCAACTTGGTTATTTGTGTAACTATAGTGACAACTTTGAGAATCTCAATGCTGAAATCGAGAAGGTCAAGGATAAAAGGAGGAGCATTCAGCGCAGAGTTTCTCAGGCTGAAAGAAAAGGAGAAAATATTGAAGAGGAGGTTGAGAAATGGCTCGTTAATGCGGACAAGAGCATTGAGCAGGCAGCCAAATTCATTGAAGATGAGGAGACAACAAATAAGCGATGTCTCAAGGGTCTGTGTCCTAATCTGAAGACCCGCTATCAGCTTAGCAAGAAAGCAGAAACAGAGGTGAAGGCCCTTGTTGAACTCCGAGAAGAAGCTGGGAAATTTGATGATCGAGTTTCCTACCGTACCAATCCGGCGGAGATATGGCTTAAGTCTAACAAAGGTTATGAGGCCTTCGAATCAAGACTTCCTACTTTGGAGGCTATACAATATGCAATGATCGATGTTAATACCAGCGTCATTGGAGTGTACGGCATGGGCGGCATTGGAAAGACGACACTGGTGAAGGAGTTTGCTAGGCGAGCAAGTGAAGACAAGCTTTATGATATGGTGGTTTTTTCAGAGGTTACCCAAAGTGCAGACATAAAAAAGATCCAAGGGGAAATTGCGGAGATGTTAGGCCTGGAGTTGTCCGAAGAAGCTGAATCTAGAAGAGCTAGTAGACTATATGAAAGGTTGAAGAATGAGAAGAAGATCCTTGTGATTCTGGATAACATCTGGAAACCTCTTGATTTGGAGACTGTTGGAATTCCTTTTGGAGTTGAGCATAAAGGATGTAAAGTATTATTAACAGCAAGAGATCTTAATGTGCTGTTAAGGATGGGATCTGAAAATAACTTCTTGATTGGCATTTTAAATGAACATGAAGCTTGGAGATTGTTCAAGATAATGGCTGGTAATTATGTTGAAAATCGTGAGTTGAAATCTACAGCAACAAGTGTAGCCAAGGCATGTGGAGGTTTGCCTATTGCCTTAACTACAGTTGCAAGGGCACTGAGAAACAAAGAGCTACCTGTGTGGAAGAATGCCTTGCAAGAACTTCGAATGCCTTCAGAGACAAGCTTCGAAGAAGGAGTGCCAGCAGAGGCATATTCATCAATTGAGCTGAGTTACAAATATTTAAGAGGAGAGCAACTCAAGAAAACCTTTTTACTGTGTAGTCTAATTACACCAGCTTCAATTATGGACTTGTTCAAATACAGCATGGGCTTGGGTGTATTTGAAAGAGTCTATAAACTAGAAGATGCACATAACAAATTACATGCATGGGTACATCAACTAAGAGACTCTTGTTTGTTGCTTGAGGATGGTAGCAGTAAAACCCTTTCTATGCATGATGTTGTTCGCGATGTTGCCATTTCAATTGCATGTCGCGACCAAAATGCATTTGTGGTGAGAAATGAGGATGTGCGGAAATGGCCAAATGCAGATGCATTAGAAAAATATATTACAATCTCCCTAATAGATAGCAATATTAATGACATTCCTGAAGGGTTGGAATCTCCTAAACTTGAATTTTTACTTATTAATCCCAAGAACTCTTTTGCCGAGCTCAATATTCCTGAAAACTTTTTCGAAGGGATGAAAAAGCTTCGCGTTGTAGCTTTGACTAGAATGCGGCTATTGTCATTGCCATCTTCAATTGATCTTCTAGTAAATCTTCAAACACTTTGTCTTCATGAAAGCATTTTGAGAGACATAGACATAGCCATTATTGGAAAGTTGGAAAATCTAGAAATCCTTAGCTTTGTGCGGTCTGATATTGTACAGTTACCTAAAGCACTAGGTCAACTGACTAAGCTAAGGCTGTTAGATTTAACAGACTGTTTCCATCTAAAAGTTATTGCCCCAAATGTCATATCAAGCTTAACCCGATTAGAAGAATTGTATATGGATAAATGCTCCATTGAATGGGAGGTTGAAAGAGCCAATAGTGAAAGAGGTAATGCTAGCCTTGATGAACTGATGCATTTATCTTGGCTAACCACTCTAGAAATTGATGCTAAAAATCACAGTATTTTACCAGAAGGCTTTTTTGCTAGAAAGCTGGAAAGGTTCAAAATATCTATTGGAAATGGGTCATTCATTGCTCGTCAGAGTTTTATAAGCAATTGGTTTCAAAGTCGGCCGCACTTTTTGATTAACAGTAATCATGGGAGTTTAAGAACATTGAAGCTCAAGCTTGATTCTATGGCCGCTAGCTCGAAGAAATTGCAGGGCATCAATAACGTTGAATACTTATATTTGGACAAGCTACAAGGTGTCAAGAATGTTCTTTTCGATTTGGACACGGAGGGCTTTTCACAATTGAAGGTTCTCTGCGTTCAAAATAATCCTGACTTATTTTGTATCGTCGACTCAATGAAGATGGTCACTTGTGATGCCTTTCCTCTTTCGGAGTCACTTAATCTTCGCAATTTGATCAACATGGAGAGGATATGTATTGATCAGCTCAAAGCGGAGTCTTTCAATGAACTGAAAACAATAAAAGTAGAAAATTGTGATAAGTTGAGTAATATCTTCTGGCTCTCTACTACAAAATGCCTTCCAAGACTTGAGAGAATTGCAGTTATTAATTGCAGCAAGATGAAAGAGATTTTTGCAATTGGGGGAGAAGCTGATGTTGACAACAATAATGCAAATGAGAAGATAGAGTTTGCTCAATTAAGATCTTTGAGTCTGGGAAATCTTCCAGAGTTTACAAGTTTTTCCCATGAAGTGAAGACTCCTTCAGCATTTCCAAACAGACAATTGTCGCAAGAGGAATTGACAAATTCTTGCTCCAACGAAATCAATTTGGATAGTTCAACTCAGCTTTTCAACGAGAAGGTGCGTAGGCCAACGCTTTATTTATTTATTTATTTATATCATTTTATTCTATCATGCAAAATAATTAAATCATTTAAAGAATTGAAAAAAATGAAAGAAAGAAAAAAAGAATCTCACGCATTCATTAACTGGGCTCTTAACAAGTAATATGAATTAGATTGCATACTCAGCTGTCAGTTGGAAATTGATTTTGACTCGCATTAATTTGTAATCAAAGAAGAATATTTCAATAAGTGCTTCTCATATGGATATTGGATCTAACGAGAAATTTATCTTTTTTTAGGTAGTGTTGCCTAACTTGGAGGCTTTGGAGATATCTGAAATTAATGTCGACAAGATTTGGTACTACAATCATCTTCCGGTCATGCTTCCTCGCTTTCAAAGTTTAACACGATTGATTGTGCGGCGCTGTCACAAATTAAAATACATATTTTCAGCTTCTATGATCCGAAGCCTGAAGCAGCTCCAACACCTGGAGATACGCTTATGTCAGGGTTTGCAGGAGATCATATATGAAGACAGAGTAGATCATATGACTCCTTGCTTTGCCTTTCCACGTGCGACCGCTCTGAAACTTCAAGGTCTTCCGGAGCTTAGATGTTTATACTCTGGAATGCATACTTCGGAATGGCCGGCACTAGAAATTTTACTAGTGAGTGGTTGTGACAAATTAAAGGTTTTCGCCGCAGATTTATTGCAGAATAATGAGAATGATCAACTTAGTACTCCCACACAGCAGCCCTTATTTTTGTTGGAAAAGGTATGAAACCATTTTCTAGATTTTTTATCAATTAGATTATTGACGACCTTTGACTTTGAAATATATAACAAAACATTGATAAATTAGTACTCAATAAATTGAAAACTTTTATTACATAATGAGTTTTGCTAGTGTGGACTAAGAAATCAATGTGCTAAATTAATAATTCGATGCAGTTTTTTAAGTATAACATTATAAATGAATCCTTAGTCTTCTCATTTAGAACCACTTACAATATAAATTAATAATTTATTATTGTGCAATAAAATATTTTCATGCCAATATAAATCAAACTTTTCCCCTAATTTCTCTCTTCTCTCTAAAATTAACATATAAAAATCTTAAAATGAATTTTATCACTAATTCAATTTCACCGTTCTTTTTTTTTTGTAAAATATAATATAAAACAAACACTACATAAAGTTACTGTCGTATTATTGGATGACTCAAATCAATTGACTTAATTAGTTATTATGTGATTGATGATGATCAGATCTTACCCAACTTGGAGAAGCTAATATTAAGCGGAAAAGACGTGAAGATGATTTTGGAGGCCGATTTCCCACAACACATTTTTGGCAGTCTTAAACGACTAGAGATTGGTGATGATGAGTCAGCTTGTTTTCCAATCTGGAATGTACTTGAGAGATTTCACAATCTCGAATTTCTCTTACTGAATTGTTGTTCATACGAAGAGGTATTTTCAAAGGAAGGATGCTTGGAGAAACATGTGGGGAAGTTGGCAATGATAAAACATTTAGAGCTTTATAGTCTTAATAATCTGAAGCAGCTGTGGAAACAAGACTCCAAACTTGACTCCATTTTTCAATATCTTGAAATTCTAAGAGTATTTAGCTGTCAAAATCTGTTATGTCTATTGCCATCATCATCGGTATCTTTCCCGAACCTAACAAGACTTATAGCTTTCGATTGCAAGGAATTGATGAGCTTAGTAACAACTTCCACAGCAAAACGTCTAGGCCAACTCACATCAATGAAGGAATATGGATGCAGAGCAATGACAGAGGTGGTAATAAGTGACAAAGATGGAGTTGAAAAAGAAGAGATTGTTTTCAGCAAATTGAAGACGTTGGAACTGGGTGATTTAGATAGTCTCACAAGTTTCTGCTCTGCCAATTGCACCTTCAAATTCCCATGCTTGCAAGATTTATTTGTGATTGGTTGTCCCAAGATGAAGATTTTCACTACAGGAGAATCAACCACGCCTCCGAGAGTAAACGTCCGGTATGGAGAGAAAGGGGATCAGCGGCGTTGGGCTAATAATGATCTTAACACAACCATACAGCAATTACATGCTGAAAAGGTACGGATATATAAATATTACTCACTATCTCTCACGGAAAAATTTTACAAAATTTGCTTTTTTAATAAAATATAGATAAGATATTTGCTATAAAGTAAGTTTAAATTGATGAATAAGAATTTTAATTATTTTCAGTTGTTGGCGGGGTCGTCGGCATACTATATGGATTAGAACTAATTTCATAGGCTTCTTATGACTTGGAGTTGCGAATTTGATGAAGAAAGTCCCAGCTGGTAATTAATTTTTATTTCATTCGCCTTGTTTCCTAAAATTTTATAATTCCTTAATTATTTGTTGTCATCATTGCTGTTCTGTTATTTTAATTTGTGCTCTGTTTGTTCATTGGGTTTGCTTTGCTTCGCATCTATCTTTCTTTGGAAACTTAGAAGGCAAGGAAAGTAGTTAGAAAATGCTCTTGCCTATGAACACATAATTAAGAACAGCTGAATATCATTCATCGGATTAAAAAAAAAAATGTAATCAGATGAATATCATCCATTGGCATGTTTTATCACTTCATCTAAATTATTTGGAATACGTCACTAGTTTATTGTTACTTTTAGAATGAGTTTTGATGTTTCATTCTGAGCTTTATATGTATATTTTACATCATTGAAGGTCTTTGTTTGGTCTTAATTTTGAGATTTTTTGTTTGACAGTGTGGCTTTATAATTCCTTGAAAATGTCACTGAAAGGGTCAGCACTTTTATGTGGAAACCATCTCATCCTCCTTATTTCAAACTATTAAACAATCAAATGTGTCCTAACATATTTAGTATTAATCTACTCAAAAAGATAAATGGTAATTACGGTATTGTCTGCTTGCTATAGTTTGATTACAAGAGAACTTTGCCATTTGTTAGTTGCCCTCTTTTTTGATCTGTTATTTTAGTCTTTTCCTGTTTGTCCTGTTTCTCTGTTTATTTCATTGGGTTTGTTTCACATCAACCTTTCTTTCAAAACTTAAAAGGGAAAGAAAGAGCAAGTACTTAGAAATTGCGAGAAGTATATCAAATTATGCATATATGCCCCTGCCTATGAGCTCTAATCAGCACATTCTGCCTAGAACAAATCATCAAACCATCAAAAGTTAGCTAATTCTACTGAGTTTCAAGAGTTTCTCGCCTTTTTGTGAGTTTTAGAAGTTGTTAATTCTACTGAGTTTCGCACCTTTTTATTTGACAATTGCAGGTTTTAGTTTATGAAAGTTAATGCCTAAATTTCGTACATTTTTGAAGTGTTGACCGTTTATATTGCATCATAAAAATCATGGTCTGAGATTCTGAGAAAACAACAGGGGACTAGTTTGTTCCAGATATGTGAAATGTAAACGAAATAATATTTCCAGATATGTGAAATGTAAACGAAATAATATTTTCTCTGTAGTTCCTGAAGAAAATTCGTGTCACTCTGCTGTGCATCATCTGGAATAAGGACGTTTCCCAGTTTCTTCAAAGTTTACATGCGGAGGGCTTCCCGTTTCCATCTTCATGATCTTCTTAAGATGTCCTTCATTCTGTTGCTCAAGTTCAAAGACTAATAAAGATGATTAAATTCATCATCTATGTGTGTGCTCTTTCTATGTATTTTGACATTTTTTATTAATGTGTCTTAATGAGATGTCTTGATTATATGCAACGAATTAATATTCTGGTGTATTTTTAAGATTTGACGATTGTAATACTGTCTCATTGGAAAGTCTTGTAATCATTCTGATTTTCATTGAAGGAGATTGGTCTTGAATGCAAATGAAATTTGATAAAGGACTTTGTCATTTTCTCATTAAAATCATCTTGCTGAGAAAGATTGCAACTCCGAGGAATTGTCTTAATGGGAGGTCTTCACCATCATATATATGGCAACTTAGAGAAATGAGAGTATGAAATGAGGGAGATGTAGAGATGATTGAAACTGTTTTCAGGAAATTGTAATGGTTGTTTCTTGATGAATGTTAGCATAGTCGTCCACAAGCTTCTGCTCTGGCAATTACGCCTTCAATTGCCCATCCTTGGAAGACCAAAAAACTAGATAAATAAATAAATAAATAGCTGAAAATATCACTAACTATTTTAAATTAATTATTAAAGTAATAGAATATATTATGTAACACCCCAAAAATTTACCCATGAAAAACACAAGGGTAAAATTGGAATGAAACCCCATATCATTTATTCTTATTAATGAATCTCAAAATAAACAATCATTATTCATAACCCAATTGAGTTTTTACATAAAACACCTAAAATAAGGACTCCAAATAAAAGTCTCTAAACTAAAGAAAAAGTCTAGCAAATCATATCAATTTATATATAGCGAGTTTTTGAACAATAAACATATTGATAGAAAGATAAGGATGTATAGTTTAATATTCTATAAATGTTTTATGCATGAGACTCAATGAAACAGCAGTCGTATGACATTCAATCTATACTGTTCACAGTTTTCAGGATAACATAATAGCACTACTTACACTCAATAGCATCATAAATCAATACATATTCATGCTTTCACAATTTTATCAATATAACAAACACGAAATCATTCAATCAATCACATAAAATCACAATAAAACTAGAAGTTCAAAGAATTATAAATTCTTACTTACCGTCGAAACAAAAGCAACACTCAAGAATTTCTTTAATGAGAAAGAGGAACACAATCAAAATCTTCCTTTCTTGTTATTAAAATGTGAGTTTACTCTAGTGTTTGCTGCTGTATTCTATTCTCTACAAGCCTCTAGGGTTTTGAGAAATAAAATAATGTAGAAGGAGTTTTTATAGGTCAAGCCTTTTGATACCCTAACCCAAAAAGGAATTTATTTCCTTTTCTAATAAGGTATTTAATAAATATATATAAAAAAAATTATACTTATAAATTACGAGTGTTACAACTTCTCCTCCCCTTAAAAAATTTCGTCCTCAAAATTTAGAGCGTTACCTTATTCCTCAAATAGCTGAGGATACTTCTCCTTTATTTCATCCTCTCGCTCCCAAGTGGCTTCCTCAGTAGTATGACTCGCCCAACGGACTTTTGCCAAGGGAATAACCATTCTCCTTAGAACTTGTTCTTTCTTATCCAATATTCCCAT
The DNA here is from genome assembly GCA_030449835.1 of Clausena lansium. Classification (NCBI taxonomy): domain Eukaryota; kingdom Viridiplantae; phylum Streptophyta; class Magnoliopsida; order Sapindales; family Rutaceae; genus Clausena; species Clausena lansium. The sequence continues at coordinate 102,270 of JASUUF010000397.1, forward strand.
TGGTTGCTCCTCATATGACATATCATTGGCGATTTGGATAGGTTGATAATCCAAGACATGAGAAGGATCAGCCATGTACTTCTTCAACACTGACACATGGAATACATTATGAAGCCTCGAAAGGCTTGGTGGTAAAGCCATTCGATATGCCACTGGGCCGATTTTCTCTGGAACCTCAAAAGGCCCAATAAACCTAGGACTGAGCTTGCCCCTCTTCCCAAATCGAAAAATTCCCTTCCAAGGTGAGACTTTTAAGAAAACATAGTCCCCAACTTGGAACTCCAGATCACGTCTTCGTTGATCTGCATAGCTTTTCTGCCTACTCTGAACTGTTAGAAGGTGTTCCCTTATCGACTTAATCTTATCAACTGTAATCTGAACTAATTCTGGCCCCAAGAGTTTGCTTTCACCAACCTCATCTGAACTAATTCTGGCCCCAAAAGTTTGCTTTCACCAACCTCATCCCAACATATTAGCGACCTGCACTTCCTCCGATATAAAGCTTCAAAAGGCGCCATGCCAATACTAGAGTGAAAACTGTTGTTGTAAGCAAACTCCACCAATGGTAGATGTTCTTCCCAATTACCTCCCAAATCCAACACACATGCTCGCAACCTGTCCTCTAGAGTTTGGATAGTCCTTTTTGACTGTCCATCTGTCTGAGGATGAAAAGCAGTGCTCAACCTTAGCTTCGTTTCGAACTCCCTTTGCAACCTAGTCCAAAAATTAGAGGTGAAACGTGGATCTCTATCTGACATAATCGATATTGGTACTTCGTGCAACCTCACTATTTCATCAACAAAAAGCTTGCCCAACTTCCATAGCTTATTCGTAGTCCTAATCGGTAAAGAAGTGAGTGGACTTAGTCAAACGATCCACGGTTACCCATATCAAGTCACAACCCTTCTTCGAACGAGGTAACCTACTTACAAAGTCCATGGTAATATGCTCCCACTTCCATTCTGGAATTGGAAGTGACTGAAGAGAGCCTGAAGGCCTTTTGTGTTCAATCTTCACTTGCTGACACACCAAACACTTTGAAACATAGTAAGCAATATCACCTTTCATATTCTTCCACCAGAAATTTTGCTTTAGGTCTCGATGCATCTTAGTGTTTCCAGGGTGAGCACTAAATGTTGAACTATGCCCTTCTCGCATTATCTCCTTCTTTAGCCCATCCATATCTAGTACACGAAGTCGCTGTTTGAACCATAAAATACTATCATCATCAAGTCTGAACTCTGAAAGCCCAGCTTTCACTGCATCAACAATACTTTTGAATTGTGGATCCTCATTCTGTGCAGCCTTAACTCTATCAATTAAAGTAGGTTGAATACTCAAGTGAGACAAAATATCAGCCTGCCCATGTATAACAATCTCAATTCCCATCTTCTTTATATCCTCCAATATGTGGCCTTGATTAGTCATCATATGTGCCAAACAACCAGATGACTTCCTACTCAGAGCATCGGCCACTACATTCGCCTTACTAAGATGATAGTTAATTAAGCAATCATAGTCTTTGACTAGCTCCAACCATCTCCTCTGCCTTAAGTTCAGTTCTTTTTGGGTAAATAAGTACTTCAAACTCTTATGATCTATATAGATTTCACAAGTCTCACCATACAGATAGTGTCTCCAAATCTTTAAGGCAAATACTACTGCTGCTAACTCCAAGTCATGAGTTGGATAATTCTGCTCATAACTCTTCAATTGATGAGATGTATATGCAATTACCTTGCCATGTTGCATTAGTACACATCCCAGTCCCTTCATAGAGGCATCATTATAAATAACAAAGCCACCACCGCTAGAAGGAACTGTTAAGATAGGCGCAGAAACCAACCTCTTCTTCAACTCCTGAAAGCTTTTCTCGCATTCATCGCTCCACTCAAACTTCGCATTCTTTCTAGTCAACCTCGTTAATGGGGCTATAAGTCTAGAAAACACATCCACAAATCTTCGATAATATCCAGCCAAACCCAGAAAGCTTCTGATTTCAGTAACATTAGTTGGTCTTGACCAATTCACCACAGCCTCGACCTTGGCTGGATCAACAAAAATACCATCCTTAGTAACAACATGCCCCAAGAAGACTACTTGGTCAAGTCAGAACTCACACTTCTTGAACTTCGCATAGAGCTTCTTTTCACGAAGTGTTTGAAGAACCTTCCTTAAGTGCTCCTTATGCTCTTCCACAGTCTTAGAGTGAACCAGAATGTCATCGATGAATATAATGGCGAAATGATCAAGGAAAGGCTGGAAGACTTTATTCATCAAGTCCATAAAAGCTGAAGGAGCATTGGTTAACTAGAAGGGCATCACAAGGAACTCATAATGCCCATATCAAGTTCTAAAAGTTGTCTTGGGTACATCCTCACCTTTGACCTTAAGCTGACGATACCCAGACCGTAAATCAATCTTCGAGAAAATCATTGCACCATGTAACTGATAAAAAGAATCATCTATACGAGAAAGAGGATATCTGTTCTTGATGGTAATCGAGTTCAGCTGTCGATAGTCAGTGCATAACTGCATAGAACCATCTTTCTTCTTCACAAACAACACAGGTGTTCCCCAAGGAGACACACTAGGATGGATAAAGCCCTCATTAAGAAGTTCTTGTAATTGAACCTTCAATTCTTTCAACTCAACAGGCGCCATACGATAAGGTGCTTTTGAGATAGGAGTAATGCCTGGCAATAAGTCAATAGAGAATTCAATCTCTTGATCAGGAGGCAAGCCAAACAATCCTCTGAAAACACATCAGGAAACTCTCGAACTACGTTAATGTCTCCAAGACAACCTTCACCATTCCCATCAGCCATAACACAAGCTAGAAATGCCTCACACTATTTTGCCAACAATTTCTTAGCCTTAAGTGGAGATATCAATCCTCCATAACTACTCCGTCTGCCTTGAAATCGAAATTCATTCTCTCTGAAAATTCTAAACAAAATCTCCGTAGAGAATCATTCAATACTAGCGTGATAAGTGCTCAACTAATACATCCCCAAGATAACATCAAAATTGTGCATCTCTATCGGTAATAAATCAACGAGAAAATCTCTACCACCCAAACTAATCGAGTAAAACTTATATACTCAATTTATCATCATACTATCACCATCTTGTGGATGAGTTTGGTTAGCATTAACAGAAGCAATTCTAGGAGGCATTTTTCTATGGGTCATCAAGCATATACATGTAAAGAAAAATTTCCAGTGAAACATTTCTTTCAAAACACTAGGCAAAATCATAAACATATACATAGCATACTAATCAAAAAGCTTTAACAAACATTTCACCAAAAAGCATAAACAATGCAACATTGCAATCATTCAAACATCATATCATGAAAGCATGGATTTTCGACATATAAAAAATCAGCTTTTAACTATACTAAATCATGTCTTAGGCACTAAAATACCTATTACCTCACTTGTATTTAAATCTTAATCTTAATCTATGAATCTCTAAACTCAAGAGTCTACAGAATCCTATCCTTAGGCTCTGATATCACAAAAGTAACACCCCAAAAATTTACCTATGAAAAACACAAGCGTAAAATTGGAATGAAACCTCATATCATTTATTCTTATTAATGAACCTCAAAATAAGCAATCATTATTCATAACCCAATTGAGTTCTTACATAAAACATCTTAAATAAAGTCTCCAAATAAAAGTCTCTAAACTAAGTAAAAAGTCTAGTAAAGTTTATTCTTTAAAGCAATTCCAAAGTTCTGCTTAAGTAATCTCTCTATCTAAGTACCCAAGCCACATCTCTAATCAATCTGCAAAATATTGGAGACGAGGGGTGAACCGTCAACTCGATAAGCAAATCCATGCACAATATCTGAAAACCTTTGTCATTGTACCTTAAAACATTTTATATCATCATATAATAACATTTTCATTTCACATAAGGGATGGATTCATGTAAAAATATTAAAATATTCATAAAACGTTAAAACATAAACATTGGCAGCTCATGCCTCGTAGTCATCATCATTCATCATTTATCATTCAGGGTACTATACCCCGCATTATTCGTAACATCACATCCTTGTGCACAAGATCATCATCATCATCATCATCATTTACCAGCAAGCTGGCCATAGCATTTCATAACATCATAACATCAGCATCGTATACATTACTACGAACAATGAGCCAAAACATTTTTGAATCCATCATTATATTCTTTCATAAATAGCATTTAAAGTCTTTTAGAAAATTATTTAAGAAAACATTTTGTTTAAGAAAACTAATTTCTTAAGAGAATTCATTTTAAATGCACTTTTATAAATTCATTTAAAAGTGTTTATTATTTATAAAATTCATTTAATAACCTTTAAAATTAGTTTTGCGTAAATTCCATTTTAACATAATCATTATAACATAAACACATTTTTCATAAAACATATCATGCATGAATCTACTTACCTCGATCCTTAGCAATCAACTATAAATACCTCAAGAACAAACCAACGAGCTCACCCACGTCCTATAATCATCATAAAAATATCCTTATCAATATCATCTCCAACCATAAACATAATCCCAATCATCCTTAATTCATAGGCACTTATACTAGCCCAATACTTGTACATATTCTAGACATAAACATGAGTATCCTATACATGCTGATTTTTAATGGCCTACACACATGTCGGAAAGCCATGAAAATTTAAAGAGTACTGTGATCATACATAGCATTGCATACAAAAATTCATAAAATTAAGCACCAATGAAAACCAAGTCGGAATATTGTCCTTTCACTAAAATAACAAAACTGTCCAGAAAATTCCAGATTTCATACAGAATTTCAAAAATTCATATTTTTTATTTCACATGCCCAAAAATTACGATTCCAGTTTCTAAAGATAGAAGAAAGATTGAAGTTTCATTATAAAATCATAATATGGCATTTAGTATTCATAAAATAGCCCAAACTGCTACACGTTTCAACTTCTGCAATTCTGGAAAACAGTTCTAGATCTGCAACAGCCGGATTTAATGATTTTTTTATAATTTAACCATAATGAATAAAATTACGACACTAAATATGCAATCATAGGAGACATTTTTCTAGTGACACAAAAATCGCCATAATTTTTTAAGACATTTAACCTTGTGGAAAAATTTGCAGAAGTCAAAACTGCTGCTGAAAATCGGAATTTTCCAGCACCAGTAACCCAAATTCGAAAAATCATATCAATTTATATATAACGAGTTTTTGAACAATAATCATATTGATAGAAAGATAAGGATGTATAGTTTAATAATCTATATATTTTTTATGCATGAGACTCAATGAAACAGCAATCGTATGACATTCAATCTATACTGTTCACAGTTTTCAGGATAACATAATAGAACTACTTACACTCAATAGCATCATAAATCAATACATATTCATGCTTTCACAATTTTATCAATATAACAAACACGTAATCATTCAATCAAACACATAAAATCACAGTAAAACTAAAAGTTCAAAGAATTATAAATTCTTACCTACCGTCAAAACAAAAGCAACACTCAAGAATTTCTTTAATGAGAAAGAGGAACACAATCAAAATCTTCCTTTCTTGTTATTAAAACGTGAGTTTACTCTAGTGTTTGCTGCTGTATTCTATTCTCTATTAGCCTCCAGGGTTTTGAGAAATAAAATAACAGAAGAGGAGTTTTTATTGGTCAAGCCTTTTGATACCCTAACCGAAAAAGGAATGTATTTCCTTTTCTAATAAGGTATTTAATAAATATATATAAAAAAAATTATACTTATAAATTACGGGTGTTACATATTAAAAGAATAAGTTTTTTTTTTTTTGGCTCTTGAATAAATCTTGACCATACTTGGAGAAAATTAAAGTACGAAAAGATATTTTGAAGCTTGGTAAGCTAAGATAATTAAGGAGTTGATAATTTGTATGATGGGACTGGCTAGTTTATAATACAATTTAGAAACTTTTAGCCAAAAATATTAAGTGCAAAAACTTTGAGCTTCATACAAATATGAAATATGTATTTTGGGATTGGCTAAGTTACGGTTGATGTAACTAATTAATTTAATCATTATTGGATAAAATTGAATACACGTTTAGTGTCTTTTCACGGAGAATTGCCAAACTTTGTGTCAAAAAAATATATATATAAACACCAGTAGTGTCGGATTTTGAAAGCAACATACATATTAACTACTAAGCTTTAATGCTGGTTGCAAATAAAATGAAAAAAAAAACTTGAAAACTGTGGAATGGGAGATAAATCAAAGTCATAAATTTGGACTCAATATTTTTAATTTTATTTTTTAAATATTTTTAGTAAATACATTTAAAATTTAAATTGTGTAATGTAAATAACGTTATAATAATTTTATAAACTCAATTTTACTTTTTCCACATCTGCAATTTATAATTGTATACAATCTCCTGGCTCCGCCCTTGTCTATAAGTATGACATGTCGGCGTCATTAAAAATTGGGAAGCAGCTATTTGGTGTAAGAGTTGTTAAAGCATATGAGCTATTTGGTGAAATGCTCAGAAGAAATGAAAATTTAACAAGTTTGCATTTCTCAAACTTTGACAACAAAACTTTTATAAAAGCATATTTGTGAATGATTTTGCTATAATTTAATGTTTATCATCACATAATCACCAATCTTTTTACTCCTCCACTCTTGGGTAATTATTATGTTGCCACCCATGCATGCTTATAGATGCTTTAATTCCGGAGATAATTAGTTCATCAAACTAGCAGCCTTACCCTTTTATTAGCATTTTATTTTGTCAACATTAACTGGTTAAATTGAATCAAAAGTGAATGCGAAAATGAAAATGACTGAATGACCCGAATTTCAAAATAACAATAATTTTGTCAAATTATGTGATCTGAATGACCCATTTGTTTGATTCCCTTCCCCCGCGCCCCCCCCCCCCCCCCCCTCCTCCTCCTCTTTCTCTCTCTCTTCATTTCAAGTTTGAGAAACAAGTTTCTGCATTAACTGAAGTTTATGGTTTCTGCATGCTCCTTGTATTACAAGTAATGTATATACCTAAACGGAAGTTAGGACACAAACCTCTGCTTCACATCAACCTTAACAGAATCTATGTAGCTTTTAACCTTAACAAAAGCATATGGATTTTTGTTTTTTGACTTATGTAGATGAGTGAAGTCCCATTCATTTTCTACTTTTTTATTATTTTTTTCATTGTTGAAAACCAATAATTGTGTGAAAACCAATAATTGCGTTTTGTTTATAGCAATTTAATACACAATAATTGCGTTTTGTTTATAGCAATTTAATACATCAATAATATTTATTGCAAAATTAGCTAAATTAAAATGTGTTACATAATGTACAAAGTAAACTGCAACACATAATTCATAAAATTTTATATACTGATCGGTTTGAGTAGTAAAGATGTGTTTCACCAACTCTGTTTTGTACTAATAATATACTAGGTTTGCCAAATTATAATTTTTGACAATGTTGGCAGAAATCTTTCTGCAACTGTCTGGAATGACTTTATTCCCATCCCTTGATCTTTATTTATTTAAATATTTATTCTTTGCTTCAATTCTGTACTTAGCAAAGGAACTTGAACTTTGGCTTTTCAAATGGGTCACTTCTTTTAGCTTTTAATCTCATCCATGATCTTCATCGTGAAGATGACAAACCATTACTTTTTATTCTTCACTTGTTGAAGTTACGGACTATATAACATTCTTAAAATTTCAGCAAATCGTTATTCTTCAGCTTCAGCACCACATTAAAAAGTCATTCTTTGTACTCATTCTCAATCAAGAAACACAGATGCGTTTGTTCGTGGTAGTCACTGTTGTTTTGTTATTAATCTTTGCTTCCTATTGCTGTCAACTCTCTTGAATTTCACTGGATCAAGAAACCCTTTTCTCTTGGCATCTGTTTTGCTGTAATCTCTCAGCCCTTGTTAATTAGTTTATCTCCACTCCCAATCTAGTTGTGTCCTGCTGTTGTCTCTGTTTTGTTCCATATCTACACTCTGTACTTCTGCTGTGTCAAGATATCTTCTTTTGTTCATTCGGTTGTTGTCTATAATATCTTTTTCATCTTTCTTCTGGTCTATACTTAAGTTATTTGATTGTTTCCTTTCTCCTCTATTATCCAAATCGCCCCTTATATTAATTCAATCAGTTCTTACGCTTTCTTTCATTTCTCCGCTTCCACAGCCAGATAAACTGTCCATCTTTGTTGTTTCTTCTTTTTTCTCTTCTGTGGTTGGCTCTTGTTTATTTGCTTTTCAGAACTTGAAAAAAAAAAAAAAGGGATCGAAGATGGAGGAAACAATTTGTACTGTTGTTTTAGAAGTTGTGAAATGCTTGGCTCCTCCAGCAGAACGCCGACTTGGTTATTTGCGTAACTATAAGCCAACTTGGAGAATCTCAAGGCAGAAATAGACAAGCTCAAGGATGAAAGTAGGAGCATTCAGCACAGGGTTTCTGAGGCAGAAAGAAAAGGTGAAAAGATTGAAGAGAAGGTTGAGAAGTGGCTGGTTAGTGCGAACAACACTATTGAGCAGGCGGCCCAATTCATTGATGATGAGGAGACAACAAAGAAGCGATGTCTAAAGGGCTTGTGTCCTAATTTGATGTCCCGCTATCAGCTTAGCAAGAAAGCAGAAACAGAGGTGAAGGCCCTTGTTCAACTCAAAGAAGTAGCTGAGAGATTTGTAGAATCTCCTACCCTACCATTCCAGAGGAGATATGGCTCAAGTCTAACAAAGGTTACGAGGCCTTTGAATCCAGGCATTTGGCTTTAAAGTATATACAAACTGCATTGACTAATGTTAATGTCAGCGTCATTGGGCTGTACTGTAAATTTTGGGCTCTAGTAATTCATGCTTTAAGCATACATGATTTAATAAAAAGTCAAGAATTTAGAATATATAGATTTTCATATAAACATAAAGACATACCTTGATCCATAGCTTTAGAAGTTGACGGTAGAAGCTGTGTTTTTCTCCCTTAGCATCTCTTTTAGAATTTACGTAATAATTTTTGTGTTTGTAACCCTAATTTGATAGAATATGGTTTCTTTTATTGGCAAGAGGGAGGACCAACTCTCCTATTTAAATAATGATTCACTTTCTATCAAAGTTGAATCTAATTAAGGAATGTAATATTCTCTCATACATAAAAAATATATTCAATGATATAAACCTAACAAATATATCTATATGGGCTAAAATAATCATGTGGGCTATAAAATCTTACATTTTCCCACTTGGCCCATATCATACATTTTCTTTAATGGTTTATAAATCATTTGATGCACAATTTTATTTTATTTTATTTTTTAATCATAATCACCATAGTTAAACATACATCAATGTGAGTCACGGCGGTTATATATCATTATATTCAATATACTTTCTTCTGTGTACTACAATATTAATATATATATAATCTAACCTGGTCTATAATTGATAATATCAATCAAAGGTCCATCATTAATATTTATTAAAATTATTCCTATTGTCACAATTCACTTTACACATGCATGCATACTAGTAATTGAAACAAGAAATATCAGAAACACTTCATTGAGCTCAGAGTGTCAAACTATAATTAAGCAAAATCATGAATTGTAATTCAATAATCACAGCTCAGACCCACTCTTTCCACCTGGTTCCCAAATGTCTTCGGTGGCAATCCTTTTGTCAAAGGATCTGTAATCATCATTTCCATACTTATGTGCTCTATTGACACTCTTTGTTTCTGAACCTCTTCTTTCACAACAAGATATTTTAGCTCTAAGTGTTTAGTACCCTTAGAATACTTGTCATTCTTAGAGAAGAAGACAGCTGCAGAATTATCACAATGAATTTTCAGTGGCTTGGCTATAGAGTCGACAATCCTAAGTCCTGAAATAAAGTTCTGTAGCCATAATCCATGAACAGTGGCCTAGAAGCATGCCACAAACTCGGCTTCCATTGTGGATGACGTAATGATAGACTATTTCGCACTTTTCCATGAGACTGCTCCTCCAGCTAATAGGAACAAGTAACTAAAAGTGGACCTTTTTCTATCACGAAACCCAGCAAAATCTGAATCTGAATAGCCAATAACTTCTAAATCATCAGATCTCTGGTAAGTGAGCATATGATCTTTTGTCCCTTGCAAGTATCTAAGTACTTTCTTGGCAACTTTCCAATGATCAATTCCTGAGTTGCTTTGATATCTGCCCAACATCCCAACAGCAAAGCTGATGTTTGGTCTTGTACAAACTTGGGCATACATTAGGCTTCCAACAACAGATGCATAAGGAATATTTTTCATTTAGACATTGCTTGAGACTAAACTTATCTCCCTTTTGGATGGGAACAACACTTCTAGAATAATTCTTCATTCTGAATCTTTCTAAAACTTTATTAATATATGCTTTCTGAGACAATCCTAACAATCCACGCGACCTATCACGGAATATTTCTATTCCTATCACATAGGATGCCTCTCCCATATCTTTCATTTCAAAGTTTTCAGAAAGAAAATTTTTAGTCTCATTCAACATACCAAAATCATTAGTAGCAAGCAAAATATCATCAACATACAGAATCAGAAAAATAAACTTGCTCCCACTGACCTTCATATAGATACATCGATCAACGATATTTTCTTTAAATCCAAATGAAGTTATAGTATCATTAAACTTAAGATACCATTGTCGAGAAGCTTGTTTAAGTCTGTATATTGATTTCTTGAGTTTGCACACCATATGTTCCTTTCCTTTAATTGAGAAGCCTTCAAGTTGGTCCATTAGATATAAACTTCTTCTTTCAAATTCCCATTAAGAAAGGCAGTTTTCACATCCATTTGATGTAACTCTAAGTCATAATGAGCTACTAGTGTGATATACTTATATTTTATATATATTTTAATATCTTTTAGCTTAATTTTATTATTAGTTTTATTTTATTATATTAATTATTGTCTTAATTTTATATTTATATTTATGTGGGTAATATACAAATAAAAGGAGCTTAATGGAATTAATTGTGGATTATGAAACAAAAGAGGGAAGAATAATGCTTAAATTAAAGAGAATTATTGGATTTATTATCATATAATTTTATAGTTTTTTTGGCTATATTATATAAGCCACGTGAGTGCATGGTTTTGATGGAAGTGGGCTGCATGCATGCATGAATTAAAGAAAGGTGGCGGTTTGGCTTGTTTTAGTTGGAATCCTTGTTTGACTTGAATTTGGAAAAAGGCATGCACGTGAGATTTACTTTGATTGGTGGCCAAGTAATTTAAATCCAATAAGGATTAGCCATGCACTATAAAAAAGAAGAAGAGAAGCAGCCGCACGCACGGAATTGAAGAAAAGAAAAGAAGCACAGAATTAAAAACGAAAATAAGAGAAGAGAGGAGAGCTGCAGCCGAATAAGGAGAAGGGAGAAAGAGTAAATTGAAGATCAAGAGTTTTTCTTTCTACTAAATTTCTCTTCTCTTGTTTTAATTATAATGATGTTTTATTTTATGGATGATATTTTCTTCTTCATTATGAATTAAATATTTTTATCTAAGTTTGTAATGGAACCTAGTATGAACCTTAATTGATTTATGTTTTAGTTCTTCAAAATTACATTCTATTGATTATTTATTATATTTTGTGGTTAATCTATTTGATTGCTTGATCACCAATTAAATAGCATATGTGTAGTTGCATAGATATCGGAAGAGTCATGCATCTATAAGCCTAAATATGATAACATGTGTTAATCTGAGATAGGAATATACTTAGATTTCATATGCACTTGCTAAGGAACTTGAACTTAATGAATTGCCCATAATTGATTCTTATAGGAATATAGTGGGTTGATTGTGAGTAATATATCTGCGTGACCATCGGAAGAGGCTTGTAGAGACTTTAGTGTTCTGAATGATAATTGAATTAGGTTAATTAGAAGAACTAAATTGAGATTAATAAGGGAATTACTAGGGGAAATTACAAACCTAGGTTTCATCATCCATTGATTATCTTTTTCTTTATTTTGCATTTAATTTACTGTCATAATTTTAGTTAAAGACTTTTTAATTCAATTGTTTGGATTAGACTTGGGAAATATAAATTAATAGATAGTGATAATATAATACTAGTCGCTGTAGGTTCGACACTCTCATTCATCACTTTATTACTTATTCGATACATACACTTGCGTAGTTTGATTTTTAGACAACATAGTACCATGATGATTCTAAAAGAATCCTTTTTAGAGATAGGAAAAAAAGTTTCTTTATAATCAACGCCTTCCTTTTGAGTGAAACCTTTGGCAACGAGTCTGGCCTTATATCGTTCGATATTGCCATTAGAGTCGCGTTTAGTCTTAAAGACCCATTTACACCCGACTCTTTTATATCCTTTAGGCAATTCAACAACATCCCAAACTTTATTTTATTCCATAGATTTTAGTTCATCGTTCATGGCATCAATCCATTTAGTAGAATCTGCACTATCAATGGCTTGTGAAAACACAACCGGATCTTTATTGATTCTGATATCGAAATTTGATTCTTGTAGATAAACCATATAGTCATCTAAAATAGCTGATTTTCTTTCTCTTTTTGATCTTCTTAATACCATTTCTTGTGGTTCTTCTACAATTGGTTCATTTATGGCAATTTCATTATGGGGTAAGTTGTCATTAATTTGTTCTTCAACATTATCATCTTGCACAATAGTTGCAGCAAAAAATTTAGAAAAGCTCTAGGTATTTGAACATTCACCCTTGTTTCTTGAATTACCACATTTCGTGGTTTTTCACTCTCAATGACTTCGCCATTTTCAATGAACTTAGCATTACCGGTTTCTACAATTCTTGGATTATGAATAGGACAGTAAAATCTAAACCCTTTGGATTTCTCTAGGTAACCAATGAAGTAACCACTAACTGTTCGAGAATCCAATTTCTTTTCATGCGGATTATAGATTCTTGCTTTAGCTAGACAACCCCAAACATGCAGGTGCCTTAAACTAGGTTTCCTCCCTGTCCACAGCTCAAAAGGTGTTTTTGGAACTGCCTTACTAGGAACCAGTTTAACAAATATACGAAAGTTTTAAGCGCATACATCTACAATGATAAAAGTAAAGATGTATTACTTAACATACTTCTAACCATCTCCATTAAGGTACGACTACGCCTTTCTGCTACGCCATTTTGATGTAGCGTACCTGGCATTGTGTATTGAGCACAAATGCCATGCTTTTCTAGGAATTTAGCAAATGGACTTGGACATTGTCCTGATTCATTATACTTCCCATAGTATTCCCACCTCTATCTGACCTAATAATTTTCACCTTTTTATCAAATTGTTTTTCAACCTCAGTGATGTATACTTCAAGAGCATTCAACGCTTGAGATTTTTCATGCAATAAATAGATGTAACGATAACATGAAAAATCATTGATAAAGGTTATGAAATACTTTTGTCCACTTAGTGATAAAACATCAAAAGGCCCACAAATATCAGTGTGGACAATTTCAAGGAGCTATGAGCTTCTTGTGGCGTCCTTCTTGGTTTGTTTGGTTTGTTTTGCTTTAATGCAATACACACAAACCCCAAGATCAGTAAAATTTTGACTTGGTAAAATCTCATTCTTTACTAATCTTTCTAACCTTTCTTTGGATATGTGACCCAAATGCTTATACCACAGAAAAGCTGAACTTTCATCAATCTTACTACGTTTAGTTCCAACATTATAATGCACGATAAGTAGGGTCTCAGCAAATAGGTTATCAAGTTTAAATTTGTACAAACCATCACATGAAAAACCAGATCCAATAAATCGAGAATTTTTAAGCAAACTGAAACATCCATTCCCAAATATAAAAGAGTAACCCATGCTGTCAAGTTTAGACAAAGAAAGCAAGTTGTGAGAAACTAAAGAAACATAAAGAGTTTGAAGTAAATCTAATTGATAACCAATTTCTAAAACTAAACGGTAGGTTCCAATGCCCTTCACTGGAACTTTAACCCAATTTCCCATAAATAAAAAATGCTCATTTGGGCTTGTGGTTTGGATCGTAAGAAATCCCTGCATCATATTTGAAACATGAGTAGTAGCACCAGAATCAATCCAAAGTAGCACCAGAATCAATCCACTAAGTATTATAGGGAACTTCTATTAAATTTGATTCGAAATATACAAAAGGCTTACCTTTCTTTTCGAACCATGCTTTACGTTTCAAGCAATCACTTTTATAATAGCCAGGCTTCTTACAGAAATGGCATATATCTTTCTTATGTTCCCTTTTAACAAATGCAGCCTTAGAGGATTCATTCACCTGGAGTGAAGCTTGCTTCATGCCCTTTTCCAGATTTATTCTTGTGCTTTTTTCTAGCTCTTTAATCAGTGAGATGAATTATATTAGTTTCTTGACTCTTCGGTCTTGTCTTCTCTTGTACAAGCCTAGCAATTAACTTATTAACATCCCATTTCTCATCAAGGTTGTTATAGTTAATTTGGAAAGGCCCATACTGAGGAGGCAATGAGTTTAACATAAATCGAGCCAAGAAACTGTCATTTATAGTCATGCCCAAAGGATTTAACTTTGCTGCTATATTAGTTATCTCAGGGAGGTGTTCATGCATGCTACGTGAACCATCATATTTCATGGTGTTTAAGTTAGCCATTAAGGTCCCGGCAAGAGACTTATCCGCACTTTGGAAGTGCTTTTCCACAAATTTCATATATTCCTTAGCGTTGTCTGTTTTGGGAAGAGTTGTCTTAATGTTCCCGCAATAGTCATTCGCATAAGCTTAAGGCTTAATCTGTTCATAACAAGTAAAGCTTTATCTGTCCAGGAATTTGTGTGAAACCTTTAGCAACTAGGTGGGCCTTGAATCTTTCAATGGTCCCTTTTTTAGTGTATTTGACACGATAGACTCACTTAGACCCAATTATATTAGCGTCACTAGGCCTTGGTACAAAAGACCAAGTGTTGTTTTGGTGCAATGCGTGGAGTTCATCTTTCATGGCAGCAACCCACTCAGGATGTCTTAGAGCACTTTTCAAGGTTTTTGGCTCAGTCATACAAGAAGTCTGCAAGGGCAGGTTGGGGTTTTGTTTAAGTTTATGACGAGTTACCACTAGATGTGTGTTCACAGTACTCTCAGTTGGAAAAGTATGCTGGTTTTTTTGAATTGGCAATTCATTGACTAGCTTGTTTGAGATGTCTGGGAAGTCATGGCTTTGAGTTGTTTCGATAATGACTGGAGTGGTTATGTCTAGTATTTGTGATGTATTGGCTAGAGTGGAGATATTTTCCTCAGTGTTTGGATTTTGAAGGCATGGTGATGAAGGTGTCACAGGGATTGGTGCTTGGCCTTCATTATTTGAATTTTTTTATGCATGCTTTCCTTGTGATTGTTGGGCTCCTCATTGCAACAATAAGGAATACATGTTAGTGTACTAGTTGATTGACAATTTTCCTCTTGATCACAATTCGATGTTGACTCAATTACATGGCGCCAATCATCAGCAGATGGAAAGGCATTGTGTTCCTACAAATTAGACGAGTCTGAAGAATTATTATCAAAAGGGAACACACTTTCATCAAAAAACACGTGCTGGGATATATAAACCCATTTGGTGGTGGGGTGCAAACATCGATATCCTTTATGTAAAAGACTATATCAAATAAAAACACAAGGATACGTTCTTTTCTCTAATTTATTTGTATTGTAATCTCTCAAATAAGGAAAACACCTACACCCAAAAATTTTTAGTAAATGATAATCAGGATACTTAAGGAAGACTTTTTCATGAGGACCTTTCATCCCAATTGAAGATAAGGGCATGTGATTTACTAAATAAACCGCCGTAATAAATGCTTCAACCCAAAACGACAAAGGAATTTTAGCATGGAACATCATTGTTAATGCTGTTTCCAATATGTGTCTATGCTTCTATTCAGCAACCCCATTTTACTTAGGCGCGTAAGGACAAGAGAATTGTTGTGTGATGCCGTAAATTTGTAGGCAATTAATGAATAGTTTCGACACAAACTCTCCTCCTCCATCGGATTGAAAAATCTTGATTTTTCTTCGTTGAAACTTTCCAAAGCAATAAAAAAAGTCAGATTTACGTTTTAAAGGGAACAACCATGAATATCTTGTGCAATCATCAATAAATAAAGCATAATATCTAAAGTTTTGTGTAGAATTTATAGGAGCGGGGCCCCACAAATCACAATGTATCTTTTCTAAAGGAAATTCTGAAATTTTATTCGATTTATCAAAGTGGAGTTTGCAACTCTTTCCTAATTGGCATGAAACACATAGTTTAGGTGTTTGTGTCCAATTGGAAATATTAATCTCGTTTGATGATTTTAGTAAGCTTAAAACTTTAAGACTTGGATGTCCAAGTCGCTTGTGCCAAAGATCAGCATCCACAGAGCTTCCTTTCATTGCATTCAAACCTTGTCGTTCGTTCTCATCAAGGATGTATAAGTTCCCCCACCTACTGCCTCTTGCCAAAACCTGGTTCTGTGCATTCTTGACTGTAAATCCATTAGCATTAAACTCAAGAGAACAAGGAAAATCATTAATAAGCTGAGGTACTGAAAGAAGATTTTTCTTTAATTGTGGAACAACAAGTACGTTTTTCAATTTTAAAGTGCCATGATTTGTTTTCAAGGAAATATTTCCGACATGAGAAATATTTAATCCTTGACCATTGCCAGCAATTATCTTATCATGGCCTTTATAAGACGTAATTGTATCGAGTTTAACTGGATTGCTCACCATATGTGAAGTAGCTCATGAATCTGCGTAGATATTTTGATCAGATGTTGTATTATTGAGGTTTATTGCCGTAAATGCTTAGGGAACTTCATCTTGATCATACTCATAGCGATCCCAACAGTCGACAGCACTATGGCCTCTCTTGAAGCAAATTTGACAAACAATAATCCCTTGATCATTCTTTTTAGTGTCTATGTTGCTTGACTAGTTTGTTGATCAATTAGTTGACTAGTAAAATATCAATTTTACCCTTTATGATAAATCTTTCATTTTACTACTTTTAAATTCATGTGGATTTTATCATAAAGGGTAAAATTGATATTTTTCTAGTCAACTAACTGGTTAACTAACTGTCCTAACGGAAAAGTAGTAAAATAAAATGTTTTGCAAAGATATAGTAGTAAAATGATAGGAAACAATACTTCTTGTAGTCATTTGATATTTTATAATTCTTGAAGTACTGAAATGATAATAACCCTAATAATAAAAGAGAACCTAAATTATAACCGGTAGAAGAATCAAATCAACCTAGATTAAAATGACTTTCTAGCACAATCCCGGCAACAGCGCCAAAAACTTGTTGTGCAAAATTTTAATATACTCGCAAGTGCACGAATCTTTAAAAATAGAATAGTGGTAACAAGGTCGAACCCACAGGGATTGATATAAATTAGAAAGTCTAATTTACATCGAAAATTAATATTAATCCTAACCTAGTTGAACAAATTGAATTTTTAAGGGAATTAAACTAATTACACTAAGAAAACAATTAAAGCAAATGAGATTTCAATAAGATAAAAGTTACCAAGGTTTTAGAATCCACCACTATTCAACTAGTAATTATCTAATTATTGTTAATCCCCAATTTAGAGGACAACCCGAAATCAATATATGTCATCTCATGGATATAACAATTAAGCCCAAGTAATTAAATTTAATGTAGGTTTTTTTTTCTGATTCAAGGTAGGATTTCTAAGCATTATATGTATCCTATTGAAAAACAAAGAATCAAAGTTTCCTTAGCATTCTATGTATCCAATTTATTGAAAAACAAATAATCAAAGATAATCACATTAATCATTATTTCACCAAGCCTTGATTTAATCAAATAATCTTTTTAACTATCAAGAATTCATGATATTAAAGATGAAAAGATAATTAATCAATCAATCATGTGAAACAAGAACCATAATCATCAAAGAACATATATAGGGAATTAATTAAAATAAAAGGACAATAATTTCATTGAATAGAGTTTCATCCTTAACCATAGTATAAGAAAATTAGCTAGACATACTTGAATGGCGAGCAACAAAATAAATAAAATTAGCCATGAAAAGTCTGAACTGCTGCTACCGCTCCTCTCTCTGCCCTTCTTATCCATAATCTCCAATTAATTCCCTATTCAATAAAATAATATAATTAATTAAAAATAACAATTAATAATAACTAGCAATTATATAATAAAGGGTAAAATATGTAAATATTATATGCTCATCACAAATTACATGCATTGGTCCGTGAACTAAGAGACTCTGTCTCTTGTTTGTTGCTTGACGATGGTGGCACTGAAACCTTTTTTATACATGATGTTGTTCGTGATGTTGCCATTTCAATTGCATGTCATGACAATAATGCATTTGTGGTGAAAAATGAGGATGTGTGGAAATGGCCGGAGGCAGATGCATTAAAAAAATGTTTAGCAATCTCATTAATAGATAGTAGTATTAATGACATTCCTTAAGGAGTAGAATCCCCACAACTTGAATTTTTACTTATGGGCCCCAACAACTCTTTTATTGACCTCAACATTCCTGAGAACTTTTTGGAAAGGATGAAAAAGCTTCGAGTTGTAGCTTCGAGTTGTAGCTTTGACTTGTAGCTTTGACTGGAATGTGGTTATATTCATTGCCATCTTCAATTAATCTTCTAGTAAATCTTCACTCAAAGCATGTTGAGTGACCTAGCGATCATTGGAAAGTTGAAGAATCTAGAAATCCTTAGCTTTTTAGAGTTTGACATTGTCAGTTGCCCGAAGCACTAGGTCAATTGACTAAGTTGACTAAGTTAAGGCTGTTAGATTGAACAGATTGTATCCAACTAAAATTTTTTGCGCCCAATATCATATGAAGCTTCACTCGATTGGAAGAGCTGTATATGGGTAATTGCTTTATTGAATGGGAGGTTGAAAAATATAATAATGAAAGAAGTAATGCCAGCCTTGATGAATTGATACAGTTACGCAGACTGACCACCTTAGAAATAGAAGTTAAAAATGATAGCATTTTACCCGAAGGCTTTTTTTCTAAAAGGTTGGAAAGGTTTAAAATATCAATAGGAGATGGGTCATTCAAGCCTCCCAAGCTTATTGGGAAAGAATGGTTTGAAAGTCGACTGCACTTTTTGATCGGTAATCATGAGAGTTTAAGAACATTGAAGCTCAAGCTTGATTCTATGGACATATGCTCCAAGAAATTGCAGGGCTTCAATAACGCTGAATAGTTTTTTTCACAAGGAGTCAAGATTGTTGTTTTAGAATTAGACACAGAAGGCTTTTCACAATTGAAGCACCTCCATGTTCAAAATAATCCTGACCTCCTATACATCGTCGACCCAATGGAGAAGGTAGCATGTGGTGTCTTTCCTCTTTTGGAATCACTTGCTCTTCACAATTTGATCAACGTGCAGAGGATATGAATTGATCGACTCAAAATAAGAGTCCTTCAATGAACTCAAAACTATAAAAGTGGAAAATTGTGATGAGTTAAGTAATATCTTCTGGCTCTCTACTATAAAATGCCTTCCAAGACTTGAGCGGATTGCTATTATTAATTGCAGCAATATGGAAGAGACTTTTACAATTGGGGAAGAAGTTGATAATGCAATTGAGAAGATAGAGTTTGCTCAATTACGATCTTTGAGTCTGCGAAAACTTCCAGAGGTTATAAGTTTTTTCCTTGAAGTGAAGACTCCTTCCGCATCACCAAACAGACAAGTGTCGTAAGATGAATTGACAGCTAGTTCCAACGAGATCAGTTTGGATACTTCAACTCTGCTTTTCAACGAGAAGGTGCGCAGGCTAACACATTCTGTTTCTTTATCATTTTAGTCTATCATTCATTTTCATTTGATGTCATATGTGGAAAATAATTAAACCATTTAGGAAAGAAAACGAAAAAAAAAGAATCTCACACACTCACTGATTAAGCTCTCAAGAAGTAACATGAATCTAAGAAGAAAATTCCAATAAGTGCTTCTCATATGGATACTGGATCTTACGAAAAATTTATCTTTAGGTACTGTTGCCTAACTTGGAGACTTTGGAGCTGTGTGCACTTAATGTCGACAAGATTTGGCATTACAATCAATTTCCATCCACGTTTCCTCACTTTCAATATTTAACACGATTGATTGTGTGGCGCTGTCACAAATTAAAATACATATTTTCAACTTATATGATCCGAAGCCTGAAGCAGCTCCAACACTTGGAGATACGCTTCTGTCAAGGTTTGCAGGAGATCATTTATGAAGACAGAGCAGATGATATGACTCCTTGCTTTGTCTTTCCACGCGCGACCACTCTGAAACTCCAAGGTCTTCCAGAACTTAGTTGTTTATACCCTGGAGTGCACATTTCGGAATGGTGTTGGGTTGTTATCCCCATTTTTAAATACACTTTTATTCATATTTATTATTAATTAAATAAATAAAAATTTTAAATTTCGGTGTGAATAAAAAATTAATAATAATATTTTCTTATATTTTTTGTTATTTTTAAACATCTTTTCTTATAATAAATATATATTTTATATTTTCAAGATAAAATTTCAAGGAAATAACCCATGTATCCTTCTTTTCTTTTAAATTATTTATTTCATGGGATTTATTGATTATTATGAAAATAGTAGCGGGGGGGTGGGGGAAGACAATGGGAGAGTAAGTGATATGGACTGATTTCACTAGGGGAAATTGGAAATCTCCCTGTATATATATAACAAAAAATGATATCTACTCCAGCAATGAACCCCACCTTAACTCCATTAGGATAAATCTTTTAGGTAAATTTGTTATTAATTCAAAATTTGTGGCCATTTAATATATATTCAACTTTTATTTACTCTTGCATAGAGTTGAGTTGGCATTAGAGTGGGCTCTTCATTTCTTATATAGTTATACATAGCATATTTTGCCTTTGCTTTTATTTATATTTAATTACATTTAAGAGATTATTAAACTTCCACTTGCACCCAGCCTAGTTAAGCTTCTGAAAATTAATTTACATGTGAAAAATATATTATTTGATACTTCGCAACCCTTAAAAATTTTTATATAAAATAAGAAAATGAAGTTTATTTAGTTATTTTATCTCAATAATTTTCCTAAATATATTTACCATGAGACAATCGCATTTCATGTCTTAGACTTAGTAGGGAACACACTGATTTGTATTTCTTACCTACATATGATAGTAATTGACCATGCATATTTGGTTTCCTTAATATATAGATAAATTAACAGTCTTAGACCATAGAAAATTTATTTATTTAACCAATATTAATGAATTGATAAATTAATAAATTATTAATTCAATGAAAATTTAATAGCTTTGGGACTATATCTTTGACAAACTTTCAATAAACAAAAACTTTGAGGGTATTGATTCAAATTTAATAATAAATAAATCTCTTCTTTGAATCATAACCTCAATAATTAATTACTTTATTTTGCATGCTCTTTTTATTTTTGTTTCTATATTATTATTTTTTTCTTCAAAATAGTGAATATAATTTTACTGATAAAATTTCCAAGTTCCAACCATGTTTTTAACGAATGGCATAATAGAAAGTTACCAATGTAGTGTTTGTTATTTTATACGAAGTTTGAATGAGTCTAAAAGAGAATTTTTTTTTTTATTTTGATGTTTGAGCTTAAGCAGTAAGGTGTTTGTTTTTATTGGCTCAAAACATCTTAAACCTAGTATCTTTACACTTATATCCTTGAGAGTGTTATATAAATTATTTATATATTTATGGTGTTATTTGGTGAGTCATTCTCTCCTGCGGACACCTGCATGAATTTTTTTGTGGATTTGGGGTTTCACAACAGTTTTCACAGCAGCTTTCACACAGTTGTGAAACCCTGAATCAGTACAAAAATTCATGTGAAGAGGTTGGTTCTATGTGATTTAGGTAGTCTCACAAGTTCCTGCTCTGCCAATTACACCTTCAAATTCCCATCTTTGCTAGATTTATCTGTGACTGGTTGTCCCACGTTAAAGACTTTCACTACAGGAACACGAGAATTAAGCAAGCCTCCGAGAGTAAATGTCTGGTATGGAGAGAGAGATGATCAACTACGTTGGGCTAATAATGAGCTTAACACAACCATACAGCAATTACATGCTGAAAAGGTACGAATAACTGTTAGAAAATCTTATTCAATTATCAAAAATTCATTAGTCATTAGTTTTTAATGAATGCCAAATCATTTGAGATGGTTATTTGGGACAAAAAATTTGAGATATGCAGTATTATTGTTTCATTATACATATGGAAGTCTGTTAGAACTAAATCCTTTTGTGAAAACCATCACATATAAACCCAGGAACATTCATGTTAAATCACCAAGAATCAATAACAGAATATGCGGAAGCGTACCTGAATCCATAGCGCTGAATATCCTCTAGATCTGTGTGGTTGGCCTTCCAGATCACCACGTATATCCTAGAGAGCCCTTTAATTCTCTCTGTGCACTCTATCTGATAATGGGATGATGCAGAAAGAATAGAAAGATACGTGTGACCTGGGGACCATAACCACTAATATAGACAACTTATCCTGTTGTCACTAGGTATTCCTAATTCTGCCCATCATAGAATTAGAATATCATTGGGTCTCTACACATTAAAGGCCACATTAAAACCCATATTACTGAAAACCTTATTAGATCACTTTAATTGGGCTTAACCTTATATGTCAGTTCACAACACATAATTATTCACATATAAGCCCAACGTTGGATTAAGGATCCAACATTAATGGATTAAATAATCCAACAATCTCCCACTTGGGCTATATGTATAACCTTATAATTATGCTTTGTAAAAATAACCGTATGAGCTCAACCTTACTGTCATTACCGAAATGTATCTATAACCAATCCCATCCATCAATCATACCAACATAGGATCAAAGCGGCCTTTGTTACAACTGTTGTAACTCGACCCATCAATGGTCACATTGCCAACACAACTGAATGACATGGATCATGATGTGGATGTGTAGCATGGAAATTTCATGCAATGTGATCTTAACATGTTTATTTCCAATTGGTCCACCTTAAACCTTAGTGAGATCCAACCTTACCAAAATCAGAGTGTGTGAACAAACCAAAACCTTATTTCTGCAGAAAAATAACCTTCAATAACCATAAACCAAAAAAATCAAAAAATGTCTATATTATAAGAGCATCTAAAATCATAAACTCCCACTAAAATTGAATATCCTTAAACAACATGACACCCATACGAGCAGTGTGCTCATGAAACATTTTGGGTGGCAAACCCTTAGTAAGCGGATCTGCAATCATGGAGTTTGCGCCAACGTGCTCTATAGACAACTGTCCACTCTGAACTCTTTCTTTAACAACTAGGAACTTGATCTCTATATGCTTCGACTTCGTCGAGCTCCTGTTGTTATTGGAATACATCACTGCTAACTTATTGTCACAAAATAATTTGAGTGACCTATCAATGCCATCTACAACACGCAGCTCCGTGACAAAATTCCGCAGCCATGTTCCATGATTGGATGCCTCATAACATGCTATGAACTCTGCTGCCATCGTAGAAGAGGCTATAAGAGACTGTTTAGCACTCTTCCAGGAAATAGCACCCCCAGCTAGTAGATAGATATAGCCCGTCGTGGAATTCATACTATCTTGGCATCCAGCAAAATCAGAGTCAGTATACCCAACAATCTCAAACTGATCTGACCTTTGATATGTGAGCATGTAGTCTTTTGTTCTCTGTAAATACCATAAGACTCTTCTGGCTGCTCTCCAATGGTCTACTCCTGGATTACTTAAATATCTGCCCAAAATCCCAGTAACGTACACAATATCCGGTCGAGTACAAACCTGAGCATACATTAGACTTTATACTGCTAACGCATAAAGAAATCTTCTGTATTTCCTTTTCCTCAAAATCATTCTTAGGGCACTGATCGAGACTAAACTTGTCTCCCTTAGCCACTGGGTATCACATGGTTTACAATCCTGCATGCCATATCTCTTGAGAACCTTTTGATATAGCTCTTTTGTGATAATCCAAGAATACCTCGGGAGCGATCCCGATGTATCTGTATGCCTAATACAAAAGAGGCATCACCAAGATCTTTCATCTCAAAATTCTTAGCTAGAAATCTCTTGGTGTCTTGCAATAAGCCTATCGTTGCTGGCAAGCAAAATGTCATCGACATATAAAACCAAAAAGATGTACTTGCTCCCACTAAACTTATGGTATATGCAATCATCAACCAAATTCATCTCAAAACCGAACGAGATGATTACTTGATGAAACTTGATATACCATTGTCGAGATGCTTGCTTGAGCCCATAGATGGATTTCTTAAGTTTGCAAACCATATTCTTTGGGTCTCCAGACATAAAGTTTTCTAGCTGCACCATATAGATTGTCTCATCATGTCACCATTGAGAAACGCTGTCTTCACATCCATCTGATGTAACTAAAGATTGAAATGCGCCACCAATGCCATTATAATCCTGAAAGAGTCTTTCGAAGAAACAGGAGAGAAAGTCTCTTTATAATCAATGCCTTCTTTCTGTGTAAAGCCCTTTGCGACAAGACGTGCCTTGTACCTCTCCACATCGCCTTTCGAATCCCTCTTGGTCTTAAATATCCATTTGCAACCAATGGGTTTCGCACCTTCCGGCAATGGGACAAGTTCCCATACGTCATTGTCCTTCATTGACTTTATCTCTTCATTCATGGCATCAATCTACTTCTGAGACTTAGAACTTTCCATGGCTTGACAAAAATTGATTGGATCATCTTTCATCACTCCAATGTCAACCTCATGTTCTTAGAGAAATATAATGTAATCATCTGGCACAGCACTTCTCCTTTCTCTGGTGGATCTCCTTAATGGCATAGGTTTTTGAGGTGGAAGAGTTTGTTCTTCTGGAACAATTTCTGGTATAGAGGGCTCTTCATCATTGTCTTGATCTGTTGTGTCTTGAACAAAGCTAGGAATGAGACCCTGATCAATGCCAATAACACCTGTAGGAATATTAACATGTTCCTCTTCAAAGACAATGTCTCTAACTGTATCTCCCCCCGCAAACTCGACATCCTCAAAGAACCCCCCTTGATCTTTCAGAGTATCCAATGAAGTAACAATTCACCGTCCTTGAGTCTAGTTTCTTTTCATTAGGCCTATAAGGCCTTGCCTCAGCTGGACATCCCCAAACATGTAAGTGCTTTGGGCTCGGCTTCGCCCGTCCAAAGTTCGTAAGGGGTTTTGGCTGTCGCTTTAGTTCGAACCCTGTTAAGGATATATGCTGCAGTCTTAAGCGCTTCGCCTCAGAGTGATTCTGGTAAAGTAAAATCACAAATCATACTCTTTACCATGTCTTTAAGTGTTCGATTTCGTCTTTCAGCAACAACATTCATAGTAGGCGAACCCGGCATAGTGTACTATAGGACGATACCACATTCCTTTAGGAACTTAGTAAACGGTCTTGGACGTTGTTCACCTAAACCATCATATCTACCATAGTACTCACCACCACGGTCAGATCTGACGCTTTTGATTCTTTTGCTGAGTTGATTCTCAACTTCAGCCTTAAAATTTTTGAACATATCCAAGGACTGTGACTTTTCATGAAGGAGATATATATATAGCTATATCTAGAAAAATCGTCTATGAACGTCATAAAATATTGTTGACCATTCCAAGAAGCCGTAGGGAATGGCCCACAAATATCCGTATGTATGAATTCTAAGATGTCCAAAGTCCTGTTGGCTTCAAATCTCCTTTTATTGGTTTGTTTCCTTAAATACAATTAACACAAATTTCAAAATCTGTAAAATCTAAGGGGCCGAGAATTTCGTCTGACACAAGTCTCTCTATTTTTCGTTTGAAGATATGACCCAATCTCTTATGCCATAACGCTGCCGAATTCTCATTGGTTAGTTTTCTCTTGACACCTTGTGTACTTAATTGCAGGGATTCTCTAAATGAAGCAATTGTATCCAACAAATAAAGATTATCATAATCTGACAAAGAACCAGAACCAACCAATTTTGAATCATGAAAAAAACTGAATTTTCTATCCCCAAATGAACAAGAAAAACCAAATTTGTCCAAAGTGGGAATAGAAATCAAGTTCCGTCTAAAAGACGGTACTATAAATATTTCATCGAGATCCAAATAAAATCCAATCTTTAATAATAATCTAAATTTTTCAATTGCTTCAATCAACTTCAACTTCAACTGTTTTGCCATCGCCCACATAGATGTATCTTTCACCATCATTGGGCTTTCGACAATCTATACAACCCTGCATAGACACACTGATGTGAGTTGTTGCACCAGAATCTATCCACCACGTGTGTCTAGGCACCGAAATCAAATTAACCTCAGAACAAACCAAACCATGTCCTTCAAATTTACAAAAGAAACAACTAGTGCTTTTTGGATCATCCAGTTTCTTTTGTTGTTTCCTTTGAGGTGCTGTATCTGCAGCTTCCTTATCCTTCTTCCTTATTTTGCCCATATCCTTGCCCTTATTCCTTATTGAAACTAGATTTGTCAAGAGCATATCTGATGTACCTTTTCATTCTTGACAAACCTCTTTTCAATTTCTACAAGGAATTCCTTAGCTGTAGTTGTCTTTTCAGACATTAAGCCTCTGAATGCTTCCTGAATGGCCCTCCTCATGATCGTGATACACATGTGGTTTGATCTCTCCCACCTTTCTATTTCCCTTTTATCATTAGGGGTACTTTCATCTGTATGAGGTGAGGGAGAATCATTCCTTAACGCAAGGTCAACATCCATGACTCCGAGAACTATTAAGAGGTTCCCTCACCATGACTTGAAGTTAGAGCCATTTAGCATAGGAATTGAATTGATGTTGGCAGTAATATTTATAGTAGACATAACTGAACAGAGAACAACAAACAATCAAAATATGCTCCTATAAGCCTCAAAACAATAATAAATTCAAATAAAGGTAAATCCCATCTCAAGATACCGGGCACTCCATTAATATTTTATCTTTGGACAAATTATTAACTTGTAAGCGATACCTTGGTGTAGTAATCAAACGCTGATAATAAGAACATGTCAAACAATAAACCTTCCTTTGGACCGATTAATTGTTCACATGTAAAACCGAATAATCATCACGTGTCTATTACCACAGGTGCACATGCAACTCTGTCAAATATGGATCTTCCTTTCGGCCGATCGATATTCACAAAAATTACATGTACAAAACCGTTTATATTCCAAAATAAATTAATTTCCACAAAAGAGGTCACTTTGGCGACATGTTGCTTCAATTAATTTATCCCAAAATATATATATTCATACCAATATTTGAATTTAAAATTGTACCAAAAATTAACCCTTAAAAAAAATTTTTTTTTTTAAATTTCTTTTGTCAAAGTCAATGGTCAACGGCTGACTATTAACAGTCAACTGTTGACCGAGTTGTTACTGTTTGGGTCGGTTTGACCGACCCGTATCAAAAAAAAAACAAATCCAAAAATCTTAAAAACGAGTTGGCTTGGATCGGTTCGGGTTGAACCGACCCGGATCCAAGCAAAAACCTAACCTTTTTTTTTTTTTAATGCTTCTTCTTCCGCTCTGACCCTTTCCTCATGCGGTGGCCTTGGCTACCGCTTCTCCCAACTACCGCGGCTTTTCTTTCCCATCGCGGCCTGTAGTCGCGCGGGAGCAGCGCAGAGAGCGTGCTTGGAGCGTGAATCACGCCAGCAGCCTCCCAAGTCGCGCGCCACCAACTGCGCTCCAGTAGCTCGCGCACCAGAAGCCACGCAAGGTGCCTTGTCTTTGCTACTGTGAAACAGCTGCACAAGGTGCTCGATTTGCTGCCGTGCAACCAAACAGCCGTGTGATGGCCATGAATTGACAAGATCTACCGGTCTAAATTATTTTCATATATATGTATATATGTAACAAGATCTGATTTTCCAACAAATACCAATTTCCAAATCTTAAACAAACCGAAAGCCATGTTTGTAAATTTCATGAACTTGAGATCTGAATGAAAAAAAAAAAACGTGGACCTGTTTTTGATGCGGCCAGTTCATGAAATCTAACAGACGGAATACCAAATTTCTAGAACAAAATTTTCCTCAATTCCGAATTTTAATCAAAACAACACAAATTTATTCTCAAACTTAATAATACCGAGACTACTAAATTCAAGAACATCAAAACATTAATTATTTATTGAAAACAAATTCAATTCTTGATGATTAAACATGAAGAGGCTTTGATACCACTTGTTAGAACTAAATCTTTTTGTGAAAACCATCACATATAAACCCAGGAACATTCATGTTAAATCACCAAGAATCAATAACAGAATATGTGGAAGCGTACCTGAATCCATAACGCTCAATATCCTCTAGATCTGTGTGGTTGGCCTTCCAGATCAGCACGTATATCCTATAGAGCCCTTTAATTCTCTCTGTGCACTCTATCTAATAAAAAGATGTCAGAAAGAATAGAAAGATACGTGTAACCTGGGGACCATAACCACTTATATAGACAGCTTATCCTGTTGTCACTAGGTATTTCTAATTCTGCCCATCATAGAATTAGAATGTCATTGGATCTCTACATATTAAAGGCCCACACCCTATTAGATACATTAAAGCTCATATTACTGAAAACCTTATTAGATCACTTTTAATTGGACTTAACCTTATATGACAGTTCACAACACATAGTTATTCACATATAAGCCCAATGTTGGATTAAGGATCCAACATTATTGATTAAATAATCCAACAAAGTCATGTAAAATGATATTGCTGGCTGCTAATCTCTATGTGCATTAATTTACTTGTTTTATTTTCAAATACCTACTTTTACGAATTTTCATTAAAATTAATGAATGAGAATTTTATTTTCAGCTGTTGGAGGGGTCATCTTCTTACTCGATGCAGTACTGATCTCATAGGCGTTTTAGACGTACTTGACGAGTTGTGAAATTGAAGTATATAAAGTCCCAGGTATTAATTTTTAAAATGAAATGTCTTGAAAATATCATTAAAAGTGAAAACATTTTTATGTGGAAACCTTCAGATTTTTATGGGGCATTTCATGACATTCAGAAATTAAGTTTTTCTAAAGCGAGAGCAAAAACATATGAATGAATGAGCCAATAAGCATATGGTTGTACGTGTTTGCAAGATTTGTGATTTTGAGAGGAAGATATATTCTTTGTTCACAGAAGGAGAATTAACGAGAGTAAACGGCTAATGACCATAACATAACCATACAACAATTAAATTCTGAAAAAGGTATGGTTAACAATTGCTAATTACCTGGATATCTCGCATGGAATAATTTTTAAAAACATTGCAATTTTTAAATTGACAACTAATTTTGTAGAAAAACCGTTGTAAAGTAATTAAGAGTATGTTTAGGATTGGTTTAGATTAGGGATGGCAATTTCGCTCGCAAACCCGCAAATCCGCCCAAACCCGCCCGCCAAAACCCGCCCGCAGCGCGTAATTTTACGGGTTGCGGGCGGGTTTGGTATTTAATAAATATCCAGCGGATACCCGCATGGTATCCGCCAAAACCCGCATGTCCTTTTTTTTTTGTTTAATTACTTTTTTAATTTTAATTAAAATAATATTTATAACTTAAAAATAATTTTTATAATATTTTACTTTTATATAATTTTGTATGGACTATTATTTTTTAACTTAGTGCATATATTATTTCATTAATTATTATTATAATTTGTTTTTTGGATTAATATTTATAATCTTAATCGTTATTGTAGGAATCTTGTTGGATGGGTGCAAATGGTGGTGAATAAAATGAAGATATTCACTCTTGGGGCATGAAATGATAATTGTTGTTTAAGTTAATACATGGATTATTTGTGGTTTTTTTTAATGAATTTATGTATTTCATAATTAAATTTGAGACGCTATGGTTTTTTTTTTATGGATTTACTACATTATGTGTACTAGTATGGATATATTAAAATTCTAGTTCCTAAATATTGATTTGGGATTTCATTAGTTGTTTTAAGATTGATTATGCTAGTTCTTAGAGAATCAATTTGGGTTGTATGATTCATTTTTATAATGGTTCCATTTTAAATCCTTTCTTTCATAGTTTAATTTCATTAATTAGTTCAAGTGAATTGGAAATTTGGGACAAGTGATAAAAGTATTTGTGCTTAATATGGGAACCGCAAAAAATCCGCCGGGTACCATTGCGGGTTTGGTAATTGGCGAAACCCGCAGCGGGCGGGTTTTCTTAAAAAAATTAAAACCCGCAGCGGGTGCGGGTGCGGGTTTGGTAATTTAAATTTTGTGCGGGTGCGGGTTTGGTAATAACAAATCCGCTGCGGGCGGTGCCCATTGCCATCCCTAGTTTAGATTGTCAAATAATCACTTATTTGACAATCTAGCACCCAAAATATGTTTGGTAAGCTAATTTCAAAAGTGATTATTAAGGAATTTGATTCCCAAATAATCAACTTTGCATTAATTCTTAGAAGTAGGAGATTGTTGCTTTTCAAAAACTGATTATTTGATAATTAGATTTGTTTTAATAATATGTCAATATTACCCCTTACAAAAATTTATTTTTTCAAAAATACCCTTATAATAATAATAATTATTAAATAAAAACAATATTTTAATTTTATTATCTTAATGAAACCAAAAGGCAAAAGCAGTCTGTTGATACAACCACCAGCAACGTCTCCGGCGACATTTCCTACAACGGCAAACAAACTTCAGGCAACACCTCTGATACTATTGGACTCGAAATCATCCGATCTAGATGATTCCAGTATTTGTTTCGGTGAAAATGCAACGACCAAGGTTCACGCACCGCTCAAAATCAATGGTTGCTATAACGAACCTTCAAACGACCTCAAATCTCAATAAACCGGCATCATTTCCAATGCGATCGGTGCCCAAGAAGAATGATAATGCCAGTGGTGATCTTTGCGTGCCACCATGCTTCGGTGACATTGGATTGCTATGACTTTTACGAAGCTACGTGGGTCGTTACCATTCCTCTTATGCCGTCGTCGATATTACCGTCTTGTAGATCGGAAAATTTCGAGCACAGTGGTGATTGTTTCGTTGCCAACGAATATCGCCGGAGATGTCGCTGACATTGTCACTGGAGATGTCCTGTTACTTTCGGCGACTTCTTTTCATATTTAATGATTAATTGATGTAATAATTTTGCAGTTTAAATAAATAAATATTTTTAAAGCTATATTTTTATTTAAGAGTAATTAAATAAGATTAAAATATTTTAAATAAATTAAAAATATTATTGGACAAGATAATTTATACATTAATATTAACTAATTTATACAAGTAAGTTTATAACCATGGACGACTAATTTTGACTCGTTAGAATATTCATGATAAAGTAGTAAGTTTATGACCACGTTTCGAAATATGATAAGACTTTTGTATTAATTCTTGAAATTCTCCTAATTTGAAATTATTATTAATGAATTAGAATTTTATTTTCAGCAGCTGGAGGCAATAGTAAAATACTTCGATTCATCATTTCATCTAAATTATTTGGAACGCCTCCCTTGGTTTATTGTTAATATTAGAATGAAGTTTTAAATGTTTCCTTCATGGTTTTTATGGGCAGATTTTGCAAAATGTCATTTGAAGGGGCAACACTTTAATGTTGAAAGAATAAGTTACAAGGAGTCGAGAATGTTGATTTAGAATTAGACGCAGAAGGCTTTTCACAATCGAAGCATCTCCATGTTCAAAATAATCCTGACCTCCTACACATCGTGGACTCAATGGAGAAGGTAGCTTGTGATGTCTTTCCTCTTCAGCAAATTGAAGAGGTTGGTTCTATGTGATTTAGGTAGTCTCACAAGTTTCTGCTCTGCCAATTACACCTTCAAATTCCCATCTTTGCAAGATTTATCTGTGATTGGTTGTCCCAAGTTGAAGACTTTCACTACAGGAACAGGAGAATTAAGAGCGCCTCCGAGAGTAAATGTCTGATATGGAGAGAGAGATTATCAACTACGTTGGGCTAATAATGAGCTTAACACAACCATACAGCAATTACATGCTGAAAAGGTACGGATAGCTGTTAGAAAATCTTATTCAATTATCAAAAATTCATTTGTCATTAGTTTTTAAGTCATGTAAAATGATATTGCTTGCTGCTAATCTCTATGTGCATTAATTTACTTCTTTTATTTTTAAATACCTACTTTTATGAATTTTAATTAAAATTAATGAATGAGAATTTTATTTTCAGCTGTTGGAGGGGTCATCTTCTTACTCGATGCAGTACTGATCTCATAGGCGTTTTAGACGTACTTGGCGAGTTGTGAATTTGAAGAATATAAAATTTTTAAAATGAAATGCCTTGAAAATATCATTAAAAGTGAAAATATTTTTATGTGGAAACACTTCAGATTTTTATGGAGCATTTCATGACATTCAGAAATTAAGTTTTTCTAAAGCGAGAGCAAAAAAATGAGCCAATAAGCATATGGTTGTACGTGTTAGCAAGATTTGTAATTTTGAGAGGAAGATATATTCTTAGTTCACCGCAGGAGAATCAACGAGAGTAAACGGCTAATGAACTTAACACAACCATACAACAATTAAATTCTGAAAAAGGTGTGGTTAACAATTACTAATTATCTAGATATCTCCCATGGAATTTTCTAAAAAAAAAACATTGCAATTTTTAACTTGACGACTAATTGTGTAGAAAAATTGTTGTAAGGTAACTAACTAAGTTTATGACCACGGACGGCTAATTTTGACTCATTAGAATATTCGTGATAAAGTAGTAAGTTTATGATCACGTTTTGAAATATGAGTGACTTTTGTATTTAATTCTTGAAACTCTCCTAATTTGAAATTACATTTTCACAAAAGTCATAGAATCCTATTATTAATGAATTAGAATTTCATTTTCAGCAGCTGGAGCCTGGAGGGTCGTCCTTTCTCTCCACGGAGTACAAATAGTACAATATTTTGATTCATCATTTCATCTAAATTATTTGGAACACCTCACTTGGTTTATTGTTAATTTTAGAATGAAGTTTTAAATTTTTAATGTTTCCTTCATGGTTTTCGTGGGCAGATTTTGCAAAATGTCATTTACAGGGGCAACACTTTAATGTTGAAAGCCTTCAGATTTTATAATTCATTGAAAACATGCACACTTTTTTCTTTATTTGTTTGCAAATTATTTATTGTTATTTTCGTTTTTGCTCTGTTTGTTCTGTTTTCTCTGTTTATTTCATAGGGTTTGCTTCAAATGTATCGTTCTTTCAAAAGTTAGAAGTTAGAGAGGCAAGGAAAGTACTTAGAAAATGCTCTTGAACCACTCCACGTATGTGAGTCTGAGAAATTGTTAGTTCTATTGAATTTCTCACTTTTTTGTTTGACAATTGGAGGTTTAAATTTATAAAATGTTGATGCCTAGATTTTCTTAAATTGTTAAAATGTTCGAAAACATTGTATAGATATTCATAAATTAAAATCATGTTTTCACAAACCAAGAGGGGGCTACTTTGGCCTAGTTATGTGAAAAGTATACAAAATAATACTTTCTCTATAGTTCCTACTCAAATTCTCTACTCTATGATTGCAGAAAGTCCAGGTACTGATGAAGATGCGAACGAAGCTTCCCATTTTCATCTTCGTGATCTTCTTGTGGTCTAATTCAACCAGTCTGTGTATACACTATGATAGTGTGTTACAACCAGTCTGTTTCCTCAATTGGAAGGTCATGTAATCATTCTGATTCTCATTTGAGAAGGTTGGTCTTGTATGCACAATTAATTTGATAAATGATCTTGTCATTTTCTCATTAAAATCAGTTAGCACTTTACATACTGGACTCAAAAGTTATTCATGTCATTTCTGATGGATCAGTGTTTTTCAAGTTGGTTTTTGCGTCAGAATATTCACAATCTGGAGAAGGTTGTATTCAGAAATTGTTCGGACTTCTAGTTAAAAGAAATATTTTCAAGTGAAGAAGTTGAGGCGCACACAGATAGAAAAGCTTAAAGCTAAATGAACTTTGGTGGATTACGAAGCATTTTTTCATCTTTCAGAAATTTAACAGCTTTGAAAATATGCGGCTATTCGGGGCTAATAAGCTTGGTAATTAACACCCCCAAAACAGCACAAGTCTTGTGCGTTAGAGAAATGAGAGGTATTTGAATGCCTTAGGCTGAAAGAATTATTTGCAAATTAATGATGGACATGCAGATGATGAATTGTTGTTCTCAGCAATTACGCCTTCAATTTCCCATCCCGGAAGCTTAATTAAACAGTTGAATATCTTCTCTGCAGGAGTCTTGAAGACGGCAGTTCAAACTTGGGAAATTAATGAAGACACCAATTAGATTTCATTCGCTCAAAAAAGTAATGTCAGTCACTCATTAATCTATTGATGTTGACTTCTCCTTCAAAGAGTAGGCCTCTCCATTTTTCTCTAGAGTAGATTTTCAGACGGGGCTTTCATATGGAATATGGACCATATCAAAATAAGTATGGGCCGTTTTTTAATTGTATTACCAATAGAATTGTATTGTGAATAGATTGTGAATAGGGTAGTGATATTTGAATCCCTTAGTTTATCTCATCAGCCCCATTAATTACTTTTATGCTATTTTACTCTTATATGAAATTACTCGAGGGTATTGAAGAGTTTGCTGCAACAAATCAAAGCTGCGTCAGCGCTAAGCGTTCCTGCGTTTTCATGGCAAAAAGCAGTAAGTGAATGGCATAAATTCATGGTTCACTTAATATTATGGTCTAATTTGCTTCCAAAAGTATGCTACCGATGGGGTTGGTGTTTGCTTCATTGCCTTTGCAATTGGCAATGGCTTGTATGACTGTTGGGTTAGTCAAAGAATTGTGTTTTATTGTAAGGTTCAAATTCAATCGTAAGTCATTATAACCCATTACAAAAACTATAGATTTGAATCAACCCATTCATTGGATGCTTGGAAGTTGTATATGGATTCCTATAGATGTCTTCAATTCTTTCCACGTCTATATTAAAAAAACAAAATGCTACATGTTTTTTTATTTTTTTGGATATTTAGTGTTAAACCAAAACAAAAGATTGTTTGATTTCAAGGTCGTTGATGTGCTTCAGGTGTGTAAAATATTTAATTGATAGTTTAAAAGGTGGAGTGTGAAAAGAAAAAGAAAAAAACTAATATAATAAGGGGAAATTGGGAATTATGTGGGTCATTTTAAGGGAAATTTAGGATGAGGTTAATTAAAAAAGGGGTTTGTATTAGTGGTCCTACCCGGC
The DNA here is from genome assembly GCA_030449835.1 of Clausena lansium. Lineage (NCBI taxonomy): Eukaryota > Viridiplantae > Streptophyta > Magnoliopsida > Sapindales > Rutaceae > Clausena > Clausena lansium. The sequence goes on from JASUUF010000397.1 coordinate 137,662, forward strand.
TCAAATCTAGATTAGTTAAGACCCAATGTGATCATCGGATACCAGATGGTTTAATACACTAAAAAAAGGAGTTCATAAAAAAAATTGAGAAGGTCAAATATCAGTACTCTCATAAATATTAATGAAAAAATCACTCACGTACTCTTTGACTTTTTGGTTTATGACATGGTTAATTTATAGTTGTTATGACCTACTCTCCAATTGTATTACTCTTTCCCCCTTCATGAAATTCAGATTTAAAATTGGTAGATACTGACTCTCCGTTTTTTAGGGTACGTTTGGTATTGTTTTTAACTGAGAATGATTTGTTCATTTTGTTGTCTTTCATTTTCTAAGAATGAAGAAGTGTAAAATTTGTTTGGTTAACTTGTTTTTAAATAGTATTTAATTTTAACTGAGAATGATTTGTTCTAATTCTTCAACTTCATAAAAGAAAGTGGAGAACAAGGAATTGATGTTTTCCAATTTTTATTCTTCAAATAGGTCCCACAAATCCCACTTGCACAATAAAAATACAAAAATTATATCACTTATCATGTGAGCCCCATGACTAAAATTTACTTTATAATACAATTTTATTATTTGCTTAATCATATTAATTGTTTTTTCTTTTTTCTATAATAGTAATGTATTGTTTTAGTAATTTTGAAAAAACTTTAATATTCTCTAAAAAATTATATTTTATCTCAATTTTATAAATGAAAAATTTGCAATTACAAAAAAAATATCATGATCAAAAAAATTTAATTTTATTAAAACTTTATCATTATAATACATTTTTTTCTCAGTCTTATTCATTGTCTTTATTTTTTCAGAAAAACAACTAAATACAATTTCACTTTTTCATTTTCAAACACTATTTTATAAACAATCAACCAAATGTATTTTTATTTTCACTAAAAACTAATTATTTCTAGTTTATAAAACAAAAATAAAAACATCATTTGAATAACAATATCAAAACGAGTCCTTAATCTCTTTCTTAGCCGCCTAGAACATTTTATGATTGGTTAATAAAGAGGGTTGTTGGCTTGTTGCTTTCAACACTTTCTTTGTTTTAGTTGGATTTTTAGCGTCGTTGAATTAATACTTTAACTTCTTATTATTGTCTGGAGCCCATTTTAATACAACAATTTGCACGAAGCTTCCACTTGTTGATTCTAATAGGTATTTTGGAGAGTTGTTGGCCAGCCTAGTTGGAAATCTAGTACCTATGCATTATTCCTAACTTCATGTGGATCTCATTATTCTTATTTCCAATTCCTCATTCCATTTTTTTCAAATAAATAACATTAATAATTTCAATTCTAGATTGTTTCATTCCCCAAAAACACACCATAAATGTATCCTCGTATGAGAAATTTTTTATTATAAATTTTAATTTTCCACTAGATTATGTTAAAGAAACATATGAGTCACTTTCTAATAATAAAACATGACACATTCTACACGTCAAGGCTACCACTTGATAATAAATAATATTTTAACCTGTTATTATCTGGATCCCATTTTTTATGAAGACTTTAAGCGTCAGCCCCTGCAAGTCTTTATTACTTCTTTTGATTTTTAATTCTATTCTTTTTTATGTTTTTTCCTGTATGTATGGGTAAAGCGGGAAGAGGCATGCAAAGCTTCAACTGTCTTCTAAGAAAATGATGGCCATTTCAATAAAGTAGAAAGAATGTTTTATTATAAATCTAATACCTATTCATTAATTATTTATTTTATAATTTCTTATCCAACATTATATTTGAATGTCAAATTAGTTTACAATTAGAGTTTATTTGGGTTTTTTTTACCCAATTACACTAACAATTATTAATTAATAAATAATTTTCAAAAAACTTTTAGTCGTAGATACTGTCAAATAATTACTTATTTAACAATCCACTACATTTTCAAACGTGTACTAAATTTTATTTGATATAACAATTCAATTATGAATTAAAAATATATATTTTCATTAAATAATTACAGGTTAAAATAATTTTAACTTTCAAACGAAGATTACAATTATTTGAGCTAGACAATAATGCCAAAACAAGCATAAGTCTATTTTTTTTTTTAATTATGGTTCGATCTTAATGTCAAACAATTTGCGATTTATGATTATAGTGTGGTCGTGGCCTCTCTCAACTCCAAAAGCTAGCTAAAGGGGTGAGGCTTTCCCTCATACTTATAAAGTTACCACCAACCCCTTCTACAACCGATGTGGGATAACCCTAATAATCTCCCCCTCACATATCGGGCCTTGGATTAGAAACATAGACACTCGTTCTAATACCAGCGTTAGATGGTCTTGGACCTCTCTCAATCCTGAAAATTAGCTCAAGAAGTGAGGCTTTCCCTCATACTTATAAAGTTACCATCCGCCCGAACAAGACTTAACTTGTTCTCCACCATGCGAACCATATTCAAACTCTTCTTCTACTATCCTACCTAACAGGATTGTTTTGTTGGATTCAATTTTTTTTCTTAAACTTATGTTAAAATGTGGCATAAAATCTTTGGTCTCATATTAATCTAATTGTGTGGAACACGCTTAAAAAACTATGTTTAAAAAAAAAAAAACAAACAAATGTTTGACATAAAGTAATTTGTATTTTTATTTAATTAAAAATGGAATACTTCCATCCCCAAACTATAATGACAATCTTCAATTTACCCTCAAGATTTTTAAAATATCAATTTATCTTCATTTATTGTTAAGAAGAAAAAAAAAATATATATATATATATATATATATATATATATCAGCACGCCCCCTTCCCACCCAAAACTCTTGTCTAGGCTTATCAATAGGCCGGGTCGGGCTCAGGCTTAGCCAAGTCCTAGACTGACCCTATGATTAAAATGAAGATCCCTACCGCTTAAAGTATTATATTTTTTAATTTACAGAAAAATGGTCTTCACCATCATATATAAGGACAGATAATTATAGAGTTAAGAATTTGAATGATGGGCAAGTTCAAACTATAATACAATTTAAGAAACTTTTAGCAAAAAATAATAAGTGAAAAAACTTTAAAGTTTCTACAAATGTGAAAAATGTACTATGGGCTTGGCTAAGTTACGGTTCATGTAACCAACTACTTTAATCATTATTGGATAAAATTGAATATGGCAGTAGTGTTTTTTTCACAGAAACATTGCCAATATTTTGTGTCAATTAAAAAATAAAGATAAATACAAGCAGTGTCGGATTTTGAAAGCAAAAAAGAATAAAAAAAGAAAAAGAACTTGAAAACTGTGGAATGGGAGATAAATCAAAGTTATAAGTTTGGGCTCAATATTTTTGAGATCCAATCAAACTTGTAGGGGCAATTAGAAATTTTCAAACGTTTAGAGGGACTTCAACTGTTCAACCCATTATCCGGACTGTAGGGATCTAGAAATTTCCACGGAGAAGAGGGCCTATAGGAATCTTCTTCATTGGGGAGGAACGGTGACAATTTTATACTTAATTTTGTAATTGGACGGGGGGCAGCAATAAATTAATACTCAATATCTTATTCGAGCTCACCATTTCCTCATTTTTATTTTTCTAAAAATTTTAGTAAATACAATTAAAATTTAAATTTTAAGTTATGATGTAAATAATAAATATCATAATATTTATAAAAGTAATATAAATAACAGTTAATATAAACACTTGAAGATTGTTGAAGATAATTTTATTTATGATTATACCATGTGACATTTATGGATGTGTTCAACTTTGAAGATCTACTTTTGCTTAATTATTTCTAGATTATATGTCTTGTAATTTGATGACATTGACTTAGTTTGATGGAAATGATTTTAGTCACTTTAGTTTAATTTGATGCTTTTGTTTTGATATTATAATTTAAAATTTTTATTTTAATATGATTAAATTAAGTTCAAAAAATAAAAATATTAATTATTCAGAGATTGAATACCTTCAGGGATCCCTTTTTCATTATTGAAGGATCTCCATTCTTTCCTCTCAAATAATTTTGAAGGAAATGGAAAGAATTCAAAGAGATAAAGCAGAGTATTAGGGATGAGTATGGGATATCGAACCCCATCCCTACATATGAGCCCAAGTATAAACATAAAATTATAAACATAAAATTAAACATAAAATTATAAACATAAAATTAAAAAGAAAAATTCCTTTATCAAATCATTTTATGTTGTGGAGATTATTGTATAATCAAGTATACGTGTGGTCTGTCCAACCGGGGGTGGATCTACACTTAGCTTAGCGTGGGCAATTGACCTTACTTAAAAATAATTTTCATTTAATTTTATTTTAATTTATGGAAAATTTCCTTCTAGTGGAGCCAATTTTGTAGACTAATTTTTGTAGTGGGGTTAATTTTATAAAGGATCCGGCTACGGTAGAGTTATTCGACCGTAGGGTACGCCTTAATAACCACACGATAGTAACAATAACTTATTTTTACTAATTATCATTTAATCGTATGATTATTAAGGCGTGCTTTACGATGGAGCAACTCCACCTTAGCCGTTGCATTTTATAAACTCAAATTTATTTTTCCCACATCTGAAATTTATAATTGAATACAATGTTCCCTCCTATCTTATCAATCAATCTTCAGGCTCCGCCTTTGTTCCTAAGTATGACACGTCAGCATCATTAAAATTTGGGAAACAGCAACAGCCAACGGGCCGAGAGTATAGTGCAGGAGTTGTTAATGCATGTCAGCTATTTGGTGAAATGCTCACAGGAAATGGAAATTTAACAAGTTTGTATTTGTCAAACTTTACCAACAAAACTTTTATAAAAGCATATTTGTGAATGAATACGAGCATCGCTTTAACTTTAATAAAAATTATGTTATAGCAAAACTTTTGTTTCAAGTTGTGGAGATGAAAATTGTATTACCATAAAACTTAATTTAACTTAAAAATTTTAAAAAAGTGTTTTAATTTTAAAAATTTTCAAAATAGTCATTTTTTTTTAAATTTCCTGATAAAATTTCCAACCATTTATGTTTTACTTAACGGCATAACAGAAAGTTACCAAGGCTATTATATAAAGTGACTTTGCACGATTGAATTACTCAAAATTGTTTGAGAGGACATCAATTGAAAAAATTAGTTTATGTGTGATTGATGATGATCAGATCTTACCCAGCTTGGAGGAACTGGCATTAAGCGGAAAAGACATGAAGATGATTTTGCAGGGCGATTTCACACTAAAACACCTTTTTGGCAGTCTTAAGAAACTAGATATAATTGATATTGATGACTCAGCTTGTTTTCCACTTGGTTTACTTGAGAGATTTCACAATCTGGAAATTCTCGCATTGATAGATTGTTCATACAAAGAGGTATTTTCAAATGAAGCAGGATACATGGAGAAACATGTGGGGAAGTTGGTTCAGATAAAAAGGTTAGATTTGCACAGACTTAATCATCTGAAGCAACTGTGGAAACAAGACTCCAAACTCGATTCCATTTTTCAATATCTTGAGGTTCTACTAGTACATCATTGTCAAAATCTGTTAAGTCTATGGCCATTATCATCGGTATCTTTTGGGAACCTAAAAGATCTGCAAGTTTTTGGTTGCAACGAATTGAGGAACTTGGTAACATCGTCCACAGCTAAAAGCCTAGTGCGACTCGTACATATGACGGTACTTGGATGCAAAGCAATGACAGAGGTGGTAATAAGTGACGAAGAAGAAGATGGAGCACCAAATTTAAAAGAAGAGATTGTTTTCAGCAAATTGATGGAGTTGAGTCTCTGCGATTTAGATAGTCTCACAAGCTTCTGCTCTGCCAATTACACCTTCAAATTCCCATCTTTGCTAGATTTGCATGTGATTGGTTGTCCCAAGATGAAGATTTTCACAACAGGAGGATTGAGCACGCCGCCTGGAGTAAACGTTCACTACGGACAGACAGAGGATAAAGTACGTTGGGATGGTGATGTTAACACAACCATACAGCAATTGCATCAAGAACAGGCATGTTAAAAAATGTATGAAATATATAAGATACTTACTGTGAAATTCTCGTAGCAAGTAAGCTTGACTCAGTAGAATATTTGTTATTAAGTTTGTTTATTCTATGATCATGTTTTGACATGCATATGGGAGACTTTGTTTTTAATTCTCGAAACTGTCCTATTTAAAACTGACATTTTCATAAGAGTTAGAAAATCTTAATCATACACTCTTATATGAAAGTCCTGTCTATAAAATTTATTAAATCTCTCGCTCCCTTTGTTTCTTATCTCTATCATCATGTGCTTTACTTTTTATTTTCAAGGACGAGTATGAATTCTAATTTAAATTGATAAATAAGAGTTTTATTTTCAGTTGTTGGAGGGGACGTCATCATTCTCGACGGAGTACTGATTTCATTACTTGCAGTTGCGAGTTCAAGAATCAAGTCCATGGTAATTAATTTTCATTCATTTATTTGATCTAAATTAGTTGGATCGCATCACTCGGTTTGTTGTTAATTTCGGAATGAAGTTTTAATGTTTCTGTTCAGGGCTTTTGTGGACAAATTTTGCATCATTGAATGTCTTTTGTTCGTAATTAAATTTAATTTGAGTCTTTTGTTTGACAGTTCGGCTTTGCAATGTGCTGTTTTCTAAAAAACATGCATATTTTTTATATTAAAATGTCACTAAAAGGGCAACACTATTGTGTTGAAAGCCTTCAGATTTTTATAATTCTTTTCTTTGGCAATTATTTATTGTCATCATTGTTGTTCTGTTATTTTAGTTTTTGCTCTGTTTGTTCTGTTTCTCTGTTTATTTCATTGTGTTTGCTTCACATCTTTCTTACTTTCAAAATGTAGAAGGCAAGGAAAGTACTTTTTTGCCAATGGATACATAAGAACAACCGCCTAGTATTCGTTAGGCAACAAAAAAACATAATCTAATCAGCGCATTATGCCTAGAACATTTCATTAAACCATCAAATCTTAGCTATCAACAACTGTAATATCCCAAACATATTTAGAAAGGTTTTGAAACTTCGATAACATTGAGGGATCTGAAGGTTCGATGCTGTGAACTGAAATTGTTAATTTCTTTTTTAGAAATGTTAATAAAAACAATAGTTCAGAAACATGAACCACTCCACCTATGTGAGTCTGAGAAATTGTTAATACTATTGAGTTTCTCATCTTTTCGTTTGACAATTGGAGGTTTAAATTTATGAGAAGTTGACGCCTAGATTTGCGTAAACTGTGGAAATGTTTGAAAACATTGTATAGCATATTCATAAAAATCATGTTTTCACAAACCAATAGGGGACTACTTTGGTCTAGTTATGTGAAAAGTATACAAAATAATACTTTCACTGTAGTTCCTACTCAAATTATCGACTCTATGTACTTAACCAGTCTGTTTATACCTCTCAAAAAAAAAAAAAAAAAAAAACCAGTCTGTTTATACAGTATGATATGTGTTACAACCAGTCTGTTTCCTCAGTTCCATCATCTCAAGTTCAAAGACAGTTTATACACCAAAACTAATAAAGATAATGTAATGCTTTCTCATTGGAAGGTCTTGTAATCTTTCTGATTCTTATTTGAGGAGGTTGGTCTTGTATGCACAATTAATTTGATAAATGATCTTGTCATTTTCTCATTAAAATCATTTAGTTCTTTATATGTTGGATTCAAAGTTATTCATGTCATTTCTGATGGATCAGCTGTTTTCCAAGTTGGTTTTTGCGTCAGAATATTCACAATCTGGAGAAGGTTGTACTCAGTAATTGTTCGTACTTTTTAAAAAGAATTTTTTTCAGGTGGAGAAGTTGAAGCGCGCACAGATAAAAAAGCTTAAAGCTAAAAGAAATTCTGTTGATTAACAGCTTTGAAAATAAGCGACTGGTCGGGGATCAAACAGCCAGAAGTCTTATGCGTCAGAGAAATGAGAGGTATCTGAAAGCCTTAGGCTGAAAGAAATAGTTGCAAATTAATGACGGACATGCAGATGATGAAATTGTTGTTCTTAGCAGTTACGACTTCAATTTCCCATGAAGCTTGATTAAACAGTTGAATACCTTCCCAGCAGGAGTTTTGAAGACACCAATTAATCAATTTGTTGGGAAATTTCGAAAGCTTCTTATTAAATTTGAAAGTTCTGAAGAAGATTTAGGTCACTCTTCTGTGCGGCCTCTGGAATAAGAGCTGTGTTACCGTTGAAAAGTTCACATGCTGAGGGGCTTCCATCTTCATTGTTTTACTTATGCTTTACTTCACGTTCATAGTGTCAGTACATCTGCAGCTTTGAAAGTGTAACTAAGATACTTGTGTTTGTTTACTTCATTTGATCAATTTAAGTTGAAAGACAATTTATCTTGTATTTAAAGATGATCAAATTTATCTTGTAATTTACTATCGGTGTTTTTGTCATCTCTATTGTTATATAAATCTTGTAATATAAGTGGCCCTTAGACTTCTTCAACATTTCTTTCATTACTACAACTATTCTCTCTCCCATGTGGTACTCTTGAAAGACCCCTCATAGTTAGTAATCCCTTCAAAAGCCATTTATATTAATTAGTTCAGCTAGGGCTGTGGTGGCATAGATTAAAGTCAGAGCTTAGTTTTCTGGAATGTAGTGACATCTTTATTAATGGATGTCAGGGTGGTGTTTCCTGCCCTTAACTGAAACTGATGTAAATTACGTACATATTGCGGCATTCATCTTAGTGGCCTCTTCGTATTGGTAAAGAAAATTTTTCAGAGATTGAAGACAAATTTATGGTTAACATCATCACTTCATATTGGAGCCAGTAGCACAACTAAACTAAGTTATATGCCATGGCCATGAGATAACTCTAATTTTAGCAAGCAAGCATCAATGAATGAAAAAGAAAGTCTCTCTTAAAGGTAATTGACAGAGATGCAATAAGGCAGCTAGGGTTGTGAAGGAGAAGGATCATTCCCTGATTTTGTCTGGTTCAAGTTGTTGGGTTTGGGAACCAAGTTGTGTACATGCTTATGAGGGCCCACATGGTTGCAGACGAGCCTGAGCTTTTGTCTCTCCCTCATCCATCTCAACACAAATCTTCATTTGGCTTTTGCCCGTCAATCCACTCACTCCAGCTTGCTAGAAATGTAAAACAACAGGTACTACTATTATGATCAGGGATCGCTATCAGATCGATTAGATGAATTATAATTATAGATCAAACAGTTCAAATTCAATTTAACAGAAACACACACCTGAGAGGACCGTGTTCCTTGACTGGGTCATATATAACCCTCATAATTGTCTGAGTTTGATCCGGTGGAGTTTTGAGCTCTATGGGCTTCATCTTGGGTTTCGGCTTCGTCGACAAATATCTCACAAACATTCTACCTTTAAAAAATATCTCACAAACATTCTACCACTCTAACGGTACGATTACTTTAAGGAATGAAAATAAGGTGAAATGAGAATGAGCTGTAATGAAAATACAGAATGAGAATGAGATTCTAATATTTACTTGGTAAAAATAAATAAGAATGAGAATGTGCTGGAATGCCATTAATCTGTTTATTTGGCAAAATAATTAGGAATGAGAAATGGAAATGAGAACCAATTTACTAAAATACTCATAATATTAAATAATATAATTTTTATTAACTAGATATATGTATAAATATTATTATAAAAATAATATTAATTAAAAAATAACTAGATACATGTATAAATATTACTATAAAAATGATATTAATTAAAAAATATCATTAATAATAATAAATAAAATAATAATAATAAAGTATATTAACTTTATTAATTTTGTTATTTTTAATTATTGTTATTATTATTATTATTATTAATATTATCATTATTATTATTATTATTATTATTATTATTATTATTATTATTAAATAATATTCGGCTTCCATCATCGATAAAGCCGTGCATGTTTGTTTCTTACTACTCCATGTAATTGCTCCTCTGTTTAGCAATAATGCATATCCTGAGGTCGATTTGCGCTCATCCAGATCGCCATCCCAGTCGACATCTAAATATCCAGCAATTCGCAAAACACCTCCTTGATAGCATAAGAAATAATCTGCAGTGCCTTTGAGATATTCCAAAATTTTCTTGATCACACTCCAATGCTTCCGTCCAGGATTTGACTTTAATAATAATAATAAAATAAACAATTTTTATTTCTTTAAGTGTAAAAATATTAATTCATACCTCATTCTCATTCCCCATTTTCATTCCCATCTCTCTCCCCCCCATGAAAATGGAATTCTCATTCTTTATTTCTAAATTATGTGGGATCCACATATTTTATTCTCATTCCCAAATTTATTTTGCCAAGTAAACATGGATTTCATTTCTATTCCCTAAACTCCCCAATTAAACACACCATAAATATATTTTATACGCTCTCAAACGCACCGTTTTGACTTTTGTTATAAACTTGACGCCGCCATTATTTTTAACAGACATAGCTTTTCTTTTCTTTTTTCTTTTTAATCCTTTCCTTTTATATTTTATAACCATCCTCCATATTATTATGAGTCGTTTTCAGTATTTTTAAGAAATTTTGATCAAATTAAACTTTTGATCTCAGTTTATAACAAAAATCAAAACGGTGCATGACAAAAAGGTCACAAAGAATCAAATTAAACTCCCAATACGGTAGTTCATAAAAAATACTTTTCTTCTTCAAGTAATCTTATTATTTTCTTTCATTTCATTCATTCTCCTCTTTTTCAAATCTTCAATATTATACTCGGTAAGTACATTGTTCAACTGTTTTTTCACTTCAGTTCCAGACAACTGAAAAGGTACTTGTCTCCACTCTCTAGTTTTATCAAAAGACACTCTTATCTTTTCGAAACCAATTATTTGTGTAAAAACTGACGGTGACCAATGCAAAAAAAATTTCTACTATATATCTACCAATCAAATCTGGTGTTTTGTTGGCAAACATGACATGTGTTTCTTTGCTTTAGTACTCCACCCACACAAATTAGCATATGCTGGAAAGTCACTGATAGTCCATAATAACGCTGCGTGTAACTTGAACATTTGATTATGTGATGCATCATAAGTGAGTACACCTTCAGACCATAATTTTTTCAACTACTCAATCAATGGTTGCAAATAAACATCAATCTTATTACCGGGCCCTTTATGTCCATCAATAAGCACAAATAACCACTTAACCGAAACGCTTAAGCCCATATTGACAATCATATAGATACAAGTATTAATAGGCTTGTTCAAGTGAAATGAGCATTATTTCACATATCCTTTAGGTTTCAAGTCATTTTAGAAGTCATTCATGTTAAAAATTTCTTCATATTCCTTCAATACAATTAGTACATACACAATTAATTAATTAAATAAATCTGTTTCAGCCAGTACAGAACATGATTAATCAAAGCTAGTAGTTATAGCTAGGACTTGAATGAGGCACCTTTCAAAATTCAAGAGGAGCATCTAAACAGAACGAAAGCACTTTGAAGAACTGGTGATGATGCTTTACATCTACATGCTCTTACACAATATGAGCTTTCATTTATTCAAGAACATAACACTACTCCAAGCTCTTATTCTACAAGTCAATTCAGTTTGTAGATGCATGCCATTGTAAAAGAATTTTGTATTATAATTTCTGAAAATAGAACATGACATTATTAATATAGAATCAGCAATGTTATATAACTTATCAGAAAATATAGCAAGCACTTGGTGAGCATATAAGATGAACTAAAACAAGTTAATTTAGAAAATGAAACTAAGACCCAAGCTTGGCTATTCATTTTAGATGCTTTAAACATAAAATTAAAGTAAATATAAATAAATAATGGTAAAACATTAGAATGAATGTTGAAATGAAAGCTAAATTCAATAGTATTTCAAATGAATTCATTTGAACTCTGTATATTCCGCAGAACAAAATTAATTTGAGTGAGCAAACTCACCAATGGAACAAGAACACGGGACTTCAAATTGTTGGAACAAAAAATATTGCCGACGGAACAAAATTTGACATTAACGGCCGCATTACAAATTAAAAAAATCAAAATCTGTAATTACAAGTTAAGAAAGAGAAGAAACTCATAATCACAAGCTTACCTAAAAATATGAGAGAGAGAATAGGATGAAGAAAAGATCGCCGGCGTTTTAAGCCGCTCGCCAGCAAGCAGTTAGGTTTAGGATGCTGGCTGGTCACGCACGAGAGAGAATTTGGGACTTATGTTTTCAAAACATGGACTCGAACGAATAGTTTTCTAATTAGAAACAAATTCAAAATTCTCAAATATTTATATGGGTGGGCAGTTTACGGTCAGATTCGGTTCGGGACCAGATCTCGAATCGAACCGAAATAAAACGGTTCCAAAAAATAAACTGAAGTCGAACCGAATTATACTTAGAACCAATTTCGGTTTGATTGTGCATCTGCAATCTAAAATTGAGCGCCAGCCACTCGGCCCGTGGGCGAGTGGTTAGCGCAGCTGCTCTCCTATGCAGCTGTTCAACCTCTTTTAAAAGTATTATAGGGGGATTTAATCCTTGCCGGTTGTAATACATTTGAGTGAAGGTAGTCTTCTCCCTCACTAAATGTGAGTGGAGTGGACGTCCCTCGAATATTAGTGAGAGTTAAAATCTGGACAATACTTCATAGAAATTAATGTATATTAGTCCCGGTAATATTCTGATTTATAATTATCAGTTAAAGTCTCATACTATATGAGTTGTAATCTTGAGCAATAGTCTCATGTAATAAAAAAAAATCTAAAATTTAGCGCCACTCTTTTCGTTAAAAGTACATGCCTAGCACTACCCAACTCAGGATACATTAAAACATGAATAAACGATGTCAGGAACAAAAGTACACCCATAAGAGGTAGATATGTTAATTAAAAAATAATTAATTAACACACTAACATTGCCCAATGTATCGTGATTTTTGTGGACATTCTATCAACCAATATAGTATTTATTTTTTGAAGTGAGAGTGAAAAGTCTGGAATCCTCACACTCTAGTATTTACTTGTATGTTTAAGTGTGGGAGTGGGAGTTCCACTCAATGGGCCCCACTCCCTCTTGAAGTGAGGAGTGAGATTCCCACTCCCATGAGAGGAAGTGGGAGTCCCACTTTAGTTTTAAATAATTAAAATAAAATTAATAAAAAAAATTTTATTTTATATAATTAACATTAATAATAAAATAAATAAGTTATTGTATAATTATATTTTCTTATTTATTTTTTAATTAAAAGCTACATATTTTTTACATAAGGGTAAAATTATAATTCATAATAATTCACTCCCAATATAAGATAAAGTAAACAAATAATTGGGATTATAATTGACAATCCACACTCTCATTCCAGTCTAAGTAAACACCATACTGCCACTCCCATTTATCAGGATTCACACTCCAATTCGAAAAGTAAACACTACATTAGTTTCTATAGTATTTTTCTAAAATAAATGTGGATTTCATTTGGCAAATTTATTGAACAGAATAATTTTATTTTCTTACTAAAAAAAAAACAAAAAGAAACCTCAAATAGAATCGAATCAAAACAATCAATTTGTTCAACATGATAATCAGTTTAGTAATTTATTAATCTCTGGCATTATTCATTTTTTTTTAAAGATTATTGTAAAAATATAAATAATTTGGACAAAATAATGTTCTAAATGCATTGATTTATTTGGTATCTCACCAAAAAAAAATTAAAAAAATGATGTTTGCTCAGGATTATTACTTAATAATGTATATCTTTAATAATAATAAAAATTGAAATCTCACCTTCCAAAAATTCTTAAAATTCAAAGTTAAATGGTAATAAATATTGATATCCCATCTTCAGATTCTTAAAATCTAAACTTTAAATGCAATTAATAAAAACTTTATAAGTTCTAGGTAATTGTATTGCTGGAACCGAATCTTTATAAATGGTGCCACATGTTAATTTGTGTGCAACGTTTCATAATTATTATGCTAACAAAACTAATTGTTAAATTAATTTCAACAAGTGTTTAGTAATAATTGATTTTTTATGTCGTTATTCGTGAGATAATTTCATAATAGTAATGAATACATGACACATTATGTCACATCATTTAAAATACAAATCTTACATTTCGATTTTATAAACATATCATTTTCTTAATTTATACATTTACTGACTCTTTTCACATTATTTGCTTTTTATTTTTGCCAAATGTACAATATCAGTTTTCTTATTTTGCTGATTCTGTCTTTTTTTTTTTTTTTTTTGTTAGTGGTATCTTCACTTTATTAAAATGAAGATCTCTTTATTAGAGAAATATATATATAAAATAAAATAATTTTTTAGTGAAGACATCCTTATTTTAATAAAGTGAAGATGCAACTAATAAACAAAAAACACAAATTTAATACACTAACAGACAAAAAAAATCAGTCTCCAATTCATTGAAATCTGTATTTTTTTGGTATTCTAGTGCAGTTGCCCTCATTTTTTTCATACAGACACGCTGTTAAGCTATGCGGCTTAATAGAGTTATGCAGACACATTATTAAACCACACGACTTTATAGTATATAGAAAAATAACTCTATTAAACTGCACAGCTTAACAGTGTGTCTGCATTAAAAAAAAATGAGAGCGCTAGCACCTGATACACACACACACACACACACATGAATGAGAGTTCTTGTAAGCACATCCTCACTTTGTTAAAGTGAGAATATCATTAAAATATTAAAAAATATATATTTCAATACATTAAAAATTATATTTTTTTGTCTGTTAATGTATTCAAATTTATGTTTTTTTATTTGCTAGTAGTACCCTCACTTGTGCCGTACCGAAATTTTAAAATGCGGGAATACTTTAAAACTGTTGGATTTTAAAGGCTTAAAACTTAAAACACTTAAATCGTGCGGTTTTAAAACTTTCTTAGATTTTTTCCCATTTTAAAATTCAAGTTTGGAACATATATATATATATATATATATATATATATATATATATATATATATATATATATATATATATAATTGTTTAATTAAAATTCCTTTCATTTGTCTTCGGCTCTTTGCCACAATTAGCTGAGGTGTGAAGCTGACAATTAAACTAGATTGGGCCTTGTCTAACTTCCAACAGATTGGAGATATTAGCACCCCTTTAAAACTCTCATAAACCCCATGTTATAAAGACACCTTCTTAAATAATTTTAAAATAATTATTATTTCCAAATCCACCTATTTTAATAACAAAATTATCCTTATTTACTATTTTTTTCCTCCTATTAATCCATTTTTCAGAACTTAATACTAGACGATTTCTTAATTCATCTAAACTATCATTTCTAAAGTATTGGCAACATACAATTAACAATTCAATTTTTTTTTTTAGTCTTTACTCTTGCATCGGAGAGTCAATATGCAGAGAAATTAATTTTATTGTACTTGGATAATTTTTATTTCCTAAATGGTTTTCGATAGAAAGTTATCCATTGATAATTTAGTAGAATATTTGTTGATCACATCAAAGATTTAAGAAATTGTTAAAAACTTTGTATACTTAAATACAAAGTTTTTAAACCGAAAATAAAGATAACGATATGGTGTAATGTGGGGTTGTCAAGAGTTTTTAAACCCAAAAAAAAAAAAAAAAAAAACTTGCGTTTCTCTTTACGAAATTTAAATGAGGTAAATTCAGAAGTAGATGAGTTGGGCTCAAGGCTTGAAGCCCGAAACAATTTTGGGTGCACAATTAATTAAGGCCACGGTGGTTATATTTCTTCTTAAATAAACAATTATTAGTAAAGTCCTTCTTGTTTTTTTTTTATTAAAGATTTAAAATAAAGAAATAGTTTGTACAATCAAACAATTAAATTCTGTTGTGTAATAAAATTTTAATAAATTGGTACCATCTGTGCAAGTGTTTGAAATAATGATTCATAAAATATGTATATATATATATATATATACATACAGTCATTCTCTAGTGCGGACCCCCTTATTTTATTTTCATGCGGACACACTTTAAAACCGCACAGTTTTACAGTTTATTAAAAATTAACTCTCTTAAACCGTGCGGTTTTAAAGTGTGTCTGCATTTAAACAAATAAGGACGCCCGTACCTGAGAATGATTATATATATATACACTGAAGTGGATATTACAATTAAAATACTACTGATATTTATAATAAAAAAATAATATATATATATATATATATATAACATTGAAGTGGATATTACAATTAAAATACTATTGATATTTATAATAAAAAGTTTATTTAGACTAATATAGGAAGGATATATATTTCAACACATTAATAAAGAGGGAGATATCTACCTCCATCGAATATAATTGAAAAAATAAATTATTGAGTAACTAATATGTGGGCAATAACTCACCGCTCAACCTTTGGCTGAGTATCAATATGTTTTTTTACACATTATAAGTACATTTCCGTGCCAAACACATCTTATTATCGTGTTTGTCGAAAAGGGAGTTACTTCGTCTTCGTCATTCTTTCTCTTGTCAAAATTTTTATTTTATGTTTTACTCAATTTTCTTATTCGTTGGTTCTAAATCTTTAATAACGCATAAACTGACCCACAGATTTTATTTTGTCGAAATTATCTTCTCTCCTATTTTTATATATGGGAGTTTATAGATTGTTAAATATATTTGTGTTGATTATTTCAAGATCTGAAGCTTCTACATCTTTGATCTAAGAGTTTTTTTTGGGTGGTTTGTAGGTCTTGGTGGTGCATTTTTTCAACCTCGCAAGTTATTAGATTCCAGATCTATAAAATCATGGGTTGATCTACTTAAATGATTTGACTATCAATCGGAATAATCGGTAATCATGGTCGGACATATTTTGATGAGCATAAGAGATAGTGGTGCGCAAGTTGTTATGTGCACATCTTCGGTGGATCCTTTCAATTCTAATCCCAATGCACAAAATCTTTAGCTGGATGTCGGTAAGCTTACGATTAATTGTTTATTCCACTATCAATCGGAATAATCGGTGGATCCTTTCCATTATTGCTTCTCTCAGTATTTATTGAGATTGATGGTTTTATTCCCTAAACGGGACACTTATTTTTACTGATAAATGTGAAATTTGATGAAGCATATGGCAATAGTTCCAATACTATATCCATTTTATTTTATAGATTATTTTTTCTTTTAAACTTTAGTATATTTTGAGAAAGAGAAATAAAGAAAATTTCTGTTCAAAGTAAATTCTTTCAAATGTAAGAAATTTAGGAGGAAAAATGGAGAAAGTATACCTCAGAAGAGAATTTTAAAAAAATTGCCGTGTGATAATACGCGATATGAACTTAAATTTATGTTGTACTTAAAGTCGAATTTCATCAATATGTAGAAATTCGAATCTCATATTTTCATCATTAATATAAGATATTTAATGCATTTTATCATAGCTTCTTCCATAGATTTTAAATAGTAAGACAAGATCCAAAAACAATATGCTTCATCGTAGGGTATGATGTAGAACATTGTGCAAATAAAATTAATGATTAAAAAAATAGTAATTAATAACTATTTTTAGAAAATGATCACCTAAGTAAGTGGTTGAATAGACATCACATTTTTCTAGGATTTTGCGGTAATAGTTTTCCATAGAATCACGATTTTGTCCAAAAAATTTAAGAAATGTTGCATCTTAAAACAATAGTGTCATGTCATTTGTTATATCATCCAATTTTTAATAATGACTAAGGTTGCCTTCTAAAATTGGCTATTGTCACATTCATTTTTATATATAATAATTTTTTATAGGTTATACGAAATTTTTTTTCCTAACAATGGAGAAAATCTGAGGAGATGCATTCTTATATTACCACATATTGATGAGACTGGACTTTAATTGCAATATAAATTCAAGTTTATTGTCACCCATTCTCACAAGACAAAAAAAAAAAAAAATCTCTTTAAGGGCTTAAGGGCTATATATACTCGATTCATCTTCTTCTCTTATATTTCTCATACTTTGAAAGAATTTGTTAACTGAAGTAGATTTTCTTTCTCCTTCTTCAGAGATATAACTTTGGAACCAATTTATGAAATTGATGTAGTATTAGAATTATTACCACGTGATCCACCAAATTTCACATTTATCCGTAAAAATAAGTATAACCAACTAATTAAGAGCAAAAAATGCATCAACCTCAAGAAATATTATAATATTGAGAGAAGTAGGAACGAAGTATTTGAGTATTCTTACCTTTATAGGATTAGTGAAATACTAGATATTTGTGTGATTTCGTGCTATACAGGGGTTATTATCTAGAAATTTCAATTTTTTTTAATAAAACCTCAACTAACTGAGGAGATTTATTAAATTGAAAAATCAGTAGTATTTAATTGAATTAGCATTGAATAGTATTTAACATTGAGATTTTAAAATTTTGAAGATGAGGTATTATAATTAGACCTCATCTTCAAAATTTTAAAATCTCAATCTTAAATGTAATTCAACTCTATTTTAAATTGAAAGTGATTCGTCTATGAATAATCATACAACGATTAAAAAGTCGTACTACAAACAAGAACATCTTATTTTGATGAACCAGATACAGAATTATAAGAAAATGCATTTTCTATATCACATATTTATGGCATTAGGCTTAAACTTCAATATAAAATCATCAAGTGTTATCTATTCTAGGAAAAAAACTCCGTTATATCAGATAAGAAGCAAGTAAACTGCTCAAAGCGAAGTTTTTTGGGTTTCTCAGAGAAGGTGCACCGGATGAATTTATATTGAAGTTTGAGCCTAATGTCATAAATATATGACATAAAGAATGCATTCTTCTCCGATAATATAATTAATTAAATAGAATTGAATCAGACTAATTTCTTCTGTCCAAGTTTATTTGGTTTCAATATTTTAGTTTAGAGTATCATTTAAGGGAAATTATCTGGTGGCCACCATTTATTAAGTGAAACTTCTGTAAACCATCAAATTTTAAGATTATATCTGTAAACCACTTACTTTTCAAAAAAAAATCTCCCACCCACCTTTTCATTAAAAAAGTTAACGGAAGCATGACATTAACATGTCATCATAAGGGTAATATTGTCATTTAATTAAAAATAAATATTTAATTAATTATATTCTATTTTAAAAAAATAAATATTTAATTATATAAACAATATCGTTTTTATTTATAAATAAAAAAAATCAAACAATACAAAAGTGACATAATAAATATTTACGTAATTATTATATTACAGGGATAAAATAGTCTTTACGCAGAAAACCACTAATGGCAGTTAAATTTTTTAACTGAAAAGTGGTTAGGATATATTTCTTTGAAAAGTAGGTGGTTTACAGATATAATCTTAAAATTTGGTGGTTTACAAAAGTTTCACTTAATAAGTAATGGCCACCAAATAATTACCCTGGCTTTTGCTAAAGTTAATAAATTTTGTAAACACCATTACGCATTATTACCCGAACTTTGCCTTGACTCAATTTAAAATAAATAAATGCTTTTATAGGATATTCATGTTATTGCAGGCTCCAATTTTATTTTCCGATTGAAAACAGACTTTGATTTTTCTACGATCAGTAGAGGTTCAATTCTGATTCTAACACCAAACGTTATTGTGATACTCTTTGTTTATTATGTTCCAGAAATTTGATTGTTCATTCCTCAAACTTTGATTATGCGGTAGATTAGAAGCTTTTTAGTTCCTACCATAATTAATGGTGAATCTTCATGCAATAAACCAAAAAAAAAAAAAAAAAGAAAAGCAAAACAGAAATTTATTATACAAAACTCTCACTTTGTTCAACAAGTGAAATTTTACATTCCTGTCAATGATAGAAAAGATAATTCAGATAGAAGGTACACATATTTGACATAAATATATGCCCTAAAAGTTGTGATACCGTTTAGTAATATCCAATATACAGAAATTTGTAATCATTGAGAGGTTTGTGTGACATCTATAGATTATTTTTTGCTAGTCATCGGAAGCTCAATTGCGAGAAATTAATCCTGGTACGAGAAACTGAGGTCGTTCTTTCTAGGTTTACATGCCCAGTTTCAATATTCTTAGGCTTTTAAGAGGCCACCCATCTTAATACTTGTCCTGTCAAAGCACGTTTAATTGCAATCTGACAAGGGTGGTCTGAACAGCGCTTGGAAACATCAGTGTGTTGCAGTTGACTAATTTCTTTCCTTCACCAAATCATTCTCAACAACAAGATCTTCCGCTGATCATGATGTGGAGCCTGAGTAATATATGGATTAGCATTATAACTTGTGTAGCTTAAGCTAATTAAATGCCAAATCAAACATATAATTAAGTAAGTAGGTTTATTAATTCAACACCTTGAACTGAGGCAATAAATAATTGTTCGATTTGGGTGAAGAGCTTCCTCCGCCCCTAAATGGCATCTCGGCTATCTTTGTCCCATGCACGCTCAGCCTGTAAAAATTAAAAAAAAAAAGTTAACAAAGATGCTTAATTAATGCAATTTAAAAGAAAAGAGAAAATAAATTAACACACTTACTGGGACTCGTTAATAATAAGATCAAATTTATGGTAAATCGCTAATTCGATATTCATAAGATTACTTGTATATTTTAGTATTAGTACTTTTCTCAATAACATAATATTTTGTGAGATTGCTGGGTTATTTGCTCTAAGTAGGGCACATTTATCTTTACTGATAAATGTTAAATTTGGTGCATCACATGCCAATATTTGTAATACTACATCCATTAATTCTATAAATTTTTTATAGACTTTTAGGTATTCTTTGAAGGAGAGAATCAGAGAAAGAATACATAGCACTTAAAGAGATGTTATTTTTATTTTATGAGATTAGGTGGACAATGGACTGAAATTTATACGGTAGTTAATGTTTCATATCTGAAATAGGAGGCCATATAAGAATGCTTATCCTCAGATTTTTCTTTCTTTAATGTCATAAATATGTGACCCTAAAAGAATGCTTATCCTAATTAGATTTTCCTTTCATTAACGTCATAATTAAATATGTGACCATACAATACATATTCCCAATATGTGACCAAATAAGATTGCATATTCTCAAATTTTCCTTCTATAATTAATATCATAAATACGTAAATACGTGACCATATAAAATACTTAGATTTTCCATCATAAAATACTCAGATTTTCTCATATTTTCCTTCCATATACTCAGATTTTCGATCATAATTAATATCATAAATATGTGACCATATAAAATCCATATTCTCATATTCATATAAAATACATATTCTCAGATTTTCCATCCATAATTAATATCATAAATTTGTGACCACATAAGATTTCATATTCTTAGATTTTTGTTCCGTAACTAGTATCATAAATGTGTGACCATATTAAATTACATATTCTCATATTTTCCTTCCATAATTAATACCATAAATATGTGACTATATTAAATTACATATTATCAAAATTTCCTTCCACTATTAATATTATAAGTACGTGACCATATAAAATTACATTTTTCATATTTTCCATCCATTATTCTTCGATTTTCTTTCCATCTATAATTAATATCATAAATACTTGACCATATTAAATTACATGTAATTAGATTTTCCTTCCATAATTAATATCATAAATTTGATATTCTCATATTTTTCTTCCATAGCTAATACCATAAATACGTGATCATATTAAATTACATATGTTAAGATTTTCCTTCCATTATTAAAACCATAAATATGTGACCATATTAAATTACATATTCTCATATTTTCCTTCCATAATTAATATCATAAATTTGTGACCATATAAGATTTCATTTTCTCAGATTTTCCTTTTATAATTAATATCATAAATACTTGACCATATTTAATTACATGTTCTCAAATTTTCCTTCCATAATTAAAACCATAAATATGTGACCATATTAAATTACATAATTCTCAGATTTTCCTTCCATAATCAATACCATAAATATTTGACTATATTAAATTACATATTCTCATATTTTCCTTCCATAATTAATACCATAAATATGTGACCATATTAAATTACACATTCTCAAATTTTCCTTCCATTATTAATATCATAAATACATGACCATAGAAAGTTACATATTCTCATTTTTTTTCCTTTAACGTAATATGTGACCATATAGAATACCATTCTCAAATTTTCGTTTCAAAATTAATATCATAAATACCCAACCATATAAAATTACATATTCTAAGAATTTCCTTCCATAATTAATATTATAAATCTGTGACCATATAAGATTACATATGCTCAGATTTTCCTTCCATAATTAATATCATAAGGGTGAGATTATTTATACTCTAAAAGTTATTTTCGATACTCTATTACTCTTGACACCCATAAATTTAATTTAAAAATAGACTTTACTCTGCACACTCCTTTAAATATCAAAACAACAACCCTTACCCTATCTATTTTTAGAAAAATCCTTAACTCACAAAAAATAACTATTTGAATAAATTATCTTTATTTACTCTGCACATTTATAATTATAAAAATACTTATCTGACCAAAACTAAAAAAAGAAAATAAAATATGAATAAAACGTTTTCATTTTTTTTAGAAAGTGTTCAAGTACTTATTAGTTGTTCATATTCATCAGATTCATATATGTTTTAATTTATTTTCTTGAAAAAAAAAATTACAACTCCAAACTCCTTATTCATCATACCGCCATCAATGTGGGACAATGACAATTTTTTTTTAAAGCATTGCCAAAAAATTGCACCAAACATTTCCTTCTTTATTTTATACTGAAAAATAAAAAAGTTGTAGTTAAAATCTCCCAAAATATTGATTTGGTCCTTTATAAATATTTATACAACTTATTATTATTAAGATACCAGAAATAAAATTTGTCGTTGGAGAATCATAAGTTGAAGTGTGCAAGATGTGTATACAAAGTAGTTGTTTATATTTACTCATAATATGTTGTCCTTAATAGTAAATTACATTATAGGTTTTTTTTTTGTAATAAATAATTTTATTAAATTGAGAATGTTCAAAATTATTTCTAAAGTGCAAGTGGCTTCACCCATATCATTAATATATGACCATATTAAATTACATATTCTTAGAGTTTCTTTCTTTAATGTCATATATACATGACCTATGAGAAAGAATATATCATCAGATTTTCCTCCACTAGTGTCATAGATATATGACCATATTTGGCTATATCATTTCAAGATGCTACATGTTCTCAAATTTTTGGAACTTTTAATTTTCATTTTTAGAAGAAGATCACTCTCAAGGATTCACGATTAGAATGTATGATTAAGTATGTACCATGTCAACTTTGCTAAGTAGACTTTAGTTGATGATGTGGTATTGTGGCTTTTAAGTCGTAGTTGGTTGTTGTGAAATAAGAATTTTTGCTTTGAAATAAAAGTTGATAGTATTAGAAAAAATATGACTTTTAAATAATAGTTTTGACAAAAACAGTAATGATGTTATATATTTTTTTATCAAACAACTATAGGATATAATTACTCCAACTTCTAATAACTACATCTGCAAATGTTTACCAAAAATTTTTGAACTGTAACTTTTTAAGCCATGTAAGCCCCTAACACTATGCCAAATTGAGCCTAAAACAAATTGAATAAATTTAATTTTTACAATGATCAATTCTCGTTGGTGAGAGAGTCTTCATAAATAATCTAATTGTGTAATTTACACACACACAGAGAGCAGTAATTCATTTGAATGAATACATCACACATCATAAGTTCATAAATTTTTCCTTCTAAAATACATCTTTTATGGGATCCAAAATGTGGTAATTCCTCGCTTATCTAATGATTACAATATTGCTCAAATATCTCAATGTAAGAAAATTTCTTGAAATAGACGGTTTTTTGCTCTAAGTAGTGCACACTTACCTTTACTGATAAATGTAAAATTTGGTATAGAACATGATAGTACATTGTTCATCTGTAAACCTTTTCTTTGACTTGTGTGTGTATTTTGGTGAAGAGAAACAAAACCAAGTTCAAATTTCAAACCACGAGAAGAATAAGAGAAAATGCAGTTGTTGCATAACAGGTTTGGCCATCCAAACAAATATGCATTGCAAACAATAATGAAAAATCTTCCTTTGCATTTAGTTCATACTCAATCTCTTAAAATTTTGTGATGCTTGTCAGTATGGCAAGTTACATCAATTCTATTTTCCTTCTTACTGATATTAAGTCAAAAATTCCTCTTGGACTTTTGTATACTAACTTAAGGGGACTAGATTCTGAATCTTCTGTGGATGGTTACAAGTATTATATTTCTTTTGTTGAAGATTTCACAAGATATTGCTGGATATTTCCACTTACACTTAAATAAGAAGCACTCGATACTTTCAAGCTAATTCTCTTTTTCCATTAAAACACTGCAAACAAACATAAGGGTGAGTTTATAGCCTTCAATTCTTTTCTACAGCAAGAGGGTATTCACTTTGTACATAGTTGTCCCTATACTCACCATCAAACTGGTGTGTTGAAAGAAAACATAGGTACATTGTTAAGACAGGACTTACTCTCTCAACTCAAGCTCATCTACCTCTTTCCTTTTGGTGGGAGGCTTTTCATACAGCCTCTTACCTAATTAATAGAATGCCAATAACTATAAGTACCTAGCAATCTATTTTCTTTTCAATAGTTACACAATCGATCCCCTGAATATAAGCTTCCTAAAGTCTTTGGCCGCTCATGTTTCCTTTACTTAAACCTTTTAATCAACATAAGCTTGATTTTCACACTTAAAAATGTGTTTTTATTGGTTACAGCCCTCACAAGTGTCTAGATAAGTCAAGTAAAGTTTTTGTTGCAAGACATATGACTTTCAATGAGTTAGAGTTGCCATACTTAGAGTTGTTTCCAAACCAGAAGAGATTTGTTCTCTCTCATTCTAATTACACTTACTTCATCACCTGTCTAGTTCTCTTTCTTTCAAAATTAGATCCTTGCTAACAGTAGTAATGAAGAACCACCAGATGTAGCCTCTACTCTTGTTTTGTCTCCTACATTAGGTTCTCATTCATCAAAGCAATCTTCATCATCACAATCCCCACACATACCTCCCAATCCTTTATAGTCCATAGTTGGTACCCATCTAATGATTACCAGAGCAAAATCTAGTATTTACAAGCCTAAAACTTACCTAGAAGCCTCCCAAGATCTTGAACCAACCAGTGTCAAAGCAGAATTAGCTAATCCCAAATGGCATTTATCTATGAGAGAAGAATTTGAACAAAAGAACAACACCTGATCATTTGTTCCTGCTAAAGCAACTAGCAAAGTTGTTGGTAACAAGTGGGTTTTTAGAGTCAAATATAATCCTAATTGGAGTATTTCCAAGTATAAGGCACATTTGATTAATCCAACACTACAAGAAAATTGTGTTTTGGTGACTGTGGATTTAGTCACTAAAACTCATCCAAATAGTTGCAAATTATTCTGCGATTTATTATTTTTAGTCACACAATAGACATAGAATGTTGGTCAAGGAAAGATTTTACGACTAAACTACCTTTGTCACTCAATAAACTTGTAAATGACTATTATATTAGTCATAGATGATAATTAAAGGAGTCACCTTTGGTTGATTAGAAGGCTGCGAATTTAGCACAAAATCTTCGAATATGCGACTAATGTGACTAACTCTATAAGTCACCAAAAGTGGCTTTTTACAACTATTGCAGTAGTCATTAAAGTCGATGAAATTAGTCCTCTTTAATCTTCCTGAAGGGAGTCAGTTGGCCACCAAAGGTATTATTTCGTAGCCATTAGTTTTAGTCACTAATGAATTGTCTGTATGACTATTTTATATAGTCGAAAATCATGTTCTTATTTTGCTAATTACTGTGGTCGACAAACATATTTTTTAGTGTCTAATATTTGCAGTCGATGAATATAAATTTATGCGACTATTTTTCTTGGTCGACAAATATTTGTTTGAGTGACTAATTATCTTTGTTAATGAAAATGTATTTGAGTGACTAATTATCTTAGTTGATAATGATATTGTTTAGTGACTATATATTTAGCGCATAAAAATTTTTTAATTGGTCATTTAAATTGAGACCAATTGTATTGTTTACTGAAATGATGCACAACATAAGATCACTAACTATTTGCAGTTATATAATATTGTAGAATTGCTTGGAGCAACTAATTCGAACACCAAAATAAATAAACAGAGACCATTTAGTTTGGTCAATAGTGACAAGAACTAAATCATATACTAAATAAAAAATCGATAATTCTCCAAGATTTAATAACATAATAAAATGTTCAACAATTTAAAAGTGTCTACTGCTTAGAAGTTATAGTAACATAAAATCATTCTTGTAGATGAAAAGCTTAAAAAGATCTATTCATAGAAAATGAAAAACACTGTAGAGTTGGAATAGAAAGGGATGAAAAGTTCACACCAGCTAGTGGTAGCTTCTTCAAAATCTCTATGATTTGAACATTTTGTTCTTTCATTTGTTTAATTTCTTCACTCTGACTTTGGATTTTTTCACTTTGGCTTTGAAGTTGTCTGCGCTGACTCTCAATCTCTTCATTTTGACATTCAAGCTTATGTTGTAGCTCAACAGTAATTTGTTTGAATGAAGCATGTGATTGAGGAAGTGGATCAAATCCAAGACCTTTAACATATCCTGAACTCCTACCAAGAACTTCCTCACAAATTTCTGCCTCAGATCTTGATTCAGATCCTTCAGCCAAGGACTGTTCGTTTAGCTCTAACATTTTCTCCTACCTAATACACATTTCTTATAGTTATAGCTACATTTAAATCCCCATTCATTGGCCAACCAATATTTGTCAGTTTCTTTCAACAATATAGGCAATAAAATGAAAAATTTTAACCACATTAATATAAATTCCAAGCATTGGAATAATAAGCAAGGGTCAACCAAGGATTGGTCTTTCAGCTGTAACATTTTCTATTACAATATACAAATTTCTTTTGATTATAGCTATTGTAGCTATATTTAAATTACCACATTCATTGGCTAACCAAAATTCATCATTTTTTTCAACATCGTAAACAAAAATTCCAAGCATTTGGTAACAGGTATGGGTCAGCTTCCCTAATGAACAATAGTTCAATATCATAACTTAAAGCATTATTTTTTCTCATTTCCTTCATTCATTTCTTCAACAAGGAGCTCGCAAATAAATCTTTTATGAAGTGATTAAATATAAAAATCACATCTAAACTAAGATTATTAATTAATCAATGTTGAATAAGTGCCATGATAGATAAAATGAATAAACATACATATGTTTCTCTAGCTTCATCATTACTCCAACCTTTACTTGCACTCCAATGGGTGCCATGAAATAAAGAAGTTGGTCTTGGAGTGTGTCCAAGTCTTTTAGCCTATAATATACAATAATAAAGAGAAATTATTAAATTCAATTATAAATGATTTGAAAATAAAGTTTACAAAATATTTAATATACCATTTCCTTTTGATGTTGTGCAAAAGGCTTGGATCCATCTCGATGGCCATATTTTAGTTTCTTGCGATTTTCCACATAAATTTTAGATCGTTGCTACAGTCAGAATAGAAAACATATATTAGAAATTACCAAAAAATTATGAAATATGTGACATATTTTCTTTATACCTTGAATAGATCACTGTCAAAGCGTTTATAAAGGTAATCCCAATCTTCTTGATTAACAACTTCTTCGAGGCGATTTTGTAATGCTTAAGCTAAATTGGAAATTTCTATGTACTTTTTCTTCAAGAAGTACTTGAAACCCTTGAATCTACGTGCCATTGCACCATTAAGGAATCTTATAACACGTGGCTAATTGATGTCGATGTCAAATTTGATCTATGATCATCATAAGGAATTAAAATAGTAAATGAGCCAGTAAAGTAAAATTTTTACCGAATTTAAAAGTTAGAAGAGATTTACCACCACTTGACCAAACATTTCATTCTTTTTCTCAAGAGGTTCTCGTCTCCATTGATAAAATTTTAATGGTGCAAAAGTCCTCACAAAAATGCCTGTTTCAGTGGATAACCTAGATGAATAAGCGCCAGTGGGTCTTCCAGCCTCAACTTCAAAGCCACATTCAATTTTATTATGTTATGACATTAATAATCTAATGAGATTAGAATAAGATTAATATCATGGTTTTAATATTAGATTGATTCTAGTATTTACATAACCTAATAAATTATTTTATATAATTAGATATTAATGGGTGGAATGTCAATTAATGAATCAATTAACAATATTAAAAGAAAAACTCTAACTTACAAAAATTGAGTGGGAGAGGACTTTAGTCATAACGCCCACAGCCTCCATTGTTGGTCCTATAGTAAGGTAGATTAATACCTCACCTCAAATTAGATGAGTTCCCTATGGAGGGTATTAATTAGAACTGGCTACTAGATATGACTTTTCTAAAAGATAAAATCTTGAGTATGACTCATTAAAACTGACTGGCTTACGGTAGTTGTTTCATTTGAGAAATATAAAAGATTGAAATAATGGTTATACACTCAACTTAAGTTTTTTAATATCCTTCTATAGAGTTCTTATTAATTAAACTGAAGAGGCTGAATGAATCAGTAGTTTATTATTATTTGATATGAGATATCTAGATGATAATAATAAATTTGTAAAGCAAACTCGTCTAATTAGCAATAAATATGACCACCCTGTGGAGGCTTATTTAACACAGGATTAGATTACCGATGCATACTGAAAGTAGTCAGAGAATTCTACTTATGCATTTCATGCATTTATATAAATTATGCTAAACCTTTATGCTTTTAATTGTTTGTATGCTCATATGATTTATTTATTTTATGTTAAATTTAGAATATGTCGTTCAACCCACTTGCAACAATTCTTACGCAGGATAAGTTAACTTGGCCTAACTACCTAGATTGGAAAAGGAATCTTAATATTGTCCTCATAGCTGAAGAGAACAAATATGTGTTGACTCAAAATTGCCACCCAATACCTAGTGAAATGTAACCCAATCTGAAAGAGATGCCCATATCAAGTGGAAAAATCCGATGAGATGGCAAGGTGTTATATATTGGCTTCAATGTCCAGTTCCTTGTCTAAGCAACATGAGGACATGCCCACAATTGCTGAAATGATGTTAATCTTATTTGAGATGTTCATTGAAAAGGACAAGACTCAGAAGTTAGCTATCATTAGTGAGATAATGAATTGGCAATCTGAAGGAACATCAGTGCAGGAGCATATGTTGAAAATATTAGCATTGTTTCGGCAAGTGGAGGAGTTGGGTGGGAATTTCTATGCTCAAGAGAAAATCGATATGGTCCTAGCTACCTTAGCTCATTTATTTCAATCATTCAAGCTCAATCTTTCAATAAGCAAGAAAGATTGCACATTAATAGAATTGATGAATGATTTGAAGGTTGCAGAAACTATTCTAAAGCTAGTGCCAGTTGTTCATTTAACTCAAGGTCAGTCTTCTCATTCTGGCTTTAATCCTAAGGGAAAGGGCAGTAAGAAAAAAGAATATGAATGCATCCAAAAAGGCATCAAACCCAGGGGTAGTGAAAATTTAGAAAAAGGAAAATAAACCCAAAAGAAAGTGTTTCCATTGTGGATAGAAAGGGCATTAGAAGATAAATTGTCCAATCTACTTAGCTAAGGTTTCCCAAGCTAAGGGGATATTTTCGTCTTCAGGTAATGTTCTTTTCATTGAGACATGTTTAGTGGTTCATTTTACAAACTCTTGGATAGTAGATTCTGGAGCCACTAATCATATTTGCAGTTCATTGTAGGGGTTCGAGGAAACTAAATCACTCAGTGATGGAGATATCAGTCTTAGGCTAGGCACTAGCGCAACTATTGCAGCTAGAGCAGGGGAGTAGTTCATCTTTATTTTGATGATTTTAGGAGTTTGGTATTAGATGATTGTTTGCTTGTTCCAGAACTTAAACGAAATTTGATTTCAGTTAGTTTATTGAATAAATTTAGTTATTTTCTTATTTTTGACGTGATAAAAAAGAATAAATCGTTTATATTTTCTGGTACACTAGTTAACAATCTATACTGCTTGTATCCTAAATTAAACTCTCTACATGATACAAAATTAAATAAAAAATCTAATCACTATAAGAAAGTTAAGTTATCTCCTAATGAAACATATCTATAGCATTTGCATTTAGATCATATAAATCTAGATAGGATCCAAAGACTGATTATGGATGGACTTTTGAGTTCATTGGTTATAAAACCATTACCAGTCTGCGAATCATATTTAGAAGGTAAAATAACCAAAAGAGCATTTAATACAAAAGGCAATAGAGCCACAAAGTTGTTGAAATGGTACATTATGATGTATGTGGACCTATGAACACACAAACGAGAGCAGGTTATGAATATTTCATCACTCATTGATGATTATTCAATGTATAGTTACGTATACTTAATGCACCGTAAGGCTGAAGCTTTTGATAAATTTAAGGAGTTTCAAGTGGAAACGAAAAATCCATTAGGAAAATACATAAAGACACTTCGATTTGATCGAGGTGGTGAGTACCCCCTTGGTAAGTTTAGGACCTATTTATCAGAACATGGGATTCTATCTTAGTTAGTTGTACCAGGGATGCCCCTAACAAAATGGTGTAGCTAAAAGGAGAAACAAAACACTTCTTGAAATGGTGAGGTCTATGATGAGTTATTCAAATCTAGCCATCTTGTTCTAGGGACATGCTTTAGAAACAACCATGTATCTTCTTAACTTAGTTACATCTAAGTCAGTTCCTAAAACAACCCTGGAGATGTGGAATGGACGTAAACCTATTTTACGTCAAATACATATTTGGGGTTTTCCAGCACACGTACTAAAAGGAAAGGCATATAAGTTGCAATCTAGATCTGAAATTTTTCTGTTTATAGGCTACCTAAAGGAACAGGAGGAGGTCTTTTCTATAGTCATGGAGAAAAGAAGGTATTTGTTAGCACAAATGTAACCTTTCTTGACAAAGGCTATACAAATGATTTTAAGGCTAAAAGTAAGATAATTATAAATGAATTATCAGGAAATACAAATATTGTTCCTAAGCAAGTTAGTGAGGAGAATCCACATCCAAATTCTGAGAATCAACCTAAGCTAGTTACGGGGGAATGATAACTTTATAAAATGAGAGTTATCATGATACTTTTAAGCTTACATTATTCCTACTTAGAGAGTATTATTTATATTTTGCATCAAATTGTAGTTAAATTTTGCATAATGCACCATTTTAAATTCAGTGATATTAATTTCATGCATTTTAGTTCATTAATTATTCCTAAGTATGGCAATTTTTGTAGGTAATTAAGTGGTCCAATTTCTATAGTTGGATGCTGTAACAGTAAAGCAAGAAGGAGCAACATAGAATTTATTGGCAGAGGAAAGCATTCATTTTACAGCAGAATGGATGTTGCAGAATTGCTACAGCAAGTTATAGCATGCAAACACAAGGCTGACTTTAGACGATTGTGGGCAAGTAGGGTTGATGTGACAAGTGAAGTCCTTAGTGTGTAAGGCAAGCACAGTGCAGATACATTATGATTCCTTACCTTAAGGGGAGTAACCCTAAATATAACACTATAAAAGAGGAGATTATGAATGAAGAAAAGGGAGAGAGAACTGTGAAAAAAACAATTCCTTCCTTGCGTATCAAGGAAATAAAGAAAGAAGAAGAATTCAAGGGCTGTAACCGAGAAGATTAGTGGAGACCAAGGGCAGATCGCAATCCAATTTAGAGAGCCTCCTTGAGATTTAGTTTTTGCCATAGATTCTTTTATTTCTTGTTTTAATTTTTTGAAAGGATGATCTCAATGACTAAATCAATTTGTGTTTTTATTTTGAGTATGAACTAATTTCTTTATGTAGTTTGGTTATAGACAACTTAATGATGAATTGACTTTTAATGATGTTGCTCTGTGCTTGCTAGAGCACTTTGTTTTGATTATGCATAATTTAATTCCCTATTTCGGCTGACCAACCATTTAGTAGATACAAGTTAGGTTAGATCCTCAAAAAGGACTACTTAATGGAATAAATCAAAGCAATACTTGATTTTAGGTTAGGTTTCCTTAATTGGTTAATATCAATTTGAATAGGGCTATGCTTGATTTAGAATTAGTGAAGAACTAGACATAGGGATTTACCTATAGGGTTAAGTGATCTAAGAACGTGTAACGCTATATCTAGATGTGGTTTAACAATTGATCATTGTTAGGAAGCATAAAGATATAAGATATCCAATAGGTAACAGAGATGAGGATGTATTAGGAATCGCTTGAGTGTTGTAGTCGATCTTTGTATAACCGAACTAGAAATTGTTAAATAAGTTAATAGTTATTAAGTGAGTTTAGATCCCTAACTACACCTTAATCATTGATTATTTTTTTAGAATTTGACATTTACTTATTTCATTAAATCTTAGTTTATTAGTCTTTTAATTTTATTTGCATTTTATTTAATAAATTTTAATTTACTTTTATTAAATTATTCACAATTTCACAGAATATACTTGCTGTAGCAAGGTTGATAACATCAATCCTTGTGGAGACGATCTCAATATTCATCACTTTTTTACTTGTTGTGTACACTTGCGCACTGACACTTATTTGCATAAAATTAACAACAAGATTTTAGCGCCATTGCTGAGGATTGATTGTTTAATTTTGCTTAATTATTGTGTTGACAGAATTGCTCTAGCAACTCTTGCATGCGTAAATACAAATCAATTGAATATCAGTTTGATCTAGAGATAGAAAGAACATCAAAACTACTGAGAAAAGAGCAAACAAAATCAAAATCTGTTGCAGACATGGCTGAATTGCAAAATATGGGAGATTTGAATCAACAGGGGTACTTGAACCTGTTAATAGTGATAAAGTTCAAGTAGGTCAGAACGGTCAGAATATTCAAGGGTAACCAGTGAATCATAATGTTGTCATAGTAGATGATAGAGATAAAGCTATTAGAGCTTATGCAGTATTAACTCCTCATGCCATAAACCTTGGGATAATCAGACCTGAAGTGCAAGCTACAAATTTTGAATTTAAACCTGTGATGTTTGAGATGTTACAAACTGTGGGACAGTTTAATGGATTGCCATTATAAGATCCTTATCTCCATCTCAAGTTATTTTTAGAGGTGAGTGATGCTTTTAAGATTGCTAGAGCAACGTAGGAAGCATTGAGGTTGATACTCTTCCCATTCTCTTGAAGGGACATAGCAATAGCTTGGCTAAATTCTCTATCACATGATTCCGTTACCACATGGAATGATTTGGCTGATAAGTTTTTAATGAAGTGCTTTCCAACGACCAAGAATGCAAAGCTACGGAATAAGATTACATCTTTCCATCAATTGGAAGATGAAAGTCTATATGATGCATCGGAGAGATTTAAGGAGTTACTACGAAAATGCCCTTATCATGGTATTCCTTTCTGCATCCAGTTAGAAACTATCTATAATGGTTTAAACCTAAGTACTAGACTCATGGTTGATGCTTCAGCAAATTGTGCTTTATTATCTAAGTCTTACAATGAGGCTTATGAGATTTGAGAAGGATAGCTAACAACAATTATCAGTGGCCATCTACCAGACAAGCTGTAGCTAGAGGACCAGCAAGAGCGCATAATGTGGATGCTTTAATAGCCATATCAGCCCAAGTGGCTTCATTGACAAATATGGTGAAGGCTATAACTACTGCTCCAGTAGTAGTTCATCAAAGTACTGAAGCAACATGTG
Source organism: Clausena lansium (assembly GCA_030449835.1). Classification (NCBI taxonomy): domain Eukaryota; kingdom Viridiplantae; phylum Streptophyta; class Magnoliopsida; order Sapindales; family Rutaceae; genus Clausena; species Clausena lansium. The sequence goes on from JASUUF010000397.1 coordinate 171,398, forward strand.
TTTATTGTAGAGAAGGACATTTGTTTGATAGTTGCTCTAGAAATCCTACCTTAGTAAATTATATAGGAAATTTCAACAGACAAAATCAAGGTAATCCATACTCAAATACATATAATCTGGGATAGAGGCAGCACCTAAATTTTTCATGGGGCATCAGCATCAGAATCAAAATGCTGCGGCAACCAATGGACAAAACAGACCTACACCATCACCTGGATTTCAGCAGCCAAGTCAAGGTCAAAAAAGCACAAGTAACGATCAATTCAGTTCTCTTGAAGTATTACTTAAAGATTATATAGTGAAAAATAAAGTGGTTGAAAAATAAAGTAGTATTACTAAGGAACTTAGGAAATCAAGTAGGGTAGCTTCCTACAGCAATAAGTAACAGACCTCAAGGCAGTCTACCAAGCAACACAGAGAATCCGAGGAGAGAAGGAAAGAAGCAATGTAAAGTAATCAATCTGAGATATGGTAAAGATGTGTACATACCAATAAGCTTACCGAAAAGAAGAGTTGAAGCTACCTTGAACTAAGAAGAAACTCAAGTGGCAGAAGAGCCATTATCTTCCAATGCACAAAACACTGATGAAAACAGTCATGCTACAACAATTGCGGAACATGAAGATCCAGCACAAGTTGACACAAATGTTACAATACCAACTCAGAACATAGCAACAGAAAAGAGGGCTGTACAACCTGCTGCAGCTCAATAGTTCAGGCATCCGCCACCATTTCCTTAGAGATTTTAGAAGCAAAAACAAGACAAACAGTTTAATAAATTTTGTAAGTGATAAAGCAATTACACATCAACATCTCTTTTGTAGAAGCATTGGAGCAGATGCCTAATTATGTCAAATTTTTTAAGGACATCCTGACAAAGAAAATAAGGTTGGGAGAGTTTGAGACAGTTGCTCGAACACAAGAGTGTAGCCGTATGCTTAAAAATAAGATGCCTCAGAAGTTGAAAGATCCAAGGAGCTTTACAATTCAATGTTCTATAGGGAATAGATATAGTGGCAAGGCATTGTGTGATTTGGGAGCAAGCATAAACCTTATGCCATTGTAAATATTCAAACAATTGGAAGTTGGTGAAGTTAGACCCACAACAGTCACTTTACAATTGGCCAACAGATCTCTTGCCTATCCAGAAGAAAAGATTAAAGATGTACTAGTAAAAGTAGATGAATTTATCTTTCCAGTTGATTTCATAGTGTTAGATTTTGAAGCGAATAAAGAAGTCCCAATTATCTTGGGAAGGCCTTTCATAGACACGGGAATGACCTTAGTTGATGTTCAAAAGGGAGAATTAACCATAAGAGTCAACGACCAGTACATCGCATTCAAAATGCTTGATGCTATAAAGAGTTTAGCTGATGTAGAGTGCTGAGAATTTTGTTGTAGCAGAGCAGATGACAATACAGACATACTTGAAGAATTGGAAGATGAAATTGTTGAATCATTTGACATAACATGGATAGGATAAAAAGAACCTTTCAGAATCAAGCAATTTGAATCTTTTGACATTTCAAACTAAACCATCAATTGAATCACCCCTGTTTTGGAATTAAAGCCTTTACCTTCACATTTAAAATATGTTTATCTTGGCCATAAAATGATCATGAGATGAAGGGAATTGAGAAAATCCATGTTGCAACCTATGCTGGAGCATTCACTACAACAATGCAGTAGACGATTGAATGAAAATATAAAATATATAATAAGGTCTATGCTACAGCAAGATCCTGGATGTTACAGCAACAAATCAATTCAACAATCCAGCCAAAAGAAGATTTTTCCCGCAGGCTGACATGTCTACAATTTTACCGTTTAAAGCTTTAACTCTATGATGTCATCATTGCAATGAAATGTGCAAATAAAAAAGATTTCCATCTAAAAAATCTTGGCATTTATCTCTTTCCAATTTTTATTTTAAAATTTAAATAAATGTAAATATCCAATAAATTAGGGATTTATTTTTGAGAATTGATTAATGTTTCCTTCCTTGACTAGGATTCCTCTCCCTTTCCTTTCTATAAATTAAGGATTTTACTTTCACCATCCTTACTAACGATTGCAAACTTGTCTCAATCCTTCACAAATTTTTACTGCCTTCTAGTGTTACAGCAATGACGCGTATAAAGAAAACTGCGGGAAGATTGAAAGACTATGAGTGATTCCACAACTACAAGGCTGAAGATAAATTTGAGGAATCCATCGACCAGAGGAAGTTGCTAGAACAGAAAGGCTTCGAATTTCCCCAACAACCCACCGGCACCATCAAATCAATGCTTGCAACAACAGCAAAATTGGGGTGGACTAAGTTTTGCTTGCACCTACAAGATTCTGTGGTACCTGTTGTCAAGGATTTCTATGCAAATATGCTGCAGCAAGACCAACAGAATATTTGGGTGAGAAAGGTTCAGGTACCTCTTGACCTTTGAGCTATTAATGCTTATTATGACTTACCTGCTGACATAAAGTGTTACACTAAACTTGTTGACGGCATGACCGATAAATAGTGGGGGGATGTTATGAAAACATTAACAGTTAAGGGAATTACATGGGCTAATGAAGAAGTCGGGTAGTTAACAGGATTTATCTAACGCCAGTAGCTAAAATATGCGTTAAATTTTTGAAATCTCACCTCATGCCAACAACCCATACAACTACTATCTCTCAAGACAGATTACTACTCTTATATGCTATCATTAAGGGCTTGAAAATAGATATAGGTAGAGTGATTGAGAAATAAATAAGGGAATGTGCTGTTCGTAAATAAAAATCTACTGATTTGTTATTTCCATCGTTGCTAACTGGTGTTTGTGAGTTGTCTGGTGTGAAGTTCAGTAAGAAAGATAAAAGAATTAAAAATAAAGGAGTCATGATAGTGAAGACTGTAGAACTAATTGCTGGAGAATCTAGTGCTGCAACAACCCTAGAGCACCATACATCACCCCCAAAACCACAACTTGCTGCTGCAACAGAGCCACATATAGAGATTGAGCAGCTGCTGAAAAACCTAGTCCAAAGCATTAAAGATTGTGAGGAAGCCTAAAAGGAGGAGAATCAAAAATTCTGGGAATACCTAATGCACCTTGAAGGCCAGAAGCATCAATTCACTTTGTTCATGAAGAGCAAATATGTAGACTTCCCAGACTCCTTGCTCCAGCAATTCAATTTTCAAGAAACAGAGTAGGATGCCCCAACACATTAGTACACCCAGCCAGAAGACATTGCTCTAGTACAGCAAGCAGTAGCACATAAAAATGTAGCATTTGAAGCCAGTGAGACAAAAGAGAGTGACAAAAAAGTTGAAGAGATGCAGCCAACTGAATCAGAGGATGATGGTAAAGAGGAAGAAGATGGGGGTGAAGAGGAAGAACAATTCGAAAAAGATGAGGAGGATAAAGTTGAGGAACTTATCATGGTACCCCCTAAACCTAAAAGGAAGCATGTCATTGAAGAAGATGAGGAATGCAGCTAGTTGAATCAAAGGATGATGGTGAAGAAGAAGAAGAGGGTGGTAAAGAGGAAGAACAATTTGAAAAAGATAAGGAGGATAAAGCTGAGGAACCTATCATGGTACCCCCCAAACCTAAGGGGAAGCATGTCATTAGAGAAGACAAGGAATCTGAGGATGTGGATGATGAGGATTTGGATGCTAAGATAGAGGAAGGCATTCGCAGGAGCACGACAACAGAAGAACAACGACAAACTCTGAGAAAAATGATCGCTGATATCACTTCTAAAACACTTGCTGCAGCAACCTCGTCATCCTAATAATGAAAAGGGGCACCATCTTTTGGAGGGGTAGCGACATCGCAGGCCCCATAAGATCCAAAGGCTAAGCGACCTAAGACAAAACTGCACAAAACTGCTGGAACACCACAAACAATCCCTCAGCAAAAGAAGAAGCCTGCTACAGCACTCAGTTTTCTGAGGAAAAGTCCGAAAAGTGGCACTCAAAAGAAGTAATCTTGCTTTAACAGTTCAGCAACAACAGCCATAACAACAGAAGAGCACCCCATCAGCCAACTTGAACTATCTCAATTTTTTTCTTTTCTTTTCATTTCTTTTCATTTATGTATTTATGTCCCATGTTAGTTTCATTTCAGTTTCTTTCCAGTTTATATTAATTTATGTGATGTGTCTCTGTTTTGTTTTTCGTTTTGTGCTTGTGAGGACACAGCACCTCTTAAGTTTGGGGGGGTTGTGTCATTATGTAATGACCTATCCTGTCATCATGAATAAAAATCTATGTTGAGTGTGTGATGCACAGTTTTGTTTGCCTAGAATCTATACCTTTGATTAGAAACCCAATAAGGATAAACTGTATGATGAAGTGAGAAGAGTGACTCATAGTGGTGACAGTAATAGATGAAAGGGAAATTCTGTCTTTACACATATAGCTCTGATTAAGTTGGTGAGTCTGCTATAGCAGCATAAGGAGAAATAGAGAGAAAATGCTTTCAAAGTTTGATTAACTTAGGTTTAGTAAGGGGGAGACGAGAAATTTTTTAAAATTTTTTTTAGTACAACTGTGATAGAAATTGAATAAATTTCGCTCCAATGGCTGTGTTGCCAAGTAGCCAAGGCTAAGTATGTACCCCATATGCAGATTTGTGTAGAAAGGCAGTAGATGTTATGAGCATTGCTGTAGTAACTTCTATTTAAAAAAAATAGAGGTCCTCTGTCTTGGAACCTAAGTAGTCAGGCCAGTTCATGAGCCCCATGTTCAGCCTTGAGTAAAAAGGATCTAAAGTTATTACTATGGCATTTTAGATGCCTTTGCTGCAGCAACTCTGATGTGTACAGAGAATAGTAATTGGGTGTCAGTAGTTCCCCTGTGGGACATTCACATGAAAAGTACCTGTACACTAAAGGGTATTTTATAAAAAAAAAAACTTTTTTATTTTGTTGGAGCACAGTTGTAGAACTATGCACCACCGAGTCCTTTAGAAGTGTAATTGTTTTTATTGTTTATCTTTATGAAAGTATCTATTGCCTGAGTATTGTTGCAGCAACTTCGAACCTTGGTCAGAGCAGCACACACACACAATGGACAGAATTGAACTTAAGTCTAGTGCTGGGGTTGCTATTGGTAACTGTGTGTGTTTAAATGGTGATATCTTATCAGAGAGTGATGCGTTAAAAGCAATATAGATAGCAGAGCTGAGCCATTATTTGCATGATTGTGTGTTTGCATTACTTGAGGATAAGTAATAGTTTAAGTTTGGGGGTGTGATAACTCTATAAAATGAGAGTTATCATAATACTTTCAAGCTTAAATTATGCTCACTTAGAGAGTATTATTTATATTTTGCATCAAATTGCAGTTATGTTTTGCATAAAGCACCATTTTAAATTTAGTCATAGTAATTTCATGCATTTTAGTTCATTACTTGTTCCTAAGTATGGCAATTTTTGTAGATAATTAAGTGGTCTAATTTCTATAGCTGGATGCTGTAACAGTCAAGCAAGAAGGAGCAATACCGAATTTATGGGCAGAGGGAAGCATTTATGTTACAGTAGAATGGATGTTGCAGAATTGCTACAACAAGTTTATAACACGCAAACACAAGGCTGACTTGAGACGATCGTGGGCAAGTAGGGCTGATGTGGCAAGTGAAGTCCTTAGCGTGAAAGGCAAGCATATTGCAGATACATTATGATTCCTTACCTTAGGGGGAGTAACCCTAAATATAACACTATAAAAGAGGAGATTATGAATGAAGAAAAGGGAGAGAGAGCCGTGAAAAAAATAATTCCTCCTTTGTACATCAAGGAAACAAAGAAGGAAGAAGAATTCAAGGGCTGTAACCGAGAAGATCAGTGGAGACCAAGCGCAGATTGTAATCCAATTTAGAGAGCCTCCTTGGGATTTAGTTTTGCCTTAGATTCTTTTATTTCTTGTTTTAAATTTTTTTAAGGATGATCTCAATGACTAAACTGATTTGTGTTTTTATTTTGAATATGAAATAATTTTTTTATGTAGTTGAGTTATAGACAACTTAATGACAAATTAACTTTTATTGATGTTGCTCTGTGTTTACTGCAGCACTTTGTTTTTATTGTACTTAATTTAATTTCCTATTTCGGTTGACCAACCATTTAGTGGATACTAGTTAGGTTAGATCCTAAAAAAAAACTACTTAATGGACTAAATCAAAGCAATACTTGATTTTAGGTTGGGTTTCCTTAATTGGTTTAATAACAATTTGAATAGGGCTATGCTTGATCTAGAATTAGTGAAGAACTAGACATAAGAATTCACCTTGTAGGGTGAATAGATCCAAGAACGTGTAATGCTATATCTAGATGTGGCTTAACAATTGATCATTGTTAGGAAGCATAGAGATACAAGATATCCAATAGGCAACAGATGAGGATGAATTAGGAATCTGCCCAATGTTGTAATCGTTGCTGTAGTAACTGAACCAGAAATTGTTAAATAAGTCAATAGTCATTAAGTGAGTTTAGATCCCCAACTACACCTTAATCATTGTTTTTTTAGAATTTTACGTTTGCTTATTTCATTAAATCTTAGTTTATTAGTTTTTTTAATTTTAATTGTATTTTATTTAATTAATTTTAATTTATTTTTATTAAATTATCCACAATTGCACCGAATATACTTGCTGTAGCAAGGTTGAAAACATCAATCCTTGTGAACACGATCTCAATATTCATCACTTTATTACTTATTGTGTACACTTGCGCACTGACACTTATTTGCATAAAATTAACAACAAGAAACAATCACCAGTGCTTCTTTATAGTAGGAGGACTATTAAGCAACCTGCTAGAATATGTTAGTTGGAGAATCTTTCCAAATAGTCTCCACAGAACATGAAATAAATCCCACTAGTTATGATGAAGTGGTGACTGATGTAGATGCAGACCATTGGCATAAAATTATGAAATCTAAAATGGATTCTATATATTCTAACAAAGTTTGGGAACTTGTAGAAATACCTGAAGGGATAAAACCCATAAAATGTAAATGGGCCTACAAAAGAAAGAGAGGGGTAGATGGGAAGGTGGAAACCTTCAAAACTAGGCTTGTTGTGAAAGGGTATACTAAAAAGAGATATCGATTATGAGGAGACTTTTTCGCCAGCAGCCATGCTTAAGTCTATCAGGATTCTCTTATAATTGTAGCAAATCTTGATTACGAGATTTGGCAAATAGATGTAAAGACTGCTTTCTTTAATAGAAATCTTGATGAATTATCTATATAATGCAGCTAGATGGTTTTGTAACTAGAGGCTAAGAACATATGGTTTGTAAACTGTAAAGGCCTATTTATGGCCTAAACAAGCCTTTAGATCTTGGAACATCAGATTTGATCAAGCAATCAAATCATTTAGTTTTGATCAAAATCTTGTTGAACCTTATGTCTATAAGAGGATAGACGATCGTATGGTTGTATTTCTTGTTCTGTATGTTTATGATATCCTACTCATTGGGAATGATGTAGGAGTGCTATCATCGGTTAAAATTTCATTATCTAACCAATTTGATATGAAAGATTTGGGAAAAGCAAATTACATCCTTGGGATCAAGCTTTTGCTAGATCACAAGAACAGAATGTTAGGCTTATCTCAAGCTACTTACACTGACAAAATTTTGGTTAAGTTTGCTATGCAAGATTAAAAGAAAAAGGATTAGTTCCTTTTAGATATGGATGGTGTCTATCTAAAGATCAGTCTTGTAAGACTCTTGAAGAGAAAGATTATATGAGATAGTATCCTTATGCATCTGTAATACGAAGTCTTATGTATGCTATGATGTGTACTAGACTAGACATTTGTTTTGTTATAGGCATGGTCAGTAGAGATTAATCAAATCCAAGACCAAAGCACTGGATTGCAGAAAAGCATACACTTAAGTATCTTCGGAGAACGAGAGATTATATGCTTGTGTGTTCTAGTGAAGATCTTGTACCCATAGGGTATACAGATTCAAACTTTCAAGGAGATAGAGATACTCATAGATCCACTTTTGGTTAAGTGTTTACCTTAGGTGGCGGAGCTGTAAGTTGGAGGAGTGTGAAACAATCTTGTATCGCAGACTCACTATGGAAGCTGAATATGTAATTGCTTCAAAAGTTGCTAAAGAAAATGTATGGCTTCGGAAGTTCCTTATAGAACTTAAGGTGGTTCCTTATGCTAAGATGCCTATTGTCCTTTATTGAGATAATAGCGGGGCTGTGGCAGAGTAAAAAGAGCCTAGATACCACAAGAAAGGAAAACATATTGAGAGGAAATATCACCTAATACGAGAATTAGAGCATAAGGGTGAAGTCATGCTTTCTAAGATTGGTCAGCAGAAAATCTAGCAGATCCATTCACCATGGGCTTGCTAGCTAAGAGCTTCAAGAGTCATATGTATGAAATGGGAGTTCGACAAGTACCTGACATGCTTTAGAGCAAGTGGGAGATTGTTAGACTTAATGTTATTATTATGTTCTTAAAACATTAGTTGTAATAATATTTTCTAGTTTTAATAACACATATTTATTCACAACTTATATTCAGCATATATCATTAGCCCTTATTTATAAAGTATGTGATTTATGTATTGGGCATATGATGTCAATACTGGAAGATATAAATTATAGGTTCTTTATAAATATAAGATTGTTCACAGCTATTAATGAAATTGGTATTTCATTATGTAAGGCTGTAACTTTTCTAATTCTATTATGAGTGATTTTATCTTGATCATTGAAGTGGAGACATCGAGTAGAATAGTTAATATGTATATGTGATATGCATAATGAACTGGACTATAGTGAATTATGATCTAATTTAACAATTGTCGTTGATCATAATTCACATAAGCTTTAATAAGCTTAATTGACCTAATCCTGAGTAAGTAATGTACTTGCATTCATGTAAGTAATGTACTTGCATTCATGTATTATGTCTTTTGAGTTATCATGGAGTGAGATCTATATAAATGGTCAAAACCTCGATAACTTGGAGATATAATTTCATGGATCCTGGGAACATATACTTACAAGATGGAATCTATACTAATGATGCTTACCTAAGTTATTTATAGTACTTGATCATTTAAATATGTGGCCGTAGTTTATTTAATAAATTATTTATTGAAAAATAATATTTATTTGTAAATTTATTTACAAATACAGATATATTAAAAGTGATCATTAGAGCAAATAATGTCTTAAGGGTAAACATGTAATTATAAGGGCACGACATTTATCACTGGCCTAGATTTAATTATGAGCATCAAATAGATTGTCAATTAAGTGGTTATTATTCGTCTAAGACCAAGGCTAAATTAATTAAAAGGAGTTTTAATTAATTGAGCCTTTATATAATTATATGGGTTACTATAGTGCAACTTTGGGCTTTTAGTGGAATAGCTTGGGGTTAACTTAATAGTTTTGGCGTGTCATGAGATGACTGGGCCTTGACTATTAAGTTGGAGCTAGAAAGCCCATGGGTCTGCAATCCCTCTGCTAGCTAAATTTTTAGTTAAACTTTGACTCTAATAAGTACCAATATAAAAGAGAGGAAATTAGAATAGAAATATAACTTTACGTATAGATTTTCTTAAATAAGAAAAATACAGTTCTAGGGTTTTCATCTCCTGTACAAAAATTAGGGTTGATCACACACCCACTCATGTGAGGGAGACTATTGAGGATACCAGAGAAGATTGCAACCTTCTTTTATAGTTCTTGAACAAAAATCTGAGCTATTTTTCTAACCCTATGCATGTATATATAATCAAGAAAAGTTCTTGGCTTCTGCTGATTTTATAAATTAGAAAAATTATTTTTTTAGGATTTGATTTACCAACACAGATACTGGTGTGTGCTAAGTGCTATGATGATGTCAATGTGCAAGTGGACACAATAAGTAATATAATGATGAGTATCAACAGTCTTAACAGTGCAAGTTTTAGTAAACTAAATAAAACAAAACAAAATAAATAAAATAAAATAAATAAATGATGAGATTAATATTATAATGGAATTTAAAAAAATATAATAAACAGAATGCAATAAAAAGAATCTAAAGTCAAACACAAAGATATACTCAATGATAAATGGATAGTTGGTGTTAGAGTGCATTTTATGCACTAGTTTTGCGTTGTTTACTCCCTTTAATATCGATGTTTTGCACTTAATAATAGTGATTTACTTGCGCTTTATTTTTGTAGGTGCAATTCTATTGACTGGTGCTAAATTGAGCTACAAGATGATGTTTGAGGATGAATTGTCTTCCTGGAGAAATTCTGAGCTTCAGAAGAAGTTTGTTGATAAGGCATGGGCGCGTGCTGTCAACTGAGGACCTGAAGCTTTTATTTTAACGTCTTTTACCTTTTTGTTACTTTTGTAATTTTTAAAATTTAATCTTTAATAATATTTTTAAATATTTGTATTTTATTTTTTTTTGGAAAACTATAAAAGAAAGGGAAACACGTGAAAAAAGGGAGGCGATTGAATTGACAGAGAATTCGAAAAGGAAAAAATTATTTTTCTAGGGTTTTCTCTCTTCTCTATGAGGAACTAAACTCATTTTTCTGGTTGAAGTTAATAAAGCTTTGATTCACCATTACTGTGAGATCTTTCTTATGCTTTAATTGTTTTATTGCTGTTTGGGTATTTGCTTATTCTCTGAATTATTGTCATGATTATGTTTGTTAATTAGATAATTGGCCACTATTTAATTATCAACTTAATCTACTGCCAATTGAAAGATTCATCGTATGAAGATTTTGATGTTTGTGGCAAATAGCATAGCAGTGCGTTGTGTTATGAGAATAAACAATATAATTTAAATGAACCATCGTATGCGTTTGTTGATTACGATTTGAGTCTCTCTAGTTTTTCAGGCTATCAATTGATTAAATCCTATGATCGTATCTAGGATTGTCTATTGATTATGGAAATAACCAACGGTCGTACCTTGGTTATCGATTAGTTAAGGAGAGATTGGCTATTAAAGTGTCTCAGTAGCTATAATCAGTCTATTCAAAAGTAGTAATGATTTATATTTGTATCAATGATCAGTAGTCGAATCAAAGCTGAGCTAATTCCTTCAACCAGAGTTTTCTCATTTTGAATTACCCTTTTTATTTGCATTCTTATTATTTTTATTTGATTTTCATTATCGTCAACAATCCCCCAATTTCACATTTTCATTTTAAAAGGATTTAAATAGTTATCGATCTCTGTGGACATGATCCTGCTCAATCACTATACACAATCTTGTTTATAGTAGGTTTTTATATTTGCTGGCTTCGACGGCCATCAGTTGGATTCTAAACTCACTTAATGCTATCGACTGTTTTTCAAGTAAGGCACTGTTGCTATAGCATCTACTACAACATTGGGCAGAATCTCTCATGCATCCTCAGCTGTTGCGTTTTGGATATCTTATATCTAAATGAAACCTAACAGTGATTAGTTGTTAAGCTAACATTAGACATAGCATTATACGTTCTAGATTCCATTTGCCCTATGTTGCGGGCTATATGCTTGTACTTTACAAAATGTACAATATGCGTCAGTCTATAAGTGGACACAACAAGTAATATGATGATGAGTATTTAGATCGTCTCCACAAGGATTGATGTATTGAGACTTGCTAAGCAATCTTACAGTGCAATTTTAGCAAAGTAATTAAACAAGAATAAATGTTAAGATTAAAGACCTAATGAAACTAAAAAGTGTACTAAACTAAATGCAGTAAAAGAAAGCTACGTCACAAGCAAATGTATACTCAATGACAAAAGGGTAGTTGGATTCTAAACTCATTTAATGGTTATTGTCTATTTTTCACTTAAAGTTCCATTGCTACAGCATTTACTACAACATTGGGCAAAATCACTCATCCATCCTCAGCTGTCGCCTGTTGGATATCTTATATCTAAAAGCAACCTAACAGTGACCAGTTGTTAGGACAACATCTAAAATATAGCATTATACGTTCTAGGTTCTATTAACCTTACAAGGTGAATCCATATGTCTAGTTCTTCACTAATTTTAGATTAAACATGGCCCTATTCAAATCGAGATAAACTCAACTTGGGAAATCCAATCTAAAACCATGTACTGTCTTGGCTAGATCCACTAGGTCTGGCCTTTTTGAGTTTCTTTCCTAGCTTGTATTTACTAAATAGGTGGTCAGCCAAAATAGAGATTTGCAACTAATAAAACCAAGGCAAAATGCTATAGCAAATACTGAGAAACACACATATATATGAGTCTAATAACCATTAAGTAAATTTCAAATCCAACTACTTAAAAGTTTAGCTTATGATGAGCTTTAAAACAATAAAAACACAAGAGTATGTCATCAAATACATCATCAAAGAGTGATTTAAAGAAAACAAATACAAAGATAAAGTTGAGATATAACAAAGATGGAAGTGTCCCGCTTCAGTCTTTGAGTATCCCTTCTTCTTATTCTCAAGCACTCCTCTATTGTAGCTCTTAAAATCTTCTTTGAGTCTTAGCTAAAACGGTAACATCAAGCGGCATGTTGGTTAGCGAAAGCGCAAGCCGGTTATGAGCAAAAAGTGAATAACGACTGGTTTTAAGCTCCAACTGTAAAAAGGCTCAATCATATTCAAACAATGAGGGATTCAACAATTGTTATTGAGCTTGCTAGTGAGTATACAATTCTTCTTTGAGCTTTAAACTTGTTATTGCTTAGTTGAATCACACATTGGGCTTTCATTTGTAATCAAACATATTGTGTGAGGAAATCTTTTGTAATCCTTATTGTAAAATCGTAGTTGAGTGATTGTAAGTGTTGGGAAACACTTGGCTTAAGAGATTGGGGATAATCTCTTGTTGTAAAGGTTGATTGACACCTTGGAAGTCAATTGTAATTTATTGAAGCCTTGGGTTGTAAGGCTTGGATAGTGAAATCCTCAAGTCTGGTGAGCTTGGAGGCGTGGACATAGGCGGGATTTGTCGAACCACGTAAAAACTCTTGTGTTTGTTCTCTCTATCCCTTACCTCTTTACTTATTCATTTGCTTGAATTTACATTTATCATTGCTTAAGACATTAATTTGAATTGATTTATTTTATTAATCACATTAATTTTTATTCAAGCATTGAAAAATTGTTAGAAACCCAATTCACCCCCTCTTGGGTTGCATAGCTAGAATTTCACGTATAAGCTCTTTGTTGTAGGCATCAAGTGAGGAGTGAAGAATTAGAAGAGAGAAAGAAGAGAGCCGAGTGTTGTAGTGTCTCTCCTGTAAAATATCAATAAAGTTCCTTAGTTTAGCAAAATTCTTCTAATCCGTAAATAGTTTCAGTTTTGTGCAGTTTAGTCCTCCTTAGTTTTTTCAACAATTGGTGTCAGAGTGTGGTTGGTCGGGAACCACTGTAGCAGTGTTACCGAAAGTTCACAACAGTCAAGGATTGTCGTGGAGAAGCTGTAAGAGTACGGCAAAGACGATCGAGGATCGTTCGGTGAAGCTTCGTTGAATCGCGAGGAGTTTGAAACTCTTTAAGTTCGTTGGTGAAAATCGAGCTTGCTTGGTCTTGCAATTACGATGGGTGACCTTCAAGCAGATGGAGGAGTCAAGAAACTCAACAACAAAATTACAATATATGGGCAACATTGATGGAGTCCTACCTATAAGGTCAGGATCTCTAGGAGATCATTTGCGGTAACGATGTGAAACCACCAATTGAGAATGCCGCTTTGAAGAAGTGGAACATTAAAGCTAGGAAGGCCATGTTCGCTATCAAAAGTACAATTGAAGAAGAGATGCTGCAACATATAAAAAAGGCTAAAATTCTAAAGGAAGCTTGTGACACTTTTGCAACAATTTTTTCAAAGAAGAATAATACACGGCTTTAACTTCTAGAGAATGAGCTATTGTCAATTTCACAACGAAACATGACAATTGATGAGTTCTTCAACAAGGTAAAGTCCTTGCCTCGAAATTTCTGAGTTAGATCCTACTGCTGCAATTTCTGAATCTAGAATGAAGAGAATTATTGTCCATGGTTTGAGGCCTGAGTTTATGAGTTTTGTCACAGCTGTTCAAGGTTGGCCAACTCAACCAAGCATTTAGGAATTTGAAAATTTGATTGCCGATCAAGAAGTGATTGACAAGCAAATGAGTGGGGCCTCAGTAAAGAATAATGAGGAAGCGCTCTTCAATGATAAGAAGAGACATCGATTCAGACGACATAGTGGTGGTGGATCTAAAGGAGATGTTGATAAGCCAAGAGGTAACCAACAAGAAGGTAGCTTACAGACTAGGGGAGCACAAAAGAATCACAGCAATGGTGGCCAATACAAGTCAAAGAAAAAGTTCGAAGGAAATTGCTACAACTGCAAAAAAAAGTGGTCACATGGCGAAAGATTGCTGGTCTAAGAAAAAGTCCGAGAAGTGTAATGTTGCCACTCCAATCAGAAGAAGGATAATGATGAGGAATGGGAAGCTGAAGCATCAGTTACTATCGAGGAAGAAAAGCTAGCCCTTGCAATCACAATACCTACCCGGATTAACTATGAGAGTGATTGGATCATTGACTCAGAGTGCTCAAATCACATGACTAGTGACAAAGAGAAGCTTCAAAATATGACTGAATACAAGGGAGGCCGTGTGGTAGTGATAAAAAATAACTCACGACTACCCATAGCTCACATTGGTAATACAGTTCCAGCACCCCGATACAGTACCCAAAAGATGACACTTCAAGATCTGTATTATGTCCCAGGTATGAAGAAAAATCTATTATCAGTATTACAACTAACATCTTCAGGCCATTATGTTCTATTTGGTCCTCAAGATGTCAAGGTGTATCAAAACCTAAAGATCTCGGGGGCACCTACTATGGAAGGACGAAGACTAGAGTCAGTCTATGTATTGTTAGCAGAGTCTGCTTATGTAGTCAAGACTTGAAGAATTGAGACTGTAGATTTATGGCATGCTCGACACATGTTAGCTATCATAAAGTTGGAGGTGATGGTGAACAAGCCAATGCTCAGAGGTCTACCCCACCTTGACGTAAGAATAGATACAGTGTGTACAGGGTGTCAATATGGCAAGGCTCACCAATTCCCATATGAGGAGTCAAAGTTCAGAGCAAAAGAACCAATGGAGCTGGTACACTCCGACATGTTTGGGCCTGTCAAGCAACCTTCTATCAGTGGCATGCCATATATGGTCACATTAATCGATGACTTCTCCAGGTATGTCTGGGTTTTCTTTATGAAAGAAAAATATGATACTTTTACAAAGTTTAAAAAATTCAAAGACTTAGCCGAAGGAAAAGTAGGGAAGAAGGTTTGTTGCCTACGAACAGACAATGGAGGAGAGTATACATCATATTAGTTCTCCCAATATCTTCGAGATTATAAAATATGTCATCAGTTCACTTGTACCAATATACCATAATAAAATGGTGTAGCAAAATGAAAGAGCCGGCATCTAGCGGAGATCTGTCGAAGTATGATACATGCGAAGAATGTTCCATAGAGGTTTTGGGCCGAAGCTATGAAGACAGCGGATTATATGACCAATGCACTTCCTCAACCAAAATTAGGGTTCATATCACCTTATGAGAAGCTGTGGAATGTGATGCCTACAGTTAGCCATTTTCGTGTATTTGACTGTGTGCGCTATGTCTTTGTGTAAGCCATTTGCGAAGCAAATTTAACAAGAAGGTGATTCATTGTATCTTTGTTGGGTATAACAGCCAGAGGAAAGGATTGAGCTGTTGTGATCCAACTAGTGGACGATGCTACACAACACGAAATGTGGTGTTTGACGAAGCATCTTTATGGTGGTCTACAGAAAAAGAAGAGCTACTAGATTCAAAAGAAATTGAAGATCAAATGACAGAACGAATTGCCGAAATTCACCCAAGTCAAGAAGAATCTAAAGATTCTGAAGAACTAATGGATAATGATATCAGGCATGACAAGGCGTAAAGTCCGTGGAAGATAGGTGTTCATCAAAGCCCTATTAAAGATGAAGAACCAAGTGGACCAGAACCAAGAACTCCTGAATCTCAACTTAGAAGATCCAAAAGAGTGAGAAAGCCAAATCCCAGGTATGCTAATGCAGTGGTTGCAAAAGAAGGTAAAATAAAAGAACCTGAGTCATTTGAAGAAGCAGCAGAGAATTCTCACTGGGTAAAGGCAATAAAGGAAGAAATCACCGCACTGAAGCAAAATCAGACTTAGGATCTAGTTCCAAAACCAAATGATGCAAAACCAATATCGTGCAAATGGGTGTACAAGATTAAGAAGTGCCCGGATGGTTCAATTGAAAGGTACAAGGCTCAATTGGTAGCTCAAAGATTTTCACAACAATACGGGCTAGCCTATGATGAAACATTTAGTCCAGTGGCAAAACTCACAATAGTAAGAGTTCTACTTGCACTCACAGCTAATAAAGAATGGAGATTATGGCAGATGGATGTAAACAATGCCTTTCTACATGGAGAATTGGATCGAGAGATCTACATGAACTAACCAAGAGGATTTGAGGATAAAACTTATTCGGAGTATGTATGCAAACTGAGAAAGGCACTTTACGGTCTAAAGCAAGCTCCAAGGCATGGTCTGGCAAGATTGATGAATTTCTAACTCAAAGTGGTTATTTAGTGGCACATGTAGATTCTAGATTGTTCGTCAAAGCCAGTGGAGAAAGTTGGCAATTGTACTAGTGTATGTGGATGATTTGATTCTTACTGGTGACAATGAAGAAGATATTCAGCAAACAAGAAAGAACTTGTCAGTTCGCTTCTAGATGAAAGAGCTTGGTCAACTTAAGCACTTCTTTGGTCTAAAGGTTGATCAAACAGAAGAGGGGATATTTCTTTCCCCACAGAAATATTCCAAAGACTTACTGAAGAATTTTGGAATGTTGAAATGCAAGCCAATTTCAACTCCATTGGAAGAGAAAGCAAAATTGTGCATACGCGAAGGCAAAGATTTATAAAATGGAACAATGTATCGACGACTGATAGGTAATTTAATATACCTAACGCTAACTCGGCTAGGCATTTCATATGCAGTGGGAGTAATGAGTTGATACATGCAAAATCTGAAGAAGTTTCACTTGAAAGCAATTCAAAGAATACTAAGATATGTGAAAAGTACAATTGACTATGGTCTATTGTATAAGAAAGGTGAAAATTGCAAGCTGACTGGCTATTGTGACGCTGACTATGCCGAAGATCATAATTCAAGAAGATCAACTATTGGGTATGTTTTCAGAATTGGGTCTAGAGTAGTTTCTTGGTGTAGTAAGAAACAACCAACTATATCACTATCAACCATAAAAGCGGAGTATAAAGCAGCAGTGATGGCAGCTTAAGAAGGTACTTGGTTGATGCAGTTGATGAAGGATCTACACCAACCAGTAGATTACGTAGTACCATTGTCTTGCGATAATCAATCGGCGATTAGCTTGGCAAAAAACCCAGTTTTTCATGGAAGAACCTAGCATGTGGAGGTGCATTATCACTTCATCAAGGAAAAGGTATTACAAGATTAAGTTGAAATGCAGTACGTCAATACGAACAATCAAGTTGCGGATTTGTTCACAAAAAGTCCTGGTACCGGTAAGTTTGAAGAGTTCCACCAACAGCTCAATATGGATCGAAGGATGAAAGTTGGTGTTGAGGGGGAGTATTAAAAGCCCAACACCAATTTTATGATCCAATCCAAGTGCACTTGTCTAAGCCCAATTTCAAAGCTCAATCCATGAAAGTTTCAAGAATTGTGTAGAAAATGGGAGATGGCTCTAATCTAATAATAGAGGTGGAATATCTAAATCTAGAGAATTCTTGAATAATTTGTGATATTTGTAAAAGTGTGGTTATTAAATTTTTGTAACTTAAAATTTGTGTGGTTTGTATTAGTTCTAGGATACTATAAATACCTATAAGCTCTTTGTTGTAGGCATCAAGTTTGAAGTGAAGAATTAGAAGAGATAAAGAAGAGTGAGCCGAGTGTTGTAGTGTCTCTCTTGTAAAATATCAATAAGTTCTTCAGTTTAGTAAAATTCTTCTATTGCCCAAGTCGTTTTAGTTTTGCACAGTTTAGTCCTCAGTTTTTTCAACACTCCGTTTGTCCGTCGATTTAGGGATGATTGGCTGAGCTCATTTTCAATTGTGTGCCTGACATATTAAAAAACTCTTGCCAAAACTTACTTATGAATATTGGATCCCGATCGCTGATTATGGATTTAGGCATGCCATGAAGCTTAACAACTCCATCAATGAATTTCTCCGCCACTGCTTTTGCCGAGAACAGATGAGATAAAGACACGAAGTAAGCAAGTTTACTTGGTCTGTCTACCACAACCAGGATCGTGTCTTTACCTTGAGAACTCGGCAGCCCTTCAAAAAATGCCAACATTATGTCGTGTGGTAACGGCTGAAGGAGTTCAGCTGGTTTAACTGTTTAAGAGTTGTAGTTTTTGTCCTCTAATAGGTTTCACACCTACTTACATAATCCTGAACCGATTGAAACATTGAAGGCCAATATAACTGTTGTGCCAAGCATTTGTATGTGTGTAGGACTCCGGAATGACCCCCCATATTTGTGTCGTGTTCTTCAAATAATATTTTCACGTAACTTGCGGGGGACCACCACCTTACCTTTAAAAAATATTAATCCGTTCCTTATGGAGTAAGGACCCGTAGCTTGCGTTTGAGCTATTTGTGCAATTTTCTTCATATATTCATCCTCACTGGCAGCTCTTTTGATTTCCTCCCATACAGCTACTTGCGGTACAAATAAACGGTTAAGAGTAGGGCTATTGGGCCATCATGAGAGAGCATCAGCAATGGTGTTTTCACTGGCTGGACGATAACAAATTTCATATTTGTTCCAAATCAATTTGGCCAGCCATTTTTGTTGCTCAGGTGTAACTATTTTTTGCTCCAAAAAATATTTTAAGCTACGTTGGTCTGTCTGAATTATGAATCTTTGCCCCAGCAAGTATGGTCTCTACATTCGTACTGCTTCCACGATGGCAAGCATCTCCTTTGCGTACGTCAACCAGGACTTCTTTGAGACTCTGAGGGCCCGACTCATAAAAGCAATGGGCTTCCCTTTTTACTGTAACACCACTCCTATGCCTTCGCCAGAAGCGTCTGTTTCAATAGTAAGGTGTTGCTGAAATCCGACATGGCTAGTGTTAGTGTACTAATCATGGCCTGTTTTAATTGACAAATGCTTTCTCTGCTTCATTATTCCAGCCGAATTGCCCCTTCTTAAGTAGGTTGGTAAGGGGTCAAGCCAGCAAGCCATATCCTTGTACAAATTTACGGTATTACCCGGATAAGCCAAGAAATCCCCTTAGTTCCGAGATATTTTGCGGTCAAGGCCAAGACACCATTGCTGAAATTTTCTTTTTATCTACCTTTACGCCATGGCAACTAACGATATGTCCCAAGTACTTCAGTTCCTGGTAGCCGAAGCTGCACTTGCTTGCCTTGATAACAAATTTTTGCTGTTTGATAATCTCCAATACTTGCTTGACATGCTCAAGATGGCAACTCCATGTAGGGTTAGAGATTAGTATATCATAGAAAAAAACCAGTATAAATTTCTTGAGATGGGGCCAAAAAATGGAGTTCATTATAGCCTAGAATGTTGATGGCGCGTTGCACAATCCAAACGGTATCACCAAGTATTCATAATGTCCATTGTATGGGCGAAAAGCCATTTTATGAATATCAGATAGATTTACTCGTAACTGATGATACCCGGCCTTTAAGTCTAGCTTGGTGAAATAGGCGGCTCCATGTAGTTCATTTATCATGTCCTCGGCTATGGGCATGGGGAACCGATCTTTGACGGTAGCGTCTTTGAGGCCTCAATAGTCAGTGCAGAATCTCCAACTGCCGTCTTTCTTCTTGACCAGTAACATTGGAGAAGAAAATGGACTAGTACTGGGTCTTATCAGTCCCGAACTCAACATCTCATGTACTTGTTTCTTGATCTCAGCCTTTTGGAAGCAAACGTAGCAGTATGGCCTAACATTAACAGGCTCGGTTCCCTCCTTAAGTGTGATATAGTGGTCAATGTCGCGTGTAAGGAGCAGTTGTGTTGGTTCTTAGAACAATTCAGCATACTCCTTTAACAAATTTTGCATGCCTGCCGGTGCCGTGTTTAAAGACTTATCCATATTCACTTGTAGGCAAATCACAAAAACATCATGGCCTTGTCTTATCTCCTTTGTCATTTCTGTCAAGGAGGTTTTTTGTAATGATTGAGGCCCAATCCTTTGTAAACGTCGTTTTTCATTCTCCCAATTGAAATCCATGATAAGGGAATTCCAATTGCACACAACCGATCCCAACATCTTGAGCCATTGATACCCAGTACTATGTCCAATCCTGTTATTGGCAACGAGTAAACAGTAAGTGAAAAAGGAACATCTTGGATTAAGACTTGTTCCTTTTCAAATTTCCCTTAGCATGTCAATTTTTCTCCATTTGCAACCCGAACTGAAAATGCTGCCGTGGGCATGATCGGTAATTGAAGCATATTAGCCAACCATGTACTGATGAAATTATACGCCGATCCGCTGTCAATTAAGACAATGATCTCATACGGCCCGATTTTCGTCATCACATGTATGGTCTGAGGTGCTACCGATCCCGTTAATGTGTACAAAATGATCTTATGATCAACAATTTCACCCGGTTCTGTTCCTCGTTGTGCTTCTTTTGTAATTTCCTCATAGGTATTCTCATCTGATATGGTTTCAATCTTTAGAATCAAGAGTTGAGCCTTTGAACATTTGTGTCCCGCAGTGAACTTTTCATTGCAATTGAAACACAAACCTTGTGCTCGGCATCGCTGCATCGCTTCCTAGAATAGTCTTTTGAAGAGCACTATTGTGGCAGATTTGTTAATGACCGGTTGTGCTGGCAATATACGATTGATGAGTGGTGGTTGCAACAGCTTCTTCTGCCGCATTAATTGTTCATCTTTCATTCGGGCCAAGCTGATTGCCTCCTTTAATGATTTTGGTCTAAACATGCGGATGTCCTCTGAAATCCCCGAATGTCCTCCCATGAAAGTCCCTACCAATGCTTTCGGTGACCACCAGTGAACCTGTTACCCAACCTTTCAAACTCCTTCTGATAATGTCAAAGAGAACCAATTTGTTTCACTCGGGATAATGCCTCGTTGAAATCCTCGCATTCCGCTGGACCAAAACGAGCCCACAACTCCTCCACACACGTTTTCCATGTCATTGTTCACCCTTCTTCCTGGTAAGCCCTGCACAACCATTGCCACTACTAGTTGGCTTCATGCTATCTTGCATACCCCCAAGCTCAGCTTCTATGCGTTCAATTCATTCCTTGTTGGTTGCCATTGTTAAACCTGCTCTGATACCACCTGATAGGGTCCTAGTAAGATGCTTGCTAACAATTGCTAGTAAATATAGGTGTTTTGCTTTTGATGAGAATGACCACAAACAAATGTTTGAGATAATTTCTAGATGACTTTTTATTCATCACCGGAGCCTATTTATAATAGCAAGCATAACAATACATTGCTTGTAACCAACAATATCGGCTAAAACCAAGCAAATAAAATAAAGGAAATATTTAATGAAACAACCTAGCTATAAACTCGAAACATAATTCAAATCAAATTTAACAACCACGATTTGATTCTCCACTCAATCTACACGACCAATTGACGTAGTAAACCAACCGTTATTACTCCAGTATTCATACACACACAATCTTCACGTGAAACATGTCTTGCATGTGTCATGCATGGCTTGCATGGGTTACGTGGCTTCAAGCATAACCCTCATACTTGTAATTAGGCTTGGTACTCTCACTGATCTTCGTGGTTCCTCATCAATATACATGATGAATTTATGGTGTATTTTGAGATTTGATGATGTATAATTGTCTCATTGCAAGGTCTTGTAATCAAACTTCAATTCCTTAGCATTAATTTAATTATGTACATCTAGAAATCCTTAATTTACTCATCAAAATGTGAACACTAAGGAAACTAAAACAATAAATATAAAACTACTAGCTAAGTTTATCATCATATACGATCACCACTAGATTATCAAATGATCATAAAAGCATATAAATTCAAGTTAGTGTATTATTTGTAGCTTTCTAGTTTGTGCTTTTAAGGAATTTAGTTATGCAATAAAATTGATACCGAAATAGCAAAACTTCATGCAAATACTCTTTTTTGTAGTACTTCAACATATCGACTGGCTAAGAAGTCCATCACATATGAAAATGTCGGTACAAATCTTCAAGAAAGTGTGTGGAGAAACCACTTGTATTATCATGGAACTTAATTTAAGTAAAAGCTGTTGTATGTGTTAAATAAATCTTATGTCATTGTATGTGTTTAGTAAATTTTACTATTAAACTATTATACAAATATAAATGACTGAAATGAATATAATATTAAATAAAAATTTTTATTTATACATTTATAAACATGCATATATTATATTTTATATAGTGTAAATCTAATAATTGTAACTAAAATAAATAGTTTAATTTTATTATTATTTTTTTTATCTCAATACAATTGATAATAATAAAATTCTTATTTAAATTTAATGATTTTATTTCTTAATTGAAGTAAGGTTAATTTTAGATTTTTATAATATATGTGAGATAAAAAATTATGCTTGCTTTGGTCAGGTTAAATGAAAATTGTACAAAATAATATTCTTATATAATTATTGTCCTCTATTTTTATGGAATCCCCAAGTTCTAAAGAAGATCAGAATCAGGTCTCTCTTCTATGAAGCCCCTGGAATAAGAGCTTCGAATCGAATGTATTACCATTGAAAGCATGGCAAACAATTTAATATTTAATAAGGTTCTGGAATAAGGCTATTTATGGCTTTAATATTTTACTTGATATGAAAAGTTCTTTCTGGCTAGCATCATTGTGAAGAAAAATTGTCGTAGTTCGGACAATGAACAAGTTTAAATATCAACGGAGATAAGTATTGAACAATTAATGTTACCATCACTCAATTGGTGTGAGCACCAACCACCATTTTCATATTTAAGCCTTTAGAATAGTAACACAAAATATGGCAAGTGGCAACCACATCAAATAATCAAATTGTTGATAAATTTTGAAAGCTTTAATTTGCTTTGATATATATTTGAATATTTCAACAGGTTCATCTTTTCTCTACTCACCGGGCACTTTGAGTTATTAACGGTTTGAATGTCAATATTACTCCAGTTGCCTCAACCAAATTCAGAATGAAGAAAATCATCTGGTTACCTGCACATAAATTTAAGCAGCTAACTAAGCTAAGTAATTAGCTCAAAGTAATCCACAAACTAATGAAAAATTTCATTAGTAAATCATCATACCTGGGAGGAAACCAGCATCTTCACGCTTTTGTGACCAAGAAAATCTGGCAGAATCCGAACAATGAAGTTGTTACTCAACAAATGATCAATTTAATCGTGCCTTAAGTTTTTTTTGGGGGGGAGGGGGGGGGGGGGTGGTTAGGACAATAAAAATCATAAACATAATTGACATATAAGCTTACAAAATCAATAGGACACTTACAGAGCACCTCCTAGATCTGGACCGGTAGTTTTGGTAAGCGACATTACAGTCATAGCAAATCCATTTGCAGCTCCTCTTTGATGCTGTTCCTGTTATTGTGTCATAAACCAAAAAATTAAATTTCAACTTTGACGCATACAAAATTTGAAAAAGCTGAAAGTGTGGAAATGTACTAAACAAACAAAAGAGAATGCATCAAGTGATACACCATCTTCATTGTGTTTGTGCAATGTCTCCTGCAACAAAAAGCATGCGATGGTGTCAATTCAGTCATTATAAGAGAACCATAAGTCTCACCCGTAAGAAAATTTCGAGTTATGGGAGAGTTGCTTATTACATGTACAATTAAGCCTACAAAGAGAGCTAAAGGATACGTACCGGAAACAAGCAAGAAGCAATAGTTACCGCAAAAGCAAAGAGTGATATACAGAGACGCGGCAAGAAGTAAGGAAATCTCCGTAAATTTATTTTTCAAAATACTATCATTTTAAAAGTATTGCAGAAAAAGACAAGGCTTATGGCAGTCAAAATTCAACTTACTTTCCAAACAGAGATTCTTTGGAGAATATCTTTGGATATTTCTCTGCTGGCTGGATTGCAAAATTATACAGAAATATATATATAAGAACAATATTTATCAAGCCAAACTACTAAAAATTGCCAAAGTATCAATTTCAAGTTTGATCATATGAAAATAGAAGTCACTAACACTGTGGTGCTTCCTCTTATTATTACAGGCTTTCGACCATAGCGGTCAGCCACTATTCCCCACAAAACAAATGTTAAATCTCTACCAAGCGTGTATGAAGACCCTTCAATTTCATCAAGGTATTAAAAGGTTTGTCAGGATAACTTCTTGAGGAATTTGAACTGTTATATTGTCCATACATACATACATACATACATATGTTAATCATTCCCGGGTGCGAACATCTATACGTTTTAAAGCAGAGACTTGGCCCTTTACAGTTGTAAAGGCATGAGTCCGACCGTAAAGCCCTTGTATAGTGCCCTTACAGTGTTGTGAAGCCTCGGAAGAATGTCTTTACAGAACTGTAAAGGCGCGAGTCTGCATTTTATAAGGTGTGGATGTTCTTACCAAGTAAAGACTCTATACTATGTGTCATTCATTAAAGACAATAAAGAATAGAAAATAACTCACCCACATAACCAGCATAGAATCCAATATCTTCCTCCCTTTTTGCAATGTGAAAATCCCTAATCTGAAAAGAAATCATAACAGCTCTTGTTAGGGAATTTTAATCCCACCCAAGATCTCGCAAGTAAAAATAACAAACAAATAATGAACAGAAAATAGATGAAGAATAAAACCAATCATACAACACAAGAATTTACATGGAAAACTCCTATAATGGAGAAAAACCACGGCCGCCAAGGACGACAAGAGAAAAATCCGCTATGTGAAAAATTGTTACAATCACTCTAGTAATTTTTTCATACTCAAACCCCAATAACACCCAATCTCTCAATAGACCTATCGTTTCTCTCATAGTAGAAACTGTCTACTTACAGAGAGCCTGATTGTTGTGTTATTCTGTGTGTAAATAAGTGAATCCAACCTCTCTATATATAGAGATTATTTCTTGTGGGAGAAGTATTCCTTTTCTTATACTAATAGTATTCCTCCGTGGATAAGTCAAATCCTAAAGAGGAAATTATTTGTTCCTTGAATAGGAATCCTACTAAATAAGAAATTATCCTAGGAAATCCTTATTGAAAAATAAGATATATTTCCTGACAATCTCCACCTTGGCGAGTTTTTCAATTAGGCGACAAAACATGATCCACCGTGTATCCGCACAACCACGTTGTCTCCACCTTCTTTACTCCAAAAACACACTCA
Organism: Clausena lansium; assembly: GCA_030449835.1. Taxonomy (NCBI): domain Eukaryota; kingdom Viridiplantae; phylum Streptophyta; class Magnoliopsida; order Sapindales; family Rutaceae; genus Clausena; species Clausena lansium. Next base: position 196,843 of record JASUUF010000397.1, read on the forward strand.
CATAGGGCTTATGAGAATCACTCCACCATGGGTAAAATCTTGTCCTCTATCCAACAACCATAATTCTCTATATCGAGAGCTATCCTACTCCACCTTATCCAGAGTACATTTATTCGGCACATGTCGATCGCCTTACTTAAAATACCCACTCTCATGTTTGGCTTCCTTGAGATTCTTCAACCATCGACATAAAAACTCCACCACACACCTTGCATAAATACGAAACCATATCTTGTGTGCAAATTTTGTGGGGCACACCAAAAAGGGATAAACCAATCTCTCATGGAGAAAAGAGACACACCACTAGCAGACATTATCAGTATCTTCATCTACTGATTTGAGCTATTTGCCGAGCTTGCTCTATTCCGATAACCTTTTTTAAGGTTGCTTGATTATCTACACACCTCCAGGGTTTCTACCATGGTTTACATCGCCTTTGCTTTCCTTGTGTAACTAGATTGAACCAACATATCTTTGACTTGAATTTGCCACAAGTCAAAATTGATTTTTCCATCAAACTTTTCTATTTATACCTCATTGTTGACATATTTGCTCTGCAGTACAAACTTAGCTCTTATACCACTTGTTAGGGAATTTTAATCCCACCCAAGATCTTGCAAGTAAAAATATCAAACAAATAATAAACAAAAAATGGATGAAGAATAAAACCAATCACACAACACAAAAATTAACTTGAAAAACTCTTATAATGGCGAAAAACCACAGCCGCCAAGGACGACGAGAGAAAAATCAGCTATGTGAAAAATTATGACAAACACTCTAGTAATTTTTTAATACCCAAACCCCAATAACACCCAATCTCTTAATAGACCTACTATTTCTCTCACACTAGAAACTGTCTGCTTATAGGGAGCCTGATTGTTGTGTTATTCTGTATGTAAATAAGTGAACCCAACCTCCCTATATATAGAGATTATTTCTTGTGGGAGAAATATTCATTTTCTTATATTAATAGTATTCCTCTGTGAATAAGTCAAATCCTAAAGAGAAAATTATTTATTCCTTAAATAAGAATCCTACTAAATAAGAAATTATCCTAAGAAATCCTTACTGAAGAATAAGACATATTTCCTAACAGCTCTACTGTGAAAAGACAACGAATTATTTGACATAATGATAGATAAAATAAAGAAAGGGAAAGAGAGATGAGACTGATAGAGCTTAAAAAAACAAATCACAAAAGAATTAAGGACATAAGAGAGAAAAATGCATAAAATTAATCGCATAATCAAGAAACTGTTTACATCCAAAACAACACAAATTTTGTTTGAAACTCAGTTCTTGAAATGATGAAGTCCCAATTATTTAAAAAATTGACTTCACACTACATGCTGTGCACAGGCTACCACTAAATGAACATAATAGTCAAAAATCATTGTAAATGGTTCTCTCGAAAATCATTATATCTAGTTGAAGTTGAAAAATTTACCGGTTGCAAGCAGAACAATCCAAATAATAAAAAGTTTACGAATTGATCAGCCTTGTTCTGACTCTTTAAGCTTATGTTTATCAACCTTACAGCCTGAGCAGTTCTCATAATATTTTTTCTTCAACAGCGGCTCTCTCACCTTCCCCTCCGCCACACTTGAAAAAAAAAATCATCTTAAGTAACTGTCTTTGTCTATTCAATCCAATTTCAATACTTCAATATAAATATTTATAAAAGAATAACAAAATCAGTGTAAAAGAATTTTCAGGGGAAGGATATAGTAGAATTAGTTATAGTGATAATTTAAAGAATTTTCAAAAGAATTGTAAAATCAGTTGACTTTGCAGCTGGGTCTGTTACCACCATGAAAATTAAAATTATCGAATTCCAAGCAAAACAAAATTTTTTCATTACATGCCCTCATTGTTGACGTCCAATTAATCTAGATTCTTATGGGAATAATTTTTAAGGACAAGAACAACGACATCCTAGGATGTAGCAAAATAGTCACAAAAATCCCTTTTTTTAAAAAAATGATCACGAAAATCTCTTTAAGAGCACAAATTCAGGATCTGTGTAACTATTTTTAAATGCAAAAAGAGGTCTATATATATTAAAAAAGAGAGTAGTTTAAATCCATCTTGTATTTCGATCGTTTTGATCAATAAAAAGAGTAGTTTTTCCTTCATAAATTATGTTACTTAAAACTGTGTTCACTGATTTGTTCTTGATTCTGGGTTTTGGTTTAATGATCTGATTCTTCTTAATCTTGTTCAATTCATTAATTTCTACAAGAATTGACTTGATAAGCCATTAAAGATTCAACACATGACTACTTTGTTAAGCCACGAGATGTCATGTTGTTTTATAATTTTTTATTAAATCTTTATCACACGTTTTGATATTTTAAGTAATTTTTTTAAGAGATGGTACCAAACATAGTGATAAAACTATCATAGTACCGTCCACTTAAATTCACTAAGAATTACTTGTATTTGCAAGCTGAGCATGAATCAGAGGCATTTCAATAGGTGATAACTTGAATGAATCAAAAATTACAAAGCATCAGCTTATTTATACACAAATAATGAAAAGGACAGCTAGTCTAAGGGGTAGCACTTGGAAATGATTAAAAGTTGATCCGCATCTCTAGCAACCGTTAGCCAATCATTACAAAGCTTCTAGAAACGCCACCCTTGTATGCTCACATGCAATTTTACCATCTCAATAAATCCAGCTCACTTCCCACGTCAGTTGTCTGCAGATAAGAGTAGCTCAGGTGGCATGCCAACGCTTCACAGTCAGCTGTTGACTTTTCACAACTGCTATTTTCAACTCGTCTAATGATGAAACTACTGTTAATTAATTAATAAACAAAAAAGTGATTGTCTCAGTAACAATACAGACAAATACAATAGGAGAATTTAATTTAAATAAATTATTAGCTTAATGCAAGGAACAAAATTCAGAAATCCAAGAATCAAACAGCAAAGGGAGATTCGGATAATTGAAAAGAAGAATTAAAAAACATTATTTATTTGGACATTGTGACAAACAAGTGATGTGCATTATTAATTCAGATTACCATAAAATGTTAGTCTTGAAGACGACAACATTACTTGATTCCTGAGGCTGAATTTTAAAACCAATAATTTTTTCGTTCTTTCGTAGAATTTTAATAATTTTTTTATTAAATCGAATAATGATTTTTCTTCATCTAAAAAACTGCTGAATAATTTTTTTTTTCAAAAAGCAAAGCTAAGATTTTGGAACATGATTGTTAATTTTTACTTCAATCCAACCCCTTTCCTTTGGGAGCTTCTTGTTGAGCTTGATCTTTTTTTATTTATTTATTTTTAATTTTTTATCCTTTACATAGACATGATGACCCTAAACATTATAGTCATTTCCAAATTCCAAGCCTTAGGGCAAACATTTAGTTTAATTTATAAATTTTGGATTAAGTATCAATTTAGTCTTTATATTTAAAAAATATATATTTCAAGACACCTTTGTTGTTAAATATGTTATATTCTTATCCTTATTTTTTCTTTTCTTTATAATAATACTCATACAACAATAATCATGGAGTAGTAGTTAAAAAAAAAGATAATTTATCAAATAAATCTTAAAAGTAACATAAAAATTTACACAAATTTTATATTATTATTTTACTTTTAAGATTTGGCGGCTCCTAACTTGGACCAACAACTACTATGCATTTAAAATCTGAATCCTCAGGTAAACTTCGAACTCAAATCTGCGATGATTCATCTGCTACTTATTTTTCATGGTCTTGCAGGAGAGGATCCAAATAAGCACCCGAAGGAGTTCCGTGTGGTATGCTCCATAATGAAACCAAACGGAGTTTCTAAAGAGCAAGTTAAGCTAATGGTCTTTCCGTTCTCTTTGGCAGCCAAAGAATGGCTTTACTATCTTCCCTCCAGTACTGTTACCACATGGAATGAGATGCGTCAGCAATTTTTGGAGAAATATTTCCTAGCATGAAAAGCCGGTAGCATTCGAAAGGAAATTTGTGGAATCCGACAATACAATGGAGAGTCACTCTATGACTATTGGGAGGGATTCAAGAAACTGTGTGCTAGTTGCCCCCACTATCAAATAAGTGATCAACTTCTTATTCAATATTTTTATGAGGGTCTAATGCCTATGGAAAGAAGCATGATTGATGCCGCTAGTAAGGAGCACTCGTAGATAAGACACCGGAAGCAGCTCGAAATCTCATTGCCAACATGGCTGCCAATTCCCAGCAATTTAACACTAGAAACGATCCACTGCCACCACCTAAGCGATTCAATGAGGTAAGTACTTCTTCCCTAGAACAACAAGTTTCAAATCTTACTTCTTTAGTGCAACAATTGGCTCTAGTGCAGCAAGTGAGACTGTGTGGCGTATGTTCCATGGTCGGGCATGTGACTGATATGTGCCTTACTCTCCAAGATGCATGGTTCACATGAGCAAGTTAGCACAGTTGGCAGTTTTTTGGGCCAACCAAGACCATGTAGAACCAATGATCACAAAGTGGTGATAGGATTTCTGAAAAGCACATCGTTTCGTGCTTTGGATTCCCCCGAGCAATAATTAGTGATGGTGGATCCCACTTTTGCAACAGACCATTCAAAGCTCTTTTGGAAAAATATTCCATCACTCATAAAGTGGCAACCCCATATCATCCGCAAACCAATGGCCAAGTTGAGATCTCCAATCGAGAAATAAAGCACATATTAGCAAAGACGGTGAGACCAGACAGAAAAAATTGGTCATTGAGACTCGATGATGCACTCTGGGCATATCGAACAGCTTTCAAGACACCTATTGGGATGTCACCCTATAGGCTAGTGTATGGAAAAGCTTGTCACCTACTAGTGGAACTCGAACATCGTATATATTGGGCCATCAAGAAATTCAACTTTGACATGCAACAGGCTGGGTCAGAAAGAAGATTACAACTAGCAGAACTTGAGGAAATTCGCAATGACGCGTATGAAAATGCCAAGATTTACAAGCAGCGAATGAAAGTCTTTCATGACAGGCAAATTATAAGAAGATCTTTTACCCTAGGTTAGAAAGTGCTTTTATTCAATTCTCGCTTGCACCTATTCACAGGTAAGTTACACTCTCGATGGTCTGGCCCCTTTATTGTTCACACTGTTTTTCCACATGGAGCAGTTGAAATTACAGATCCAAAGAACGGTGTCATTTTTAAAGTAAATGGTCAAAGATTAAAGCCATATCTAAAGTACCAACCACGTGTAGAGGACATCGAAATCGATTTGAGTGACCTACCAAATTTGAATTGAGAATTCTTTTTCCATTTCTTTTCGGTGATTTAACTTTTTATCATTTCATTTTACTATTCTTTTACTAATCAAAATTATTTAGGTTTGCTTAAGCGTGTTTGTTTAACAATTGTATTTTCTTTTATCATTTTTAATCATGCAACAGATCCTCTTGAACTACCTTGGAAGACTTCTACGTGTAAAATCTCATCTCAGAAGCCAGATACCATTTTGTACATCACATCCAGTTTGGGAATGACGACCACCAGAGTTGGTATCCCATGTTGAGGATTTAAAAATACAACTCAGAGAAATTGAAAGAGGCATATATGAAATCCAATAGGAACTTGAGGTAAATTCAATAAGAGGACGATTGTGAAATTAATTTTCTTTGTGTGCTTTAATTTGTTACCCCGGTTAAGTGGCGGATCACGGTACTCCGTGACAATTCAAGTCGGTTACTTCAGTTACCAAGAACAACTGATACTCTGAGGTGAAGGTATGGATAGAAACATAATTCTTACAAAGCTTCACAAACAATTTCCTTCACTCCCTCAAAATGCTCTCCTTACAATCTACAAAGCTCTGTCCGAACGCATGCGATTGCTTATGAGGAACAATGTCTCTACTGACATCCGTTGGCTAATCGAAGACAAGGTAAGATTGGCAGGTGAGTTACCTCCCAAATTTATTGCATACATGCCTGGTTGTGGTAAAGGAAACTATTCAAGAAAACGAAGAGCTCGACGACTTCTAGTTTCGTGTCAAAAGTGTGCTAGAATGTACTGTGATAAAGATCCATGTACTTCTTTGGGAATGGTGTCTGATAACAAGGAAGATAAGATTCAATTCATAAGGGATGGCTTGAATAAAGAGTCATTGGATGATATCCTTTTGTCTCTTGAAACGCATCCCAGTGGATACGTGCAGCGAGCAATTCTCCAGTTATGGCCATTATTCCAGAAAGAGTGTGCACGATATAGTCTCGGGAATCTGACTATAAACGACCCTGTTTGCCAGTTTATAAGAAAACTGGATGGGAAGCCTATCCTCGACCCATAGAGGGCGTTCAAGCCGTTTCTGGACGTAAAACCAGAGGAAGATGTGAGTCACAGTCACAACTACCTGTAAATATCCTTTTATTCAATGTTGTCTTATCATTTGCATTATTGTCTTTAATATTGTGATTTTATGATTGTTTCCTTTTTCTTTTTACTATTTGCTTTTTGACTCTCGAGCCATGTGTTCTACACGTAATTTGACAAAGACACACCACCTCATATACAGCTATAAATCATTGTCACCAAAATCCTTAAATACAAACTTCTTTTTCAGCACTCACAAAATTATTTTTGAAAAGTGTTCCAATGGCTTGTTCATTTAAGACATTGAGGACAATGTCTCGTTCTGGTTGGGGGAAGGGAATGGTTGAATGCTGTGGAATATTTAGTAGTAGTGATGTTATATTTTTACTAACCTTGTTGAGTCAGAAGATGGCAGAATATGGAGTTAGTTACTCTAGACACGCATCTTCTCAGTCTTAAAGTTCAAAAAAAAAAGTTTACTTTTTTTACATTTACTTTTATTATGTCTTATAAAAAAAACAAAACAAAAAAAAATTTAAGGCATTTTGTGTGATCTTGTAACATTGGATGATATGATGACTTTCAAATTTTAGTATTTATATTATCTTTGACCTTAAGTTATGTTACACTGTGTTTGCTACTCTGCATGTGGGTTGGAGAAATCTGACGGGTGAAATTAATTGAGTTACTTGATGGAATGTACATGTCATAATAAATTCCAAGTGAGTTTTTGAGCCTTTATTTTTCTTGGAGAATAGCCCTTTTTGCCCATTCTTCATACAGTTTAGCAGTTTATCATTTTATACATGATCTCTATATTTTCCTTCGAGTCAATCTTTAAAATATTTGTGTTACTACATCTGAAGGTCCATCTGATTAGTAGATATGGAAGATTATTTAGAGCCCTAAAAGATGACGGAAAGGCCATCTTTGACCTGTTTGAGCCTTTTCGTGCCATCCCTTGAGTGTAATATCCTTTAAGCCTTTTATAAAAAAAACTTTATTTTTTTTGTTAACTTATCACCCTGTCTCACTCCAACTTAGAGTATTACTCCATATTTTATGTGTTCCATCACCCATTTTTGTTTGAGAAAAATTTAGATGACTATTTTATTCAGAAAAGTGGTGCAATATTTAAAAAAAAAAACAATAACATATGAATAAAAAAAAGCCAAATAAATGAAATGCACCTTGTAATTTCCAAAAGATCTCTATTTTTCTCAAACATATATTTTGTATTTCCTTTCATCCCCTTCTTTGTTAACCTGTCCCTAACCTACGTTACACCCTAATAAAAGTCCTTCTTGATTTTAGGGTACTATAGTCTGAAGTAGAAGCTAGTGAGATGGGCTGAAATGATGTAGTAATGCATAAAATGACTACATTGGTTTGACTAGCAATTTATTTGACTTGAGATCATTTTATTTCTAAGCTGTGGGCATTATTTCAACTTGGTAAGAGTGTGTAAAACTGTCTTTATTGGAGTGACTATATTTATAAAGTCCTTTTATAAAATGATCTCAAGTCGAATAAATTACTACATCAAATAAAAGTCCTTCATTGAAGTGACTATATTTATAAAGTTTAATTTTCTTTTGAGAATGTCACTCCTACTGGTGAGATTTTGGGGATTGACATGTCATTCTTGAAAGTGATTTGATTAATGTGGCATTGATAAAGTTTACTGGACTGATTCATGTGGATGGTTAATATGGGAGTAATATTTCTTTAGGCTGGAGATAATACTTATACCTTTATTTGAGTGCTATCATTAGTCTGATTGAAGAAGTAAACACAATTGTTTGTAAAAAAAAAAAAAAAACATTTTGGTTTTGACTTTTGTTTTCGCTTAATTTGCTAGGGACTAGCAATAAGCTGGTTGGGGGGTGTGTTGAGTGTTAGAAAGTGTGCATTTATGGAGGATAAAATAGTCATGTTACACTTCAAGTCTCACTAATATCCTTACTTTTATGTATTTAAGTCATTTACACTTTAATTGTGTGTTTTATTATAACTTATGTATTTTATGCATTTTCTGGGAATTCAGGTCATTTCACAATTAACGAGACATCGGACATCAAAACGGACAGTATTTTTGAACTCAAGATAGTCGAAAACCTTAGGAGGAGCATAAAAGGAAAAATGGCACTGTTCACATATACAGTACTATTCACGTATACATCACTGATCATGTACGGTACTATTCACATATACGTACGATGATGTGGCATTGACCGATGTCGTGTCATTGATCGGTGATGTGGTAGTATTTGATTGTACGAATGATGTGGCATTGACTGCTTATGTGGCGTTGACTGATGATGTGGCGCTAACCGATGAAGTGGCAGTGTATGATTGGACCGAAAAAATGAGCTTACGATAGAAGCAATGCACTTGATCAAGGTTGGTTGACTTTGACGCTGACCGATGACGTGGCAACACAGTATTGGACGAGAAAAGTGGCTTAAGTTACATGCAGTACACTGAATCACTGTCGCTGATGATGTGTTCCAAGCAATTCAAGCTTGCCACGTGGCGCAATCCTGAGCGTCCGAATTGATTTCATCCAATGGCCATAATTTACTCATTGTATTTATAAAAAGGGGGCTCTCCCCGCCTAATTTGACACTCCTGAATCCATTTTTGAGCTTAGTTTTGTAAAATTCTCTCTCCTTCTTGTATTTCTACGTATTTTAGTATAATACCCATTTTACCCCTAGTTCAAATAATGAGTAGCTAATTTTCTTTCAAGCTTGGGTTGAAGGTGAAGTCTCAACATGTTCCATGGGCTAATTTGGTAATTTTACTTTCTTCTCCCCTCTGATTTATGTAGCTGTTTTGACTTTTCATTGACAGATAGTAATAATTTGTCTAGATTTTGCATCGGTACTACCGTCTCCTTAGTGCAAGGTTATTACTGTTTGGCACAATAAGTGCTTAATACCATATTTATTAGAGTGTGGCTCTTGAGGAGTGGAAATCCCCCTCATAATTTAATTGGCACTAATAAGGAATATTAAGCCCATGGTGCATGTTGATACAGAACCAGATACCCAAGCACTTTATTTTTATAGTTTCATCTCTAGCTTAATCCCGCCATTTCAATTTAAATTTTAAAGTAGTCCAAAACACCTTCACCATAAATCTAATTACCTACTTAGAAAATTAACCCTACACACAATTAAAATCCACCTCCTCGTGGGATCGACACTCGTCACGATCAATCTGTACTACAATAGATTCGTGCGCTTACGAGTTCAATAAAATTTGCACAACAATAAGATTAGTTTGACCTACTCTTTTCTTTGTTCAAGGCAAAGGCTGTTGATATTGAAGATTTTGGGAATGGATTTTAATTGAATTGATTCACACACACACTACAAGAATTAAAAAGAGAGATGGGATTGACTATTGAATTGAAGTTAGAACATTGATAATATTTGAAATTTTCTTTGAGCTATATAATTTATGCAATCTTTAAGGCTAGTTTTATGTTTTACAGCACAAAAGACACATAAAATTTTAGGTAGTAGCCGCACAGAAGCCACAGAATCGAGGAGAAAGAAGCGGCAATTGAAGCAAAAGATTTTCTGCAGCCACACAACCGGAGCCGCACAATCCAAGAGAGTGTGCAGCCGCAGAGGAAGAGAAAAATAAAGAGAAGCTGTTGGGAAGGAATTAAATTGGAGAAGCAGAGCCAGAACTTGAATTAATCTCCATGACTGGTTTTATCGACTCTTTTATTCTCAATTCAATTATTCTAGGCTAAATTTTCTATTTGGTTAAGGGTGAATTCAAAACCCCAAACATGCTATTTAATTAATAATTAATTTCTATCATTAAATTTCTTTAATTGAGATTGTTTATGTTCTTCTGTTATTAATGTTTATGACTTTATTCTTGACTTATTTAAGTGGCCAATTAGATAGGAGTTGAATAAATTCTATTGCTAGATTAAAATTCTTGATCGTAATTGTCTTGATATTTTAATCATTAGTAGCATATTGGAATCCGTGATTTCAATTGGAGAACATAACCTAGGTTAAATAATCCAAGCTTGTGTGTTTATTGCGTAGTTCAACCTAAAATCTTTCTCTGCTTAATGATTCCATTATCTTAAATTTAGAGAGCTTGTTCTAAATTATTTAATGGTTAGAGATTGGGTGAAGAGCTTGTTTTGCCCAATGACTCAGTAAGGAAAGATAGGGAGTAACAGAGCTTATTGTTATCTACGGTTGATAGTTTCAATAGAAATTGATGATAGAATGAATATTCTATGCATGTTTGGTGGTGGCGAATGATCCTTTGACCAAAGTTTTCATTATTATTACTTCTTTCTCATTTAATTAGAGTTTTTATTAAATTATTAATTTAGTAGTTTTAATTTCTTTATTTTGTTCCATCTAGTTAAAAATTCAGTAAACCCCCCTTTTATTTATAATTGGTATTTATTATTATTATTATTATTATTATTTTAAGCCTTTATTTTAAAATTGATAATAAATAAAACTAACTAGTCTTCGTAGGATCGATACTTACTTTCCCTATATTAGTTATTTATATTATTAGTAAGGTTTTAAATTTGGTGTACCCTAACGACACTACCATAACCTAAGTATATGGATCACTGATTTGGATATCCACTTACAGATAGAACATTCTTCATCACAGAAGCACAATTTATCAATAAGGCAAGGCTGAACCCAGATAACATTGCTATATAAGAGTAACTTGTCAAAAGAGGTATGGATAAAACATGTACATAGAAACAAGTATTATATAAACAAATATTTTTTACGTAAACAAACTATCAAATGGTCTAAACGCCACATGGTGTGTTCAAAATTTACCCCTGCAATGCGTGTTATGATTATTGGCCCAATAATCCTCTCTACATAAGGGTATAGAGTAAGTTGAAAGAGGAGGCTGAAACCTATAGTAATTTCAAAAAGAGGACAATCGTCAAGCAGTTTTGTGGAGTGTTACAGGAGCAAAAATAACATTTTAAGCTTACATTTGTACCTGAGATGGCAAGAACTTCACCGACATCTTCAGTTTGAGTAACTCAGACCCCCATACTTCCTCGGGCTGACAACCCACAGGGAAATATCTACAGAAGAAAGAAAAGTTGCAACATTTACCCATTTGATTATGATTAAAAAAAAAACACAAATAGAGAAATTATTAGGATCAGAAATAGCCATATATCTGCTTTATATATAAAGCTCAAAACAGCCCCATCAATAGCAATAGCCCCCTCAGTTTCAGGTAGAAGTTACAAAATATATATAGATAATGGATAACTTTGTAAATGTTATAAGAAAGTACTATTCTGGTCAAGGATCCTAGATTTTATTAAGTCATATGGTTTAATGTCATTACATTATTAAGCCATATAGCTTAATCACTTCCCCGGATTTTAACAAAATCCAGATCCTAGATTGAAATATTTCTATATCATAATAAAGCAAAATATATATAAGCAATCTAACTCAGGTAGAGATATTTGTACCTCGATGTAAGCAATATCATGAAGTGAGAAAACACAACAAACAATAATCGAAGAAATAAAGGGCCAATTCTTCATGAGGCTTTTTTTAGCTGTTACCTCCTCTGTTCCTTCATCTTGTTTAAATTCTGCATTGAACTCACAGGATGCAGATTCCAAAGCATCACATGATACATCAAGTGACACACCATTAATGTCTCCTGCAACAAAAAGCATGTGATGGTGTCAATTAAGTCGTTATAAGAGAAGCATAAGTCTCACCCGTAAGAAAATTTCAACTTATGGGAGAGTTACTTATTACATGTACAATTAAGCCTACAAAGATAGCAAAATGTCACGGGATGAGTGTTTTGCGCAGCAACCCGTGTGGCACTTAGACAACTCTTGCCGAAAGTTGCTCAGTAAGCCTTTGAGCTTCTTGACTAGCTAAGCCTTGAGGTTATTGAAAGAGCTAGAGAGAAGAGAGCAAGTGAGCAATTGAGCCAAATGAGAAAATTGTATTACTCGAAAGAATGCTTACAAGAGCTTACAAGAGTGCTTGAGTTGCTTGCTCAATGCTTGAATGCTCAAATGCCTAATGCCATCCCATATTTATAGGGAGGCTTGCCAAGCTCTAGAGAATTCTATGGCCTAGAGAATTCTAGGATATGTACAAGAGTGTCAAGTATGCTAGAGATTTGTAAAACATTCTGGAATCGAGCCAAGCTAGCACATCTTGGCTCATGACTTTGGGCCATTTTTGGGCTCAAATTGGGTAGTCCGCAACATCCTCCCCCACCTAAGCTCGAGGTGTCCTCGTTGCGCTTTCGTGCTTGAACTTCTGAATGTGTTCCGCTAATTGCCTCAAATCTGTTTCACGTTCCCAAGTGGCTTTGCTTTCAGGGAGGTTTCTCCACTTCACCAAGTACTCATTGTATGCTGGCACACCTCATCTTTGAATCATGTGGTCGGCAATGATGTACTCCACATCCTTGTCGAATGCGGTGACAATGGCTATTGGCGCACGCCTAGATTCTCCGTTACTTGGGTCTCCCACATCTCCATGATATGGCTTGAGAAGGCTCACATGATAGACCGAATGAATCTTGAGTCTTGGCAGAAGTTAAAGTTGATACGGCACGTTTCCGACACGTCGGAAAATTTGAAAAGGTCCCTCGTAGCACCTTACTAACCCCTCGTGGAATTTTTACAATGTATTGAATTGTTGGGGTAGGAGCTTGATCATTACTTGATCACCTTGTACTTTTTCATTTTCTGCCTACTTTTTCATTTTCTTCACGGCTTTGTTGAGATAAGCTTGCGTGATGTCCGCTTCTTCATGCCATTGGCAAGCGAGCTTGTGTTCCGCAGGGCTTCTTCCTCTGTAAGTCGAGGCTATGGCGTTAGGGGTCATGGGCTGGAATCCCATGATGATTTCGAATGGGCTCTTGTTTATAGCCTCACTTCATTGAAGGTAACAAGAAAATTAGGCGACATCAAGTAACTTCACCCAATCCCGCTGATGAGCGCTCACATAGTGCCTCAAATACATCTCTAAGAGGCCATTGATGCGCTCGGTCTGCCTATCCGTTTGCGGATGAAAGCTTGTTGAGAACTTAAGGGCGTTTCCCAACCTCTTGAAGAGCTCAAAAGTGTCCAGTAAACCGTAGTTCTCGATCGCTTACAATGCTCTTTGGAACTCCCCAAAGTTTCACAATGTACTTGATCAACAGACAAGCTGTTTCATCGGCTTTACAATCTATTAGCGAGGCGATGAAAGTTGCATATTTGCTATAGCGGTCGACAACTAATATGATGCTGCCACACCCTTCGAACTTAGGCAAGGCAATAATAAAGTCCACCAAAACACTTTCCCACGTCTTTCTTACAAGTGGCAGGGGTTCCAACAATCCTGTCGGGAGTTGGTGATATACCTTGTCTTGTTAGCTCATAAGACAAGTCCGCACACATGCCTCCATGTCATCACGCATATGTGGCCAAAAGTATAAGGCTTGAACTAGTGCAGTGGTGCGCTTGATTCCTGGGTGACTAGCCTACTTGGAGTCGTGGCACTCCTTAATGACTTCCTTGCGTAAGTTTCCCCACCTAAGTAAAAACAGCAGATCTCCTTTGGTGAAGAGGATGTCTTTCTCTTGCCAAAATCGTCTTGTCTTCCCTTCGAGAACTTTCTCTAGCAAGTCTTTGGCTAAAGGATCTTGTTGGAGGCCTTCTTTAATGCATGAGACAAGGTCGGACTTTGGTTGGCTCATGCTAAGTGTTGCCAATTCCTCCTTATCGCTTAAAGCATCCGCAACGATATTGGCTTTCCCGTCGATAATCGAATTTCACAAGAAAATTTTGCCACCTTGCTTGCTTGGGTCTAAACTTCTTTTGTGTCTGAAAGTAGCTTGTCGCTAAGTTTTCCGTCATGATTGTGAAGTGTGAGCCGAGTAAGTAATGTCGCCACACCAGCAAGCGTTGTCATTTCTTTCTCCTGCACTGTGTAGTGTCGTTCCATATCGTTTAGCTTCTGACTCTCGAAAGCTATTGGATGGCCTTCTTGCATGAGAGGCATCCGTTTAAACTTCGAAGGACTTTGTGTAGTCCGGAAGGATGAGGACAGGCTCCTCGGATATTGCTTTCTTTAAGCTCTCGAATGCATTCTAGCATTGGTGGGAGATTCCCATTCAAGGATGGCCTTCACCTTCGAGTTTTCCATCATTAGCTTCCCGCCCGCTATTTTATGCCTGAGGAACTCACCTCTTGTTGAGCGAATGACCACTTCTCCATCTTGAGATAGAGTTCATTCTCTCGCAATCCTTAGAGGACTTGTCATAAATGTTGGGCATGCTGCTCAAGTGTGATGCTATACACCACAATGTCATCCAAGTACACGACCAGAAGCGGTCGAGGAATGGTTAGAGCACCTTGTTTATAAGTGTGCAAAATGTGGCTGGTGCATTGGTGAGGCCAAATGGCATGACAAGGAACTTGAAAGATCCATACCTTGTTAAGCACGCTGTCTTGGGTTCATCTCCCTCGGTAATACAAATTTGTTAATACCCGGAGCACAAGTTGAGTTTGGTAAAGTACCGTGCACCATCTTGAGAAAGAGTTCATTCTCTCGCAATACTTGGAGGACTTGTCGTAAATGTTGGGCATGCTGCTCGAATGTGGTACTATACACCATAATGTCATCTAAGTACATGACCAGAAGCGGTCGAGGAATGGTTGGAGCACCTTATTTATAAGTGTGCAAAATGTGGCTGGTGCATTGGTGAGGCCAAATGACATGACAAGGAACTTGAAAGATCCATACCTTGTTAAGCACGCTGTCTTGGGTTCATCTCCCTCAGCAATACAAATTTGGTAATACCCGGAGCACAAGTCAAGTTTGGTGAAGTACCATGCTTTGCCAAGCTGGTCGAATAGATCCACTATCAAGGGAATTTGGTATTTGTTCTTGATAGTGATCTTGTTGAGTGCTCTATAGTCGATGCACATTTGTAACAATCTATCAATTTTCTTTTAGAAGAGGACTGGTGCATCGAATGGAGCCTTAGATGGGCGTATGTAGTCCATTTCTAGTAAACCTAGCTCTTCGAGTTCGGGTGGCACCATGCGGTAGGGCGCCAAGGCTGGAGGTTTAGAACCTTGTTTTACCTCGATTTGATGATCCACCTCTCATCTAGGTGGGAGCTTCTTCGGAAGCTTTAGAGACATGACTTCCTTGAATTCATCGAAGACAGCTTGTACTTGTGGAGGGACTTGGCTTGGAGCATTTCTGGAATCTTTCCCCTCATTAAGCTTCCGAATGGACACTAGGAAGCTTGGGTCCTTCTTGAAAGCCCTTCTGAATTGCATAACCGAGAGTTTATTCTCCTCAGACTTGCCACGCTCAGTGGGAACCATGCATACCTTACTCCCGTCGAGGATGCTTAGGGAGTTTGTAGCTAGAAGAGGGAAGGCATGGACTTGATTGAAGAATTCCATGCCAAAGACCATCTTGAAGTCATCCACGGGCATGATGGACAAATTGAGTCTTCCGCTCCATGTCCTTAGTCTTATGTGCACGCCTTGTGCAGTGCCCACAATGGGTTTGGCGGGTGAGTTCACCGCGTTCATGGTGCCTCCTTCCTTGGTAGCTTTGAGGCCTAGGCGCTTGACCTCATCTTTGAAAACGAAGTTGTACGTTGCCCCTGTATTTAACAGCACACGGATGAAGTGACCATTTATAGTTGCACTCACATACATTAGCCCTTTCTTGGCAAGTGCAATCGACAAACTATTGAGTGCGCCAAGTGGTTGGAGATAACCCATGCTGGGTCGGGGTTCTTCCGTAAATGGTTTGGAGTTGCTCTTGAGTTTGGCAACAAGAGCATTGAGCGAATTTTTCTCCGGACAGTCACGTACCCAATGAAGCATGGGCTTCGAGGCTTTGGCGGTTTTTTCTTGCCATCTTATTTGCCTTGCCTGCTTTTGGCACTAGGAGAATTTTTCTGCCCCCAATCTTTACGATTATTGCCCTTGTCCTTTCGACTCTCTCCCCTACCTTTGCCTTGGCTAGACTTATTATCTTTGGATTGGGTGGAGTATTCGGTGAGCTACTCTATGGCAGCAATGGCGTCATCAAGAGTTTGGACACCTTGCCTATCGAGTTCCGTCTTGGCCCAATCATTGAGGCCATCTTGAAAGTAGAAGAGTGAATCTTTGTCGGACATGTCGCTCATTTAGAGCATGAGGATAATGAACTCATTGATGTAGTTGCGAATGCTACCCATTTGCTTTAAGGCGATGTAGGTGCACTCTTGCTTCCATTTTCGCATTGTTTGGGGCAAACTGCTTTCAGAGTTCTTACTTGAAATTTGCACAAGTGTCGATTGTACAGATGCCTTTGCCCATCTCGCCATGCTTCCGACTCCACCATAGTTGTGCGGCGCCTCGGAGATATGTAGGCTCTGTGCCTACCTTCGATGCCTCGTCTCGTACACCTATGGCATCGAAGTATTGGTCTAGCCTGAATAGGAAGTTGTCTACAGCAGTGGCATTGCGTGAGCCATCATAGGTGTCGGGCTTTGGCACATCAATACGTCGCACCTCACTCAAACTTATGGAAGCCGGGATAGCGGAGAGTGTGCGCTTGTGCCATGCCCAATCCTTAAGGACTTCCTTCCCTTCTGCACGGACAGCAGGTAGTTCCTCTCGAATGAAACTGCAGAGTTCCAGCAACTCTTCGTGAAATGCTCGAAACTCCCCTCAGAGGATGTTGGCTTGGTCTTGGATGAGGGCCTTGGTTGCCACAGTAAAGTTGGCATACTCGCCTTCGAGATCGTCTACCCTTGCCTTTAAACCTTCAAAGGTGTCCTGAGAGGTGGACATCAAAGTTTTAAGCGTAGCCATGGGAGGTTCCAAGGCATCAACGGAAGCGGCCTTGGAATTGCTGCTAGTCTTTGCCTGCGTGCGAGTTTCATCACGGCCATAGCCTGGTTCCGGAGGTGCCTCCACACCAAGAGCGCCCTTTTGTGTTGTGCTTGAAGTTGGAAGATTGGCCATTGCTCTTGATGTGAACTAGATTACGTGGGTGCAAACCTTAGCTCTGATACCACTTGTCATAGGATGAGTGTTTTGCGCAATAACCTATGCGGCACTTAGACAACTCTTGCCGAAAGTTGCTATGTAAGCGTTTGAGCTTTTTGACTAGCTAAGCCTTGAGGTTATCGAAAGAGCTAGATAGAAGAGAGCAAGAGAGCAATTGAGTCGAATGAGAAAATTGTATTACTCGAAAGAATGCTTACAAGAGAGCTTCCAAGAGTGCTTCAGTTGCTTGCTCAATGCTTGGATGCTCAAATGCCTAATGCCATCCCATATTTATATGGAGGTTTGCCAAGCTCTAGAGAATTCTATGTACATATGCATAATTCTAGAGAATTCTAGGATTTGTACAAAAGTGTCAAGTATGCTAGCGATTTGTGGAACATTCCGAAATCGGGTAAAGCTAGCACATCTTGGCTCATGGCTTTGGGCCATTTTTGGGCTCAAATTGGGCGATCCGCAACGTAAAGGCTACATACCGAAAACCAGCAAGAAGCAATAGTTACCGCAAAAGCAAAGAGTGACATACAGAGACAGGCAAGAAGTAAAGATATCTGTATAAATTTATTTTTCAAAATACAATCATTTTAAAAGTATTCCAGAAAAAGAAAAGTAGGGATGGCAGAAATCTCCACAGGGACGGGGCCCCTCGGGGATTTTTCCCATTTAGAGAGGGTACAAGGACGATTTAATGCCCACTTTCTTATTCGAGGAGGGGATGGGAATGATTTTTTACCCAAATTCTTTTTCGGGGAAGGGACGGGGATAAACTGGAATCCTCATCCCCTGCCCAATTCCCCATCTTCCCTTTTTAATTTTTAATTTTATTTTTATTTTTTAGAATTATTAATGAATAAACAAAAATTTTAAATTATAAAATATTAAATATTAGTATAAATATCAAATATCAAATATCAAAATATTTATACAAATATACTATGTAACTTTCGGGCCTAATTAATTAGTTATAATATTGAATTACTATTCGATTAGGTCTTATTCAAAAGGCCTTGGCTCAAATTTTTTGTTTTAAACTTTTATTAAATAAGACAAAAGCTTTTATTAAAAATATTAATTTTAGTATCCATATCTAGAGCTGGCCAAACGGGTCATTGGGTCGTGTTCATGTCGTGTCAGTTTTGTGGCATATCAAATTTAGATCGACCCAAACACAACCATTTAATAATTGTGTCAAAATATTGAGACCCAAACCCGATACGAAAAATAAACAGGTTACCCAATAACCCGCTTAATATCTATATATTTAACAAAATTTGTATTAGACATTTGTATATGTAGGCATACACACTAAAATATTACACATTTACACTAATAAAGTTCTAAATTTATATAATATTTTATAAATAAAACACTATGTATATGTCTATCCTTCTAAAAAAAATAAAAAAAGATAATCATGTCCAATATTTGAGTTTTAATGACAAGAACCTATAAATTAATTTTAAAATAGAAAATATAATCATATCATTGGTCGGGTAAAAGGGTCAAGAACTTTAACCCTAACCCAACACGGAAAAAAATCATGTCAACCCGGACATGGCCCAGTTAATAATCGTGTCAAATTTGAAGACACATACCCATTTATTTGTGCCGTGTTCGTGTCGGGTAATCAGGTTGTGTCAAATTTTACCAGCTTTATCTATATCCATTTTATTTATTTTATTATTAATATGAAAGTAATATCTTTTTCTTTTTATTATAGAATAACGAAAATTGACGAAGATAATTATGTTGATGATAATCATGGGGTATGTCATGATTCGCGTGCACAAAAAAGGTAGAAATGTGGAAATTTATAACAGAACCACAAATATGGAGAGAAAGGATACTAAGCAATTGAGATTTTATCATTCATAGTTTTTTTTTCCAATTATTTAATTTCTGTAGGTTTCTGTTAGTTTCTTCATATTCGGGGCAAGTAATTTCAAACATTTTAGAAATCTTACCTTTTTTAATTTTGTACTTTTTCTTTAATTCACAATTTGGTTCATATGGCAAAAATTAAGTTCCACACGTTTTGCATTTTGTGGAAAATTCAGTTTTTTTTTTTTTTAATTTTGTGAAAATTCTGGTGGAGTCAATACGGTTCGAAATTCATAGAAGGATGAATCAATGTTACTCAATTATTATTGTAGACTTGTAGGTCAGCTAGCGGAGTCCACACTATCACCATTTTTTATTTTGAACCACCCATTCTATACATTTATACACCCAGCTAGCTTATAGTTGACTTATTTGGTTGTCTTCTCCAAGTCTTTCATGCATTAATTTTCCTCCCTTTCTTTCCATTTTAGTCACTTTGCGATAATTTTCCACAGCGATGCGTTTTGAGCTATCAATAAAGGATAATTGAGAGAGATTGAGATGACCAATGGATAGAAACTAAGAGTATGTGTGTTTAGCAAGATAATGATTATACCCTTTTGTTATATATCAACCTAAAAACTAACTTTAAATATTTATAATAAATAAAAATATGATGTTAAAAGATAATACAGAATATGAATAATATATATTTGTGAAAAAAAATTTATATGTCCATTTATAAAATTAAAGAATATATGTGTGATTATCAAGACAAATCTTATAAGTGTCCTTATTGTTTTCCTTTTAAAAACCCCCAGACTTCCACACATTTTAGAAGTCTCTGGGCCTCTTTTTTATGTTCTTTCATTTACATTTTGGTCCACACGGCCAAAAATTAAATTCCACAAGTTTGGCAATTTGTGGAAATTCTATTTCCATGATTTTAGTTTAGAAAGCAAGTGGAGTCAATACGGCTAGACACTCAATTATTGGGACCAGGATCCCCTCCCCATTGCCATCCCTAAAGAAAAGGCTAATGGCAGTCAAAATTCAACTTACTTCCCGAACAGAGATTCTTTGGAGAATATCTTTGGATATTTCTCTGCTGGCTGGATTGCAAAATTATACATAAATAAATAAATATATATATATATATATATGAACAATATTTATCAAGCCAAACTACTAAAAATTCAAAGAAATGCGCATAATTGGCCATGTTTCTCCACATATATATATATACACACACACATATATACAAGTAAAAATTGCAGTACCTGGGCTAAAAAAGCCACCCACTGCAGGGCCAATAATCAATCCTGTGCCCCCATGCTGTACTGACATGAAATTATATTGTGGACTTGTAGTTCTCAATGATAAATGATGCAGTAAAATTTTCTCAGGAACTTTGCAATCATAAGTGAACTGATAAGCTCACCGTTGACATTCCTAAAGTTTGGTGTTCTTCACGCAATATTTCGCATGCATATGCCTGGTTGTGAGAGAAGTTTGAGCACAAATACTTACAGGAATTAACTTGGAATTATCAACAAATTCCCCCAATCAATACCTTTATTGGTCCAAGTAAACCATTCAAAGCCCCAAGGAGAAACTTCGTAGCTATGGCCATCCAGAAATTCACACTAAGCCGAAAGAGAGTATTAAAAATAACCCTGTGAGCATTTTAAGACAAATAAGAAACCCAGAAATTTCCAAAGTATGATCAATTTCAAGTTTGATCATATGAAAATAGAAGTCACTAACACTGTGGTGCTTCCTATTATTATTACAGGCTTTCGACCATAGCGGTCAGCCATTATTTCCCACAAAACAGATGTTAAAGCTCTGCCAAGCATGTATGAAGACCCTTCAATCTCATCAAGGTATTAAGAGGTTTTGTTAGGATAACTTCTCGAGGAATTTGAAATGTTATTTTGACCATACATACATACATATGTTAATCATTCTCAGGTGCAAACATTTGTACTTAAAAAAACATAGATTTGGCCCTTTATAGTTGTAAAGGTGCGAGTCCGCACTGTAAAGCCCTTGTATAGTGCCTTTACAGTGTTGTAAAATCTCCGTAGTATGCCTTTACAGAGCTGTAAAGGTATGAGTTTGTACTTTATAAGGTGCGGATGTTCGTACCAGATAAGGACTCCATATTGTGTGCCTTTTATTAAAAACAATTAAGAACAAAAAATAACTCACCCACATAACCAGCATAGAATCCAATCCCTAATCCGAAAAGAAATCATAACAGACTGCCATGAAAAAACAATGAATTATTTGACATAATGACATATAAAACTTGTCTTTTCTTATATTTCTCAGAAAATCAGCAAGCATGATAGAAAAATATAAATTTTCTCACTAATAACTATTATGCTGAAGGCAACAACAGTCCCACTCACCATAAAATAAAGGAAGGGAAAGAGAGATGAGACTGGCAGAACTGAAAAAAAAAAAAAAAAAACAAATCACAAAAGAATTAGGGACATAAGTAAATAACATGCATAAAATTAATCACATAATCAAGAAACTGTTTACAGCTAACTCAACACAAATGGTGCCTGAAACTAAGTTCTTGAAACGATGAAGTCCCAATTATTTAAAATTTGACTTCACACTACATGCTGTACTCAGACTGCCACTAAATGAGCATAATAGGCAAAAATCATTGTAAAATGGTTCTCTCAAAAATCATTATATCTAGTTGAATTTGAAAAATTTACCAGTTGCAAGCAGAACAATCCAAATAATAAAAAGTTTACGAATTGGTAAGCCTCGTTCTGAATCTGTAAGCTTATCAACCTTACAGCCTGAGCAATTCTCATAATATTTCTTCTTCAACAGCGGCTCTCTTCCCTTCTCCTCCGCCATACTTGAAAAATTTTCAGCTCAAGTAACCGTCTTTGTCTATTCAATCTGTTAGAGTTGATCTGTGTATAAAGCTTTCACATGACCAACTCTAACGCCCAGGTTGCCTTCTAATATCAATCAAGATGCAAGATTCAACCAATTTTGACAATGATAAGAATCAATGACTGATAAGAACTTTAACTAACATTGTCAGAGAACTGAAACAGAGACTAAAGAATCTGAAATCAAAGCAATCACACACAAGAACAAATCAATTATGTGGTTCGGTCAATTCAAGACCTACATCAATGGGTGAAGCCATCAGAGAGTTTTATTGATAATTCTTTGAAGAATTTTGCAGAGTACATGTAATACAAACTACTGAGAACAAGATGCACCCCTCTCTCTCTTATATATCACACTGCAACGGCTATCCACACACGCCTGAATTTAGCTGAACCACCAGCTCTAAAACTAATCCTGCAACAAACTCTGTTTCTAGAATGCACAGAGGAAAGACGCGTGTCCTAACGGTTTTAACTGATTTGGAATCACTTGAGGAATCACGTGAGCAGCACGTGAAACCACTTAATCAAACCAGCCCAAAACCCAGCCCATTTCTGTTTTGCTGACGCCATTTTAAAGACTTAAGTAACTCACGCTGAAATCACGTGTGCATCTAAGCCAACTTAACCAAGCCAAAACGAAGCCGTTTCATCAGTGTGCTCGCATTCACTATGTACTCAACAGTCAACGCAATTTAATTTCAATGCTTAAATTTTAGAAAAGAAGTAAGAAAATCAATACAAAATAATCAAATAAGCGTAAGGATATAGTAGAACTAGATATAGTGATCATTTAAAGAATTTTCAATAAAATTGTAAAATCACATACTTTTTAGTTGATTTTGTAGTTGGCTCTGTCACCACCATGATAATTAAAATTGTTGGATCCCATGCAAAACAAAATTTTTTCATTACATTTACATGCCCTCATTGCTGACGTCCAATTAATCATAACTCTTATGGGAATAATTTTTAGAGATAAGAACAGCAACATATTAGGGTCTTGGCGAAATAGTCACAAAGACCTTTTGTTTTTAAAAATGGTCACAAAAATCTCTTTTGAAACACAAAAATTTTCCTTTTAAACAAATACTAAGAGTTTGTTAACTATTTTTAAATAAAAAAGAGATCTATGTTCACCAAAAAAAATCGGTATATTCATTTATGAAAACAAGGGGTATTTACGACTACTTTATTAAACCAGAAGATGTCGTATTTTTTTCTTAATTTGTGTTTTATTCAAATTTTTTATTAAATAGGGAAAAGGACCTAAGTTGTGTTTTATTCAAATATTTTATTAAAGAGGGAAAAGGACCCAATTTGTGTTTCATTCTAATTTTTTATTAAATTGGGAATAGGATTGTTTGGTCTGGGAAATTTATAAAAATAACTATAAAATTTTGGGGTTTTTCACAACTAACCCCCAAATTTTTTTCTATCATAACTAGCCAAATACAAGTTTTTTGGACCAAATTACCCTCATCATATTCATCAAATTTTTAAGGAAATGCCACTCTCAAAATCCAGCACAAAAAAGCCACACGCTCAACACTCAAACACTCTCAACAAATCACAAAGCCTCATCATTATCAACAAATCACCAAATCCCATCAAACAAATATTATATAACTGAAGATATAATCATCAATGAGAAAGCTTCTTAAGGTTTTATAAGTTCTTTCACAATATAAAGCTTTATTGTATTAATGTTAGCGTTTAGGTTCGAAATTGATATGGTTTTCTTGCAAATATTGTTATTTTTCATTCATGAAACAATGTAATTTCTTAAAACACTTAGTTTGAGTTGAGAAATCAAAAAATAACTGAAGAAAAGAGAAATTTGCAGGAAAAAAAACGAAACCCAGATTTAGTGAGACAGGCTGAGTTAGTGCGATAGGTAGTGGGACAGGTGCCTGTCGCACTAAAACACAGTGTTGATTCAGTGCGACAGGCACCTGTCCCACTGCCTGTCTCACTAACTCAGCCTGTCTCACTAAGTTTCCAGAAACTTTATGAAGCTCATAACTTAGGCTACATGTGTCCGTTTTGAGCGTATAATATACCGTTTCGAAGCTTGTAACGAGACGAATTAAAACATATTAGTACGACAAGCACATGTCGCACCAAAAGATAGTAACATTAAATCTATCTTTTAGTACGACAGGTGCACTAAAAGAAAGATTTAATTTTACTATACTTTTGGTGCTATGACAGCCTGTTGTAATAATATACTTTAATTCGTCTCGTTGTAAGCTTCAAAACGGTATATTATACACCCAAAACGGACACATGTAGCATAAGTTATGAGCTTCGTAAGGTTTTCAGAAACTTAGTGAGACAGTCCCACTGCCTGTCGCACTGATCAACACTGCGTTTTAGTGCGACAAGCGCCTGTCCCACTGCTTGTCGCACTAACTCAGCCTATCTCACTAAATCTGGGTTTCGTCCCACTACGTGTCGCACTAACTCAGCCTATCTCACTAAGTTTCCGAAAACCTTACGAAGCTCATAACTTAGGCTACATGTGTCTGTTTTGGGCGTATAATATACTATTTCGAAGCTTACAACGAGAAGAATTAAAGTATATTATTACAACAAGCTCTTATAGCACTAAAATATAGTAAAATTAAATCTTTCTGCCTGTCGCACTAAATGTTGGTGCGATAGGTGCCTGTCGCACTAAAAGACAGATTCAATGTTACTATCTTTTGGTGCAACATGTGCTTGTCGCACTAACATGCTTTAATTCGTCTCGTTGCAAGCTTCGAAATGGTATATTATACGCCCAAAACGGACACATGTAGCCTAAGTTATGAGCTTCGTAAGGTTTCTAGAAACTTAGTGAGATAGGCTAAGTTAGTGCGACAGGTAGTGGGACGAAACCCAGATTTAGTGAGATAGGCTGAGTTAGTGCGACAAGCAGTGGGACAGGCGCCTGTCGCACTAAAACGCAGTGTTGATCAGTGCGACAGGCAGTGGGACTGTCTCGCTAAGTTTCTGAAAACCTTACGAAGCTCATAACTTAGGCTACATGTGTCCGTTTTGGGCATATAATATACCGTTTCGAAGCTTACAACGAGACGAATTAAAGTATATTATTACAATAGGCTCTCATAGCACCAAAATTATAGTAAAATTAAATCTTTCTTTTAGTGCGACAGGTGCCTGTGGCACTAAATGTTGGTGGGATAGGTGCCTGTCGCACTAAAAGACAGATTCAATGTTACTATCTTTTGGTGCGACATGCGTTTGTCGCATTAACATGCTTTAATTCGTCTCGTTACAAGCTTCGAAATGGTATATTATACGCCCAAAACGGACACATGTAGCCTAAGTTATGAGCTTTATAAGTTTTCTGGAAACTTAGTGAGACAGGCTGAGTTAGTGAGACAGGCAGTGGGACCGGTGCCTGTCGCACTGAATCAACACTGTGTTTTAGTACGACAGGCACATGTCCCACTACCTATCGCACTAACTCAGCATATCTCACTAAATCTGGGTTTCGTTTTTTTTCCTGCAAATTTCTCTTTTCTTCAGTTATTTTTTGATTTCTCAACTCAAACTAAGTGTTTTAAGAAATTACATTGTTTCATGAATAAAAAATAACAATATTTGCAATAAAACCATATCAATTTCGAACCTAAACGCTAACATTAATACATTAAAGCTTTATATTGTGAAAGAACTTATAAAACCTTAAGAAGCTTTCTCATTGATGATTATATCTTCAGTTATATAATATTTGTTTGATGGGATTTGGTGATTTATTGATAATGATGAGGCTTGGTAATTTGTTGAGAGTGTTGAGAGTGTTTAAGTGTTGAGCGTGTGGCTTTTTTGTGCTAGATTTTGATAGTGGCATTTCCTTGAAAATTTGATGAAAGTGATGAGGGTAATTTGGTCCAAAAAACTTATATTTGGCTAGTTATGATAGAAAAAAATTTTGGAGTTAGTTGTGAAAAATCCTAAAGTTTTATGATTATTTTTGTAAATTTCCCGTTTGGTCTCCAACGTTCGGGGAAGAGGTATAAAAATTCCTAACATTTTAAAAAAGACATATAAATCCCTTTTTTAGTTAATAATTTCATTTATTTAATGGAAAAAATGATAATATTGTACATGTACAACAAAATGCATAGAAAAAGACTGTTAGCCCCCTAACGTTTGCAGAAAGAGACATACAACCCCCTTTTCCGTTAATAAATTCCGTTTACATCATCATCATCATCATCATCTAAATTTATAAAAGGAAAGGGGATTGTATGTCTTTTTTAAAAAAAATATTATAGAGTTTTATGTCCATTTCCCTAAAGGTTGGGGCCTAACAGTCATTTTTCACATATATTTATTGTAAATGTATAATATTACTCTTTTTCTATTAAAATAAACGAAATTATTAACAGAAAATAGATTTTTATGTCTTTTTTAAAATGTTAGGAATTTTTATGTCCATTTCCCCATACCTTGAGGATCCAGTAGTCCTTTTCCCTATTAAATATTTATTAATTTGACATTTAACGTAACTTAGGAAAATAATTTTTTGAAGAGATGGTACCAAACATAGTGACAAAACTATCAAGAGTGCCGTCTAATGATGAAAGTCATGAAACTAATTGTTAATTAATTAATAAAAATACTAAGTGATTGTCACAGTCACATTCGTAATCACAGAAAAATAAACAAATACAAAGGAGAATTTAATTCAAATAAATTATTACCTTAATGCAAATCACGGAATCAAACTGCAAAAAAGATTCGGTTACTTGAAAAGAAGAAATAAAAAAAAATTAATTATTTACTTGGACATTGTGACAAACAAGTGATGTGAATATTAATTCACATTACCACAAAACGTTAGTCTTGAAAACGACAATATTACCTGCCGTTTTTCATCAACAAAAATCTTTTCGCTGCCACTGAGAAGTACATGATTCATGAGGTTGAATTTTGGATACAAGGAAATTGTTTCAGTTCCTTCGTAGAATTTTAAATTTTTTTTATTAAATCGAATAATGATTTTTCCTTCTTCTAAAAGATGGTTGAATTATTTTTATAAAATAGAAATCGATTTTTTTTTTCCATAAACCAAAGCTAAGATTTTGGAACATGATTATTATAATTTTCACTTCAATCCAAGCCTTTTTTTCTGGGAGCTCCTTGTTGAGCTTGATCTTTATTTTTATTATTTTTACTTTTTTGCCCTTTACATAGAGTGATGACCCTGAACATTTTAGACATTTTCAAACTTAGGGAAGGTTTGTAATAATAATTATATATTTTGACTTAAGTATCCTTTTATTTCTTATATTTAAAAAAAATACTTCAAAACACTAATATTATTAAATATATTACACTCTTACCCTTACTTTTTTTTCCCTTTCATAATAATACCCTCGCAACAATAATCTTGCAGATATTAATAAAAATTTGATAATTTACCAAATTAATCTTAAAATTAATTTTAAAATTTACACAAACTTTTATATTATTATTTTACTTTTAAGATTAATTTGATAAAATAATTATTAATAAGATTGTTATAAGAATTTTAAACATTATTTTAAGTTAGCTAATATTAATTTATTTATAAATAATTATTAGTAAGATTGTTGGATAGATACAAAAAACACTAGCTCTTTCACACGATATTTATTGATTAATTTGCTAATAAATAATTATTGATTAATTTGCTAATAAATAATTATTAATTAATTTGCTAATTGATTTTTTTATAGATAAATTAATTAATGTTAAGAATATAGTTGTGGGGTATTATTATAAAAGAAAAGAAAAAAAATAAGGATAAGAATGTAACATATTAAATAACATGGGTGTTTTGATGCATTATTTAAAATATAGGGATTAAACAGATACTTAAATCAAAATATATGAACTAAACTGAGTATTTCCCCAATTAATTACACTCATAATTCATAATGTTGATATTTGAGAGTGTCCAGGACTTCATATGTACTATGAACAGGCTCTATAAACTATAATGAATGGGCACTGCTATACCAACAACTATTAGAAACAAGAATAGCCTGTAATAGCCAATAGGTACAAAGAAAATTGGCAATAATCAATTGGTGTGAGCATCATCATCGCAAGTTTAAAACTACTGCAAAAACCGATGTTGAACCCCGAAGAATCAACTTGGTTGAAACATTCCGAAAACTTAAATGCCTTGAAAATTAGAAGGATCTTTCTCTAGTCGCGGTGTTGAGCTAAAAATGGCTTGAATGTCATCAATACTCCAATTGCCTCGACCATGCTTAAAATGAAGAAAACCATCTGGGAACCTGCACTCAAAATTTACGCAACTAAGACCTTCAATTTTCGTAATACATCCTAATGCAACAATGTAACAACTTGGCATGCAAACATAGATCTATGTCATTTTTGAAAGCACACAATCAGTGCAATATTTCAGGATATATTCAAGTTCACTTTTATAGTTTAGCCAACATGAAACTAATAATGAGAGTTTTCATTAGCATCATACCTGGCAGGAAGGAAGCATCTAGACACTTTTGTACCCAAGAAAATCTACAAAAACCAATATTATATAAGCATGATCAACCAAATCATGTATTATATTCTTTTTAAGAAAATAATATATCTTGATTAAAGAGTAAGCAAAGCAACCAAAACATTTGTTTGTTAACAAAGAGGGATCGCATGGTCGGTTTTATGACAGAAAAAGATGGAAAATGCTATTTAACCACTCAATCGACCTAGGAATGTTTCTCAGGCTTAAAGTATCTATGAATATCCCATGATGCAACTGATTTACCAAACCTAGGACGATAGTATAACTACACCTTAATCAACAACCGTCACCTATTGTTAACCTACACTAATTCTTACTGCAACAAAACAACCAGATAATCAAGATATCTAAGGGGAATGCATCCTCTTTCTACAAATCTGTGGTTATCTAATTGCTATTGACCTATGCTCAGCAAGCATAATGAGAGTATAATTTAGTCACTCCAGAAGAATCACACCTCTTCTGGAGTAGTCGGCTGAAGTACAAATTACAGATATAGATCTCAAGAAGTATAGTTGAGTTATATTCCTTTAAGAGTGAAGTAATCATTTGACGAGGAAACAAGTGGTTTGTAAACATCAGACAATTAACCCAATTAACTGTTCACCAATTAACACAGCTTGATATCAGTAGTCAATTACTAGAAATTAGCTCACAGTTTAATCAAAGTCTAAGAAGTATATGAACTTAGAGCTAAAAGATTCTTCATCACAGAAGCACAATTTAACAGCAAGGCAAGGCTGAACCCCGATAACATTGCTATATAAGGGTAACTTGTCAAAAGAGGAATGGACAAAACCTGTAAAGAAGAAATTACATAACCAAGAGCAAAAAGAAAAAAGTTTTGAAACATATTTGTTAAACTAACTAAATGCCCATTTAAAAAAAAAACTAGATAAATGCTACACATTGCTCAAAATTTACTCCTGCAATGCGTGCGACCACTATCGGGCCAAGAATCCTCTCCACTTCACACACACACAAAAACGACCAAATAGCTTAAATTTTTGTGGCATATAATACTTCCAACTCAGAAACTTTTAAAATCATTGGATTACAATCAACGAATGGTTCATGAGAGGTTTTTTTTTGTGGGAAGGGTTTACAGAAAGAGAAGGATCACTTATGTTGGTGTTAGACTAGTATTATAATTATGAATTTATGACTAAATAACAAACATCATTACTCACACAAGTTTCCAACTCACAAATTCTTAGAACAAAAACAATGGCAAATAAACCAGCTGAACTCACCCTCATGGCTAATTGAACCAAGAAAGCACCTCTCTCCATAGAAACATCCTCATATATCACCTTTTTATTTTCACCTGCTTCATCTTCCTCTTTGTCGGAAGTAGCATGAGATTGCTTGATTCTAGCATGACCTTCAATGAAGCGATTGACAACATCCTGAAGATTTGCATCTGCTTCAATCTCAATGTCAGCCCCACACAATAGGCAGTCTTTGAAATGTGAAATACATGCTCTGATTTCAATTTAACAAAGTTAATGAACATATCCAACAGAAATAAAATGAAGAAAAAAACAATCAACATGTCAGGATATACGGGAGATAGAGAAAATAAAACAAGATCTACCCTTATTTGCTTACTTGCAATATACATGTGAACAAGGCAGGCATTTGCTACATTCAAAGAGAATTGCTTGGCAAATCACGCAACTCACGGGACCAATCTTAAACGATTGAGCATCATAGCCAAATGGACATTTTGGAGAAATGCTGGCAGAGTCCGTGGAATCACTCTTTAGCCTGTTACCGTCATGCTCTGCCTGGGGTTTAGCTGAGTTTTCAACTGCTTTTCTGAAGCGGCATCATCCAGACGTGCTTTGGAAAAAGGACAAAATGCCGGGTATTTATTCGAGTTTTCACCAGGTTTTCTTGGAGAGGCATCATCTGGACGTGCTTTGGCAAAAGGATAAACTGGTATCATCTTGACCAATTCCTGAATCAAAACCGCAATCAAAACCATCTTCTTAAAGAATTTCTTTATCATTGATGATAACTTCGCAAAAACAAGTCAACATCCTCAATTCGAAAGAAAATACAAGATATGAAAGGTGGAGAAAAATACTAGCACAGGACAGTCATAGAAGGACCAAATGGGAAATCCAGCCACATTTCAAAAACTTCTCTCTCATTATCATCACAATCATAATTGGTTACATTCAAAATAAAAAATGTGCTAAATTTTGCTAGATGGGCGAATGGGTGTACAAAAGATGGATTCAGAAAATTTCTAATTGCAACTGATAATAGCAATGAGTTATTCATATTCCTGAAGCCAAATCTAAAGAGACCCAGCTGCATAAGTAAAGCCCAAATTGGCAAAATAAGCTTAGCTAAAACTAAAAACCTGCATTCATCTCACATCAGGTTCAATTCTGCTTCAACAAGCACGACATATAATTGCAGATTAAATATCTCATCAAATCTATGAAAAATGCTCACTGATAAAGCTTCACAACCATCAAATTGGAAACTTTAAAACGAAAAATCATTATAGTAGAGAGCTCGGCTTTATTCGCTAAGAGAAATTTTGCATATTACAGATAAAAATTCATCAGTCTCAGCTCAAATTTCACTACTAATATGCTCATAAGAAATTGATGAATCAAAAAAAAATGAAAAAAATATTCAGCTAATTATCTCCAGTGAAGAGTAAGAGGATGTACCTGCGAATAAAAGCCCTAATAAATCACTGAAAAGGAAGCTAAAAACAACGTCGCGTGTATCTTCATCTCCTGCAGAATTTCCTGATCGTGACTGGGCCTCTGGGCACCACCACTTCCCGATATTTCCTTCGTTTTAATTCATTAATTGTATTATATTTCACCGAGGGAGCAACCCACTAAGGCAGTACCATTCGGCTCTCTTCCGTGTTTTAATTTCTGATTGATAAAAATAGTCTTTTTGTTTATCGAATAGGTCCCTTACTTCCTATTGAAATTTGAATGATTCTAGCAGAGATGGCCACAGACGGACGGAGTGGCACATGCCACGATACGTATTCGTACAGAATAGCACGGTATGAGCATAGTTTGATAAGATACACAGTACGGTATGATATGCATACGTATTATTTTAGGCGCATGAGTTTTAAAAGAATAGTACGATTAGAAATGGATTAAAGTATGACACGTAACAAAATTCACAATAAACACATTTTATTTGTGGGCTAGCACATTGCCAAAGTATATAAAAGTAAAATTTGTTATGAAAAGTAAACTTAAAATTTTATGATTTTACAAATTACTTAAAATTGAATCTTTTAATGTATTTTATTATTGTAGGTTTTTAAATTCATTGAAGTCTTAGTTTAAAAAATGTACTCTAATTATTTTATGTTTATAATTTATTAAATGAATAAATAATATAATGATTTTAATAAATAAAATTATAAATATCATGATTTTATAAATGATAAATCTAAAATTTTACGACTTTAATATTTTATTTATAAAATCATAAATTTGTCAAACGAAATATGTTTCATTTGTGAACAAAATATTTTCACCATTAACACAAAAAAAATTGTGAACAAAATATGTTTTGTTATAAATCAAAAGTTAATTGTTAATTGTTATATTTTAATTTGAAACTTGTAAGCATTAAAGTTATTATGAACTATAATCTATAATTTTATGTAAATCCAAGTTAATAATTAAATGTTAACCCTTAAGAAAGATTAATTATTATCATTAAGAAAGAATTCTAATATCATAGGCTCTTACTTTTTAGTCAATATTACATTCTCTTACTATTATTAGTTTATTAGTATTGAATATTCACTTAAGTTTTAAACTTTGATTTTTATTGAATTTAACTAACGGCACGTTGACACCAAAAAAGTATATGGGATTAGAATAAGCACACCAACGGCTTGGCATACTCTCTTTAAAAAATTTAAAAAAAAATGACTAATGCTTACTATACTTTTTCTTAGGCACGGTCCAACCCGACACACATGGGCTCGTGTCATATGTTGTGCTAAGCCTAAAAAAAAGTAGGCACAACTCATTCACATGGTAGGCTATACCGTGCCAATCCACAGACCCTTATGAGCCTTCCTTTAACAGGCCGCTCTAGCACGACCGTTCCTCATCTCTTGATTCAAATTTAAAGTTTTGTTTTTGGGTAAATTTCGATTCACCCCACCTAGGATAACAATTTCCAATTTAATCCTTAATGTTTTGAAAATTAATTTACCCTATTTTCATTTAAAAGATGCGATCAAATGGGGATGATATTATTTTGTCTTCTTAATAATAAGTGTGTGTAAATTGGTTTTTAATGAACCTTGGGAGAGTAAATTAAATAATCATTCTAATTAGGGTAAATCAGAATTTTTCCTTTATTTTATTTTATTTCACTTTATTTCATTTTAAATGATGCAAGAATAACCTATTAAGGATGTGAATAATGCAAGAGTAATTTGGTCAATAAAAATAAATTATAAAATTATAAATGATGAGACTATTTGAACCCACTAAAATAAACCCATTTACTCAATAAATATATTACTAAGATTTAAAATATACTCTTTTACTTTATAAACCCACATTAATTCCTTAAATACCATTCTCTCACCTTTTCTTTCCATGGTTGTTTCATCCACTTCTTCATCTCATTTGTCCCTTTCCTTAGTCCTTTCTAGGCTTATATAGATCGTTGTTTTATATCTAAATCCTTCATATTTTTTTTTAATTTTCAGCAACTTTTTTCCCAATAAGTTTTAATGATATTGTTACAAATCATCCCAAATGCACACAGACTAAGGAAACAACTAACAATAAAATTACAGCAATAATATTCAGCAACAAATTTCAAATTCATAATAATCTAAAATCCCCTACACGATTAGTTAAAAATATTTTTTGACAGGCGCCTGCCACAATAGGTCATGTGAACCAAAACCTGATTAATAGATAAAAACACGTTCCAATCAAGTTCTAAAAAAATATAAATTTGTATGAAATTTGAACTTGTAACTAACATTGAAGCATTGAAAAAACTGTGTCCACAAGGATTTGCAATTCTTGTAATAACAATGTTTATTTTTCGATTCATACAATTAAGTTCTTTTTGTACAATCATCAGTAATTCTTTAATTCTTTGCAATCTATTTTCTAGTATAATTTTGAGAACCCCTACATAGATTATAATTTGAATTAGATCAATTCTTTCCTGAATCTCTATCCGTGCAATTCCCTAAACACCGGAGGATATTCTCTCTTTTTTTTTAACATAATTCTTAATCAAGTTTCATCATTTTTTATCCTAAGTGGAGAGAGAATTCGTTGTCAAATGCAAAAGTTCAGGTGAAGAATTACTGTTGAAATTAAGAAGAGTTTTAGGCTTTTGGCAATGATGAACTTTTTTTTCAAATCCAAATATTTGACAAATTCATTGAATCTTCATTCCTGGGTGTAGATGGGAAGAAAAATTCAATAAATGGATAAAAATTCAAAGAAAAAGAGTACTGCAGACCGAATAAATCTACTTCTGAAGTGAGAGTGAATAGTAAAATCCTTATATTAAAGGAAAAATGAGGATTACCTCTATTATTTGGAGAAATTGAGTGAAATTCTACTCATTCTCATATTTTAAAATAGGTCTAAACTCCCTGCAATTATAACGGTATTAATATTATATATCATTTTACTATTCTATCCATAATCTTGATGCTAGCTATAAAATTTAAATATTTTGAAATTGTGAATCAAGCAAATTGACGTATACCCTTGATGATTAAATTAATTTAATAATGAAAATTATAAATTATGGAGAAAAATTAGTCGACATAACGTCTAGTACCAAGTTAATATCCAATGTAACAAGTAAGTTAATACCCACTACAACAAGGAAGCCATAATTTTTGGGAACCGTTTAATCATCTTTTTGTAATATTCAAACATATATATTGCAATGGATAAATATGAACAAATGTTATTGCGAGTTTATAAATGAGCATATTATATTTACCTCCCCTTTATATAGTACTACAATTTATGAGGGAGCCCCAGTGGCCGCATATGAACCAAAAAGAAATAGTAATTTATGTGTTGGAAGTGTCCCAAGCCGAACAAGTTTCCAAACTGGAGGAATTGGCATTAAGCGAAAAGGACTCCACCATCATATATATGGTAGCAGGACCAGCTTTGTAAACATCAAAGCTCTTCATGCCATTTTTTGATGGATCAGCTGTTTTCCAAGTTGGTTTGGTTCAGAATATTCACAATCTGGAAAAGCTTGTATTCTTGGAAAGAAATATTTTCATGTGAAGGGGTTGGAGAACATGCTGAGAGGCTCACTGAGATAAAAAGCTAAATGAACTTTGGTAGATAATGGAGCACTTATGCAAACCAGATTCCATGTTGGACTCATTTCTTCAAATCTTGAAATGTCGACGACACAGTTTGATAAATCTCGTACCATCGTCAGCATCTTTCCGAAATCTAACAGCCTTGAAAGTATGCGGCGGTTTGGGACTAATAAGCTAATTGGTAAAACTCAGGTGGAATTTGATATGCTTTTATTTGTATAACTTTTCCTAGTAGAGCATCTAAGGCTACAAGTCAAAACCTTTTTTCTGTGGTATGTTATATTGAAAATCACAAATATTATCATCACTTGATACCAGAAATTGATTATTAAAATAATTGAATATAATAATAGAATAATTTTTTTAATTAAAAGATAAGTGGTTGGACAAAGTTCAATTATATTTTTTAATCTCTTACCTCTCTTAAAATTCAAACTTGGAGGATCAGCCATATAAAAATATTTGAAAACTAATTAGCAAAACTCTGGTTTTTTTTTTTTAAATAAATCTTGATGGAGAATAATATATATGTATGAAAAGATATTTTCAAGCCTCGGTAAGCTATGCTAAGACAATTATGGAGTCAAGAATTTGAATGATGGGCAAGTTCAAACTTTAATACAATTTAAGAAATTTTAGAAAAAAATAATAAGTGCAAAAATTTTGACCTTTCTATAATTATGTATTTTGTTCTTGGCTAAGTTACGCAGTATGTAACTAACTAATCATTTAATCATTGTTAGATAAATTTGAATATATCATAAGTGTCTTGTCAGGGAGAAATTGTGAGATAATACGTGAAATAAAAAATAACAACATATAAATACCCATAGTGTCGGATTTTGAGCGCAATGCACATACTAACAAGGCTTGATTTCGAATTACCTCTATCATGAAATGACAATTTTAAAAGTACCAATTTTAATAAATCTCAATTTATTCTTTTTCCATTTTAAAGATAAAGAAAAATGAGTGCGCGTTAATGAAATATTTTTATCTTCTTAATAAAAATAAAGGATAATCTGATGTTTATAATATTTTAGAAGGTATTCTAAAAATTATCAGAGGGAAATAGTATGAAATTTATCCTAACTACAAGCTTTTATGATGGTTGCGGTTATAAGGGAAAAAAAGAAAAGAAAAAAAAAAGAGGAACTTGACAACTGTTGAATGGGAGATAAATCAAAGTTATTGATTTTGACTCAATATTTTTCAGATTCTATCAAATTTGGAGGGGCAATTAGAAATTTTCTAACGTTTTGAAGGACTTCAACGGTTCAACCCATTTAGGCCTTCAGCCCTTGAGCCTTCACAAATTCTAGGGCCCTGCCCATGACTCATGGGCCATCAGCCTGACCCAAGAGGAAACATAAAATTAAAAAGAAAAATTTATGTAATTAAGCATAAAATCATCAATCTCAAAGTACATATATGGCAAATGCTATGATTACGTTGTGGGGACTATTATATAATCAAGAGTACACGTGGCATTTCAAAAGCTTTAGATTCTGGAGGTCTGTCTAACCAATGGTGGATCTACACTTAGCTTAGAATGCACAATTGACCTTAGCAAAAATAAATAAATAAATACACAATTGCCCCCACTAAAAAAGTATTAAATTAGACATAATGTAGAATAAAATTTATGTACATATTTATAAACATGTATGTTAAAGTATTTTTTAATGTATATATTATAATTGATAACTAAAATAATTATTTCTATTCTTATTTTATTTTTCTTTATTTTATTATCTCAATATAATTGACAATAATAATAATTTTTTTAAATTTAATGATTTTATTTCTTAATTAAATAGAACAATTTTAAAAATTTTTATAATAGATACAAGGATATATATAAAATTGTATCAAGTATAAAACTAATTTTCAAAAGGGTGGGACTATTTCAACTTACAAAGACACTCATGACACCCATACCTTAATAAAAAAAAATTTTCTCCGAAATATCCATATACAAAATTACTAAAGAGAACAAATACTTTAATTGAATGAAACTCTACTTTACGTACACACCATAAACCGTAGAACTCTTCTTATTGTTAAACTTAACTCCCATGTCCCCATTTATTTCATTTTCTGATACTTTTATCTTTGAATTATTGGATAATTGAATTGATATATAACTTGGTCTTGTTTTTATTTGCAGCAAAAAAGACAAGCGGTTTTATATAAGTCCAATGGCTAGTTAAATTTATATACCAAATAATTATTTTATCTTTGAATTAATGGATTATGGAAGATTAACAAACAAAGCCCCAAGTAGAGGATTTTCAGTTGAATTAAATCATATATCTTGATTTGAATACTATGGCTCTCTGACCACTTTTGGGAATTTGAACCTTTTAACTGATATTGGATCAGTCTTTCTTTGGAAAAAAATTATTTCTTAATTTGTTTACGATCAAACAAGAAATGAATAAAAATATAAGAATATTGAGTTTAATTTTGGTGGGTTTGAAGGGAAAACAATATGAAATATGAAGTTGTAATTTAGGGATAGCTTTGGGATATTGAGTGGTTTGTAGAGCAAAAATTTTAAATTTAAATCATAGAAGAGGGTGTGTTAAGAAAATGGGTGTCAAAATGAATTTTTGGGTTCTAATAGCTACATCCTTCTCAAAATCAGATTTTGAAAAAAATAATCGCTGCTTTTTAAAATCTGTTATAGAATGAATGATTTTGCTAAAAATAATTTTTAAAAAATTTTTCAAATACTAAAATTAATTTTTAATTTTTTAAAATTACTTTTGAACTGAATAATCTCAAACGAGTTCTAAGTATGACACGTTAGCATCAATTACAACCGGAAAGAGGCAACAGCCAACGGGCCAATGACAAAACTTTTGGAATGATGGTGCAGCTAAAGACTTTGTTAAAGCCATTTGGTGAAATGCTCTCAAGAAATGCAATTTAACAGGTTTGCATTTTTGAAACTTCACCGACAAAACTTTTATAAATGCATATTTATGAATGAATATGAATATCATCGCTTTAACTTTAATATACATTAAATTACAGCAAAATCTTTGCTCAAGCTTGTGGTGATGACAATTTGTATCATGAAACTTAATTTAACTAAAAAAATTAAAATGTGTCAAGTTAGTGGGTTATTGTTGCTAAATATTGATAATGATAATAATAATAATAATAATTTGGTCTAATTATTTGAACTGAATGACCCATCTGTTTGCTTTTGTTCGATCATTTCAAGTTTGAAAGACGAAGTAATGTGTGTACCTAAACTGGAGTTTATGGTTTTTGTCCG
The DNA here is from genome assembly GCA_030449835.1 of Clausena lansium. Classification (NCBI taxonomy): domain Eukaryota; kingdom Viridiplantae; phylum Streptophyta; class Magnoliopsida; order Sapindales; family Rutaceae; genus Clausena; species Clausena lansium. The sequence continues at coordinate 235,197 of JASUUF010000397.1, forward strand.
CTCCTTGTATTACAAGCGTCAAATCGGTGATTCACATCAATTTTAAGAGAGGCTTCTGTGATATTATTTATGTAGCTTTTACTTTAGGAAAAAGATGCTCTTCCAAAAGAATGCATAAAGAATTGTAAAAAACTGTACACTTTAATTTGTTAAAAATATAAAATTTATTAAAATTTTTGAAGATTAATCATTTGCACCCTTGGATTTGTCTTGGGTTGAGAATCTGCAGAACTGGTATCAGAGCCTAGTATTTGGTATAATAATTTAAAAATGGATGACCTAATTATTTATAATATTAATCTTGAGGGATATAATTTATTAATCGATAGAAACACAATAAGATATAATATTGATCAACATAATCAATATTATTCACATGAAAGAAGAGATTTAGATACTAAACAGTTAATACAATTATATTTATCTAAAGCTCAAGAATATAGAATTGGAGAATTAATAATAATAAATAGAAGAGATTTAAATATAGATCCACTCTTATTTAGATAGGATAAGGATAGAAGTTTCAAGAAATAATTTTTCTTGGAAACAGTGGAATATTAATTCTATAGAAGATTATCATGAAGATCTTATAATAGATTATAATAGACTTTTGTCTATTAAGCAAAGAGAAGAGTATAATTGGAAGAACAAAAGAATTATAAGTAAATATTATCCTTCTAGTAATTTGTTAATAGGATATAAAGATTTATTTATACATAAATTCTGCCTAATAAATAAAGGGTTAGACAAGAATTATATTCTAAAAGAAATAAAAGACATTATATGTCACAAATATTTAATAGAAAGTAACGAAACATTATGCAGATGGTATAATGAATAAATTACCTGAACCATTACTAATTTCACAAAATATAGAAACTAATAATTTTCCACCATCCAGTTATAGACAAAGAGGATACATATATGGATGATTTCAACCATTTGATTTGATAAATGATTCCGATATGTAGGGAAATAATCAGTTAAACTGGATTTCTCTATATTTATTAAATAAATTAGGAAACCCTAATTTAACTATAAATGATATAGAGAGTGTAAATGAAATACTTGAAATAAAAAATTTTAATGATGAAATTATAAATCAAATTAAAAGATTAGGTCCCAACTGAGTCACGAATTTAAACACATCAAACAAATAATAAATGAATGCAAAATTGAAGATCTAGAAATATTGAAACAACAAATTATAGAAATAATAAATAAAAATTCAATAGAAAGAAGATTAAATAAAATAGAATGTCAATTAAATAAAATTGAGAAAATTATTGAATAACTTGGCAATCAATTTGCCATAAATATACATAGAAAACTTCAAGAAAATTGAAGTACAAAGAATTGATAATAACATGGAAGAATTACTCATAATAATTCAAGAACAGAATAAAATCCTACAAGATACCATAATTTACTTTAATAAAAAAAGAAGTAATGAAATTCAGCCTATGGTAAAACCAATATTTAAAACTAAAAGGAACTGAAAAATTGATAAGTTTAAGAATGTTAAGCGAAAATGCTAATAATTGATTAAAAAAGAAGTAATGAAATTCAGCCTATAGTAAAACCAATATTTAAAACTAAAAGAAACTGAAAAATTGATAAGTTTAAGAATGTTAAGCGAAAATGCTAATAATTGATTAAAAGAATTATCTGATAATAATGAAGAATCTGAAACAGATGAAGAAGATGAAAATGTCTTCATAAATTTAGAAGATATTGAAAAAAGAATAATAAAAATGAATGAATCAAAGCCAAGAGTTTTTGAACAAGGTAAATCTAGTAATAGAGCTTTTTATGCTAGAGAAGAAATACCATCATACGAAAATGAAAGGTCACAAAGTCAATATTTTAGGCTAAGTAAAATACCTTAGAGAGAATATAAAACACTAGGAGAATATCGAGAAAGACCCATCAGTCATGAGGGTATCTGGTTAGATTTAAACTGTGTTAAAGATAAAGATAAAATGATAACTACTTGAGTAAAATCTATGAAAACTACCTTAGCATTTTATAATCTAAATAGATATAATAGCAAAGAATTCCTTAAAACTTCTTTTGTAGGAAATATAGCACAATGGTTTATAGGATTAGGCCAAATTATAAAAATAAAATATTATATGGAGAAAATCCTAATGAAAATGAATCTCAAGAATAAATTTTGACAAGATTTGAATGAGAAATAAGGCAAGAATTTTTAGGAGAAGATTGGGAATTCGATTTTAGGCAAGAAGTAAAAAGAAAGAGAATGGAAAATTTGATAAAACTAGCTAGGCTTAAAATATGTAATATATGTTACTTAGAAGAATATACATGTAGATTCGAAGAATTATATTACAAATGTGAATTTCAAGAAAAAGATAATTCAAAGATGTATTACAATAATCTATACTTTATGAAAATACCAGATCCATGGGGCAAAAGGATCATGCCTGAATATAGTTACGAATATGAAGATAATACAAATACTGATTCCCTTGGAAATATAATTAGGTTTGCCCGAAATAGAGTAAATCAATGGTATTCTGAAATAAGAGATAGAAGATTAATGAAAAGCAGAATCGAGGATTATGTTGTTCGAGATTAGAAGAACCTCCAAGATTTGGATGTTCTGAAAAAATTCACAAACATAAAAAATGATTTAAAAAGAAGAAATTTTTCAAAATCAATAAAAACTATTATAAGAAAAATAAATATAAGAAAAAATTCTTCAAAAGGAACAAATATGGAAAATCTAAGGCAAAACCGCCTAAAAAATGTAAATACTGGTTATGTAATGAAGAAGGTCATTATGTAATGCTGGTTATGTAATGAAGAAGGTCATTATGCAAATGAATGTCCTAAGAAAAAGAAATTAAACGTTATAATGTTTGAAGATTTTAATGAATTAGAATTAATCACTGATAGTGAAGATGTTAGTGAAAATGATAGCATCTACTTTTAGTCTGATGAAATTTTAAGTACTTCAGAATCAGAATGAATATAGAAGAAATAGTATCAAGATGAAGAACTAATATTTGATAATCTTTAGATTATCTTGTATTTAAAGATAATCTTTAATATTTAATCTTCTATTTAAATATTATATTCTATTTTTAATATAATCTTTAAATATATTATATTAAAGATTATCAAAGATTTATATCAAGATGAAGAATAGAATAACAATGTTCTTTTAATAAAGAACTAATCTTTGATAAAAAAAAAAAAAACAATATCTAAAGATCAAGAAAAAGGAATTAGAAATATCTATGACTTCAGTCAACAAGCTAGCACAAGGAATAGCTAACATGATTAAAAGAAAAAATATAATGTATTTTGGTGCTACTGTAAGAGAAGAACCAATTGACATTAGGCATGCACGAGGAAATACAAATATACCATTATTATTAAAATATGATATAGAAGAAAAAATTAATAAAATTAGACCTAGTGATAGGCATAAAATTGGATATATTCACATTGGAGGAATCCAAATTATGATAAAATCTCATTTTAGAGAAGGAATTGGTAGTCCAGTAAATCTTGCTGTACTTGATAATAGAATAAAAGATCGAAAACATGCACTTCTTGGAGTAATCCAAGGAAATCTTAATTATAAAAATTTGATATTCAAGATATATCCTAAATATTCCATAAGCTTAAGAGATAGAAATATAAATAAAACTTTAACTTTATGTCATGATTTCAAATACTTTGATATAATGCATGATGGATCATATCTATATAGCATAACATATGCCATAGAATATGCATTAACAAATTCACCTAACAGTGAAATGTTTGCTGATAAAGAATTCATAGAAATAGACAAACTTTTTAATAAAATTGAAAAAATACAACTTCCTGAATTATTAAGAGAAATTGATCTACCTGAGGAATGGAATATAAATTTAAGGAGTCAACCTATTTTAATTAAAGGAAATACCTCTAGGCCAATAAAAAAAAAAACACCTGAAGGTAGAATAATAATAAGGAGTGGAGAATCAATCTCTATGCCAAGAAATTTAAGTGGAACACAAAGTTCTACAAGATGTAGCCCTCTTGTGATACCTTCATCATAAGAAGTATTAACAACAATAAAAAAAATAATCAAAATCTAAAAATCAAAATTGAATATAATCAGGGAAAGTCATGGCATGTGACTTTGCCATCCTAGATACTGGAGCTGCAAAATCTTATGTAAATATCAAGATAATTAATTACTTAGATAGAAAGATTTTAATTGAACCACATACTTATGTAGGGTATAATAGAGAAAGAAAAACATTAACCCAATACAGTGAAATACCATTAAAAATTAAAGGGATAGAATTTATCTTTCCTTTTATTATAGTTTCAGAATATGAATCAGATAAAAGTCCTTTATTGTTAGGAATGAACTTCCTTGAAAATTTCTCTCCTTACTACATAGGAGATAGAGAAATATCAATAACAACTGAAGGGAGAGAAATATCAATAACAATTGAAGGGATTAAACAAACCATATCAAGATATGTCTAATCCTTTTATAGTATATATAAAAGTGATAGTACCATATTATAAGCATAAACCAGAATGGTTCCATGCTTTAATTGATATAGGTTCAGGAGTTAGCCTAGCTAATTCAAGAATTTATCCAATGTCATATTGGAAAGATTATAAACCTTTAATGGGAAAAGGAATTAATGGAGAACAAATTTCTCTAGGAACATGTAGAATAAAAGCCTTAATCCAAATCAGCGATTATATACTAAGCATACCAATATTATGGTCTTATGATTATATGGGTGCTGATATACTTTTAGGCGTTAATTTCCTTCGTCAATTCATTTATATAATGACTAACGAAGTAATTACTCTTAAAATCCCTTGTAATCATACACTTACCACACCACGGATTTATAATCCCGTTCGGCGCACTACCCAAAAATTATATTTTCGCCGCAGCCAGCGTGGTGATTTCAATATAAAAATTAATCAAATTATATCTTATTATGAAAAAAATTTTAGAAAAACTTGATAAAAATTTTGGTGAAAATCCAATTCAATTATGGGAAATTGATAAAACTTATGCCAAGATAGAATTAAAAGATCCAAATGTTATCATAAGAGTTAAGCCTATAAGATATGGGCAAGAAGATATAATAGAATTTGATAAACAAATTAAAGAATTCTTAGATCTCAAACTTATCCGAGAATCTAAAAGTCCACATAGTAGCTTTGCCTTTATGGTTAGAAATCATGCGGAAATTAAATGAGGAAAAGCTCGTATGGTCATTAATTATAAAGAATTAAATAAATATATCAAATTTGATGGATACTCTTTACCTCACAAAGATACATTAATTACCTCTGTAATTAATAAAAGAATATTTAGCAAATTTGATTGTAAATCTGGCTTTTGGCAAATTAAGCTTGAAGAATATAGTATACCACTTACTGCCTTTAGTATACCTCAGGGACAGTATGAATAGTTTGTAATGCCATTTGTATTAAAAAATGCACCTCAAATATTTCAAGAAAGAATGGATAAAATTTTTTCAAGAATTTCATGAATTTTACATTGTTTATATGGATGATATATTAATATTCTCTAATAATGAAGTTGATCATATTACTCATTTAGTTTCTTTTGCAGAAAAATGTAATAAACATAGGATATTACTTTCTAAAAAGAAAGCTGAAATAATGAAATCTAAAATTGAATTTTTAGGATTAATAATCGATGAAACAGGAATAGAAATGCAACCTCATATTTCTGAAAAAATATATTTGTTCCCCGATAAATTAGAATCTAAAGAACAAATTCAAAGATTTTTAAGATGTCTTAATTATGCTGAAGGTTTCATAGAAAATTTAGCCAAAGAAAGACAACCGTTACAAGAATTATTGAAAAAGAACAATACAAAATCTTGGGAAGAATCTCATACCCAAGTAGTTAAAAGATTAAAAGAAAAATATAAAAAATCTACCAAGATTAAGATTTCCAACCACCAGTGAGAATTTAATTCTTAAAACTGATGCTTCTGATAATCATTGGGGTGCAGTATTAAAAACAGATCTAGAAAAGATTTGTAGATATACCAGCAGAACATTTAAGCCCGCAGAAAAGAATTATCATAGTAATGAAAAGGAATTGTTGGCTAATAAAAATGGGATAGCTAAATTTACTTTCTTTTTATTACCAAAGAAATTTAAAGTTAGATATAATAATACCCAAGTTAAAGGATTTATATTTAATAAATTGCCCAATCTCCCTTAATAGAAGATACTAATTAGATGGCAGCAATTAGGGATGGCAATTTCTGGATCCGGATTAATTATTTTATATCCGGATCCGCATATTAAGGATATTCAGGATATCCGGATCCGTAATTTTGAAATTAAATAATTTAAAATTTAATTTAAAAATTCAATATTTTAACTAATAGTAAAAAATAAAATCCAATTATAAATTTATAATTCAACAATTAACAATTCAACATAACATACAACATTATAAATCTACAATTAAAAATACTACAACATAAATTAAAAATAAAAAAAATTAACATAAATTCAACAATTTACCTAATAATATTAAATAAAATCCACATATAAATTCATAATTCAAGAATTAACAATTTAACATGAATAACATACAATAATGTCATAAATCCATAATACCACAATATAAGTAATATATATTTTTAATTTAATATATATATATTATATAATTTATGGTAATACATATTTTTTAATTTAATATATATATTATATAATTTATCCGGATCTGGATATCCGGTTTTTCGAATGCCTTTGCTTCCGGATCCAGATCCGGATCCGTGCGGATCTACTTATTTGGCATCCGGATCCGCATTTTTAAATATGCATATCCCGATTTTTTCGGATTCGGATCTTTCTGGATGCGGGCCGGATCCAAATTATATTGCCATCTCTAGCAGCAATTCTTTGCAGAATATGATTTTGAAATTGAGTATATTAAAGGATCTAACAATTGTATTGCAGATTTTTTCAGCAGGGAATATAATGGATAAAAGCCTTTCCAAAATAATGAAGAGCATAATGATGTGCTCCGAAGGTCAAGAATTGCTTCTCAAGGGCAATGAATTGATTTATGATGCGCTTGCTATGATTGATGATGCCCAAGAAGAATTGAGCAAACTTTGCCCAGATAAAAGTTTACAAAATGATCCAGAAGTACAAACTTCAGAAGAATTTATTAGCAAAATGCTAAAAAATATCCATTTTAAGGACCAAAATGAGGGTCAGAGCACCCAGTGTTCTTCACAGAAAACAAAGATCCCAATGCCAGAGAGGTTCCTCTCAATCCATGATCTCAGAGAACAGTATATACAGGGAGATGGTTCTCAAAGCTCTTCACAGAGTTTAACGCCCCAATAGTTTAAAAGTGGACAGTCACTTTCAATAGTTAAAATCCCATGTGAAAATAACTACACTTATGAATATAAAAGAATTAGTAAAATAGCCTATAAGATTCGTCCTAGCCAGGCTATAATACCAGATCATTCAGGGTTATACCCAAGGATTAATTTCGTTTTAGGAGATGATCCTAAAACGATAAAAGATATGTTTGATTATGGTTTTCTTAATCTCATTTATACTGATGAAAATTTCAAGGAATATTCTAGCCAAACAGGCCATTATTAAAAAGAAAAAAGCAATATACGAAAATCACGTGGAGTCCAGTTTGCCAACACACCACGAGATATGTAAGGTGTTAAAACACCAGAATGATTGTGGCTATTGTTATGGAAAATCCAAAGATGGATCTAGTGATGAAGACATGTCTCTAGATGAAGAGCTAATAATAGGCATGTGAAGGGTCCACTAAATTAATCAAAGATGCCAGCTTGACAAAGCTTAATAATTCGAAGAAAGAAGCCAAAAAGATAAAGCTCAGAATTCTTATCTGAGCAAAACAGTAGCTGCCAGCTACAGAAGAGATGTCAAGAAAAGATGTGAAGGAGAGATCACCTTATCTAAAGAGAATCTCTAAAGCTTCCTAAAATTGTAACACATATGATGTAATCCAATCATGTAATCTTATCTTATTAAAGATATAAATAGAATCATGTATGAAGGAGAGAGGTAATCATCCCGATAGCCTTCTCTAACCTTCAAATCTCTGTAATCCTTTCACTTTAACCACCTCCAGTTATGAAATAAAGAAATATTTTTGAGTGAAATTATCATCTTCTACCTTATATATTTTAAGAAATAAATCAAGTACTTTACATGCCAGCACTTGTGCTAATCGAAGAAGATTTCATATTACTAAGCACTCTTCCAAAAACGTGTGCAAGAAAAGCACTCAGACAGATCCTGTTAGGCCGTGGAGCAGTGTGTTACGTTAGGCCATGTGGAACAGTCGTTGAGGTGATCTTGCTGGACGTGTGGAGCTATGACGGTGCTAACCACGGACCTTTCTATGGTTAGAGGCAATTAGCTAGTCTGTCTCAGAATTTTGAGAGATAGTACACTGGATAGTAGTCATGAACTATCTTTTTAAATTTTAGCAACAAACGGAAGCATGTTGGGCCTTGGTTGTGTTCTTGGATGATATAAGCTTAGAAGTGATAAAAATAGCTATAATTCTTAAAACATGGAACGATCTGTTATCAAGTTTTTAAATACTTTAGATAATTTGGATTTTAGTCAAGAATACCAAATTAATTATACAATTACTATGATTAAGGATCATTTAAATCTCAAGAAAATTCAATACATAAATATGACTAGAATAAATGGCGATGATGAATATGATATATTTGATGCCTTTGAAGAAGAAAATAGGATAGCATTAATGGAATCTATTTTGACAAGTCTTGAAGTAATTCAAGATAGGTGTAGAACTAATAACATGACTCAAAATCGTCCATAATAAATAACAATAATATGAACTTTTTAATTCAAAATGTCGAATTTAGATTACAATCTTTATGTGAAAGCTTGGATGGAATATATCTGAGTTGAAATGATAGTCTAGGAATATACATAGATATGTTAGAAGAAAAAATTTGATCTCTGTCACGAGAGAGACAAATAATTGTTAATGCATGTCCTAATTTGGAACCCATAGATCTTTATGAATATGATAATCATCTAAACGTGTATAAAATTATAGTTAAAGTTTAAAAAATTTTAAAGAAAGATGTACAAGAGATGGAAGGACAAATTGTCTAATTATTCAAAATTAATAATATTATAAAATTTTGATAAAGTTTGTAAAAGGTCCCATTTGTGCAAAGCTTTGTACAAAGCTTGGTGAGAATGTCATTGTTGTTTACTTTAAAACAAAAGCATGCAAAAGCATGTGGATTTTTGTTTTTGACTTGACTTTCCAAGACAAAGATGAGTGCAGTTCCATGGCGGTGCCATGGGAACCTCTGCTGGGCTTTTGAAAATTTTTTTTTTGCATTTTGAACATTGTCCCAATATTCATTTGAAAAAAAGTCCCTCATAAATTTTAAAAATATAAAGAATTTTTTGTGTCTTTAACAGCTTAACTTAACGTTTAGCATATTTCGGACTGTTGGCTATTTTCTTCTCCAATTCTTCATTCCTCTTTTTTCCGATTTTTCACACTTTACTCTTTTATCTCTCAAAAATTAAACTGTGCCAAGAAGCTTAATTACCACTAATTTGCTGCTTTAATTATTTACGTAAGCATTCTTTATTGATTATCATTTCTTTAATTTTTTTCTTATTACAAATTTTTTTTAGATGAAAGAATTAAGGTTATGTTTTAGGGAACTTTTAATTCTCATGTTATAATGTTGATTACGAGATCATTCTTGAATGTTTTCAACATATGAAAACACTTCAAGACAACGGTAAACGTATCATATAAAATTTTTAATGAATTTAGATTTTGGTAATTTTTATTTATTGAATACTTTTTCAAAATTATATTACTGTTTGAACTTAGCTATTACATTGAATTCCTAGCACCACCACTGTATGGTTCCATTTATTTTTTATTTTTGTACTATTTTCTCATTGTTTAAAACCGGTAATTGTGTTTTTTTTATTACCATCAATAATAGTTATTGCAAAATTGGATAAATTAAAATGTGTCACATAATGTACAAACTAAACTGCAACACATAATTCATAAAACTTTAGATGGTGACTCTAAGTTGTAGGGATGTGTTTGCCCTAATCTGTTTTGTACTAATAATCTACTACGTTTATCAAAAAAAACAATTTTGAAAATGCCGGCAGAAATCTTTATTTCCATTCCTTGAATCTTGATCTCTATTTATTTATTCTTTGCCTCAGTTCTGAACTTAGCCAAGGTACTTGAACTTTGCTTTCCAAATGTGTAATACCCGTTATTTATTTTCCTCTTTTACTTCTATTTAAGTTGATAATAATGGGTGTTTGTGTTTAAGTAAAACTCACAAATTTATTTTAAATAAGTTACGTATATTAATAGTTTTATTAAAAAAAAAATTTAATGTCATTATTATCTAATCCTACGTACTTATTAAAATTCCTTTAAAGTATTTCTAATAAAAAAATCTCTTAGTTGTTAAGGATTTTTAAGAGGAAAAGATTGTCTATTCTCTACACCGTTCTAAAAAAAAAATTTATAAAGTCTTTGGAAAAAAAAAAGAAAAGAAGGTTTTATAACTTCTTTGCTGGGTGTTCTTTAAGGTATTAGGTGTTTCTTTAAATTATATGATTGTTTATTGCCTTTAATTATTTGTAACATGACTTGGGTAAGATACATGTGTTTGTCATGCTACGATGATATGAATAGTCTGTATTCTATGCTTGAAATCGTTTTATTTAATTAGAATCACATAAATTATTTTTCATAGACATCCGAAGCTTTTCATTGATATATTTTATGTTGAAAAACTCTGAATATGCAAATTGATATGATTTTTTTTGAAGTTGGGTTACTGGTGCAGGAAAATTCCGATTTTCAGCAGCAGTTCTGACTTCTGCAAATTTTTCCACAAGGTTAAACATCTTTAAAAATTAAGGTGATTTTTATATCAACAGATCTATGTCTCATACGATCTCATATTTAATTTCATAATTTTATTCGTCATGGTTAAATTATTAAAATTCATAACATTCGGCTGCTGCAGATCTGGAAAACTGTTTTCAGAATTGCGGAAGCTGAAAACATGTAGCAGTTTGGACCATTTTATGAACACTAAATGCCATATTATGATTTTATAATGAAATTTCAATCTTTCCTCTGTCTTTCGAAACTGGAAACGCAATTTTTGGGCATGTAAAATAAAAGATATGAATTTTTGGATTTCTGTCTGCAAATCTGGAATTTTCTGGACAGTTTTGCTACTTTGGTGAAAGGACTTGTGCTTATTTTTATGAATTTTTGTGTGCAATTCTATGTATGTTCACAGTTCATCTGTAAATTTTCATGGCTTTCCGACATGTGTATAGGTTGTCAAAAATCAGCTTGTATAGGATGCTCAGGTTTATTCTAGAATATATCTAGGTGTTGAGATAGTACAAGTGCATGTGATATTGAGAATGATTGAGATTATGTTTCTGGTCGGAGATGATATTGATAAGGATATTTTTTATGATGATTATAGAACGTGGGTGAGCTCGTTGGTTTGTCCTTGAGGTATTTACTGTTGATTACTAAGGATCGAGGTAAGTAGATTTATGCATGATATGTCTTATGAAAAATGTTGTTTATGTTATAACGATTATGTTAAAGTGGAATTTATTCAAAACTGATTTTTAAGTTATTAAATGAATTTTATAAAATAAAAGCACTTTAAATGAATTTATAAAAATGTGTTTAAAAATGAATTTTCTTAAGAAATTAGTTTTCTGAAGCAAAATGTTTTCTTAAATAATTTTCTAAAAGAATTAATTGATCAAAGAAAGGTTCTTAAATATTTTAAAAGACTTTAAATGCTATTTATGAAAGAATGTAATGATGGATTCAAAAAAATTTTGGCTCATTGTCAGTAGTAATGTATACGATGTTAATGTTATGATGTTATGCAATGTTATGGCCAGCTTGCTGGTATGATGATGATGTTGTGCACAATGATATTATGAACAATTGCGCGGTATAGTATCTTGAATGATGAACAATGCGGGGTATAGTACCTTGAATGATAAATGATGATGACTACAAGGCATGAGCTAATAATGTTTATGTTTTAATGGTTTTATAAATGTTTTAATGTTTTTAATATTTTTACATGAATCCATCCCTTATGTTAAATGAAGATGTTATTATATGATGATATAAATTGTTTAAAGGTACAATGACAAAGGTTTTCAAATATTGTGCATGGATTTGCTTACCGAGTTGACGACTCACCCTTCGTCTCCAATATTTTGCAGATTGATTAAAGATGTGGCTTGGGTACTTAGATGGAGAGATTACTTTAGTAGAACTTTAGAATTGCTTTATAGAATAAATTTTGCTAGACTTTTTATTTAGTTTAGAGACTTTTATTTGGAGACTTTATTTCAGATGTTTTATGTAAGAATTCAATTGGGTTATGAATATGATTGCCTTTTTTTAGGTTTATTAATAAGAGTAAATGATACGAGGTTTCATTCCAATTTTACCCTTGTGTTTTTCATGGGTAAATTTTGGGGTGTTACATTTGTGGTATCAGAGCGAAGGATAGGATTCTGTAGACTCTTAAAGTTAAAGATTCATAGGTTAAGATTAAGATTTGAATGCAAGTGAGGTAATAGGAATTTTAGTGCCTAAGACATGATTTAGTATAGTTAGAAGCTGATTTTAGATATGTCGGAAAACCCATGCTTTCATGATATGTTGTTTGAATGATTGCAATGTGGCACTATTTGTGCTTCTTAATGAAACGTTTGTTAAAGTTTTTTTTTATTAGTATGTCTATATATATGTTTATGATTTTGTTTAGTGTTTTGAAAGAAATGTTTCAATGGAAAATTTTCTTTACGTGTATATGTTTAATGACCCATACGAAAATGCCTCCTGGAAATGCTCCTATTAATGCTAACCAAACTCAGCCATAAGAGGTGATGAAGCAGCTCTTAAGGCAACGGGTTCTCGAAATGTAACTAAGGGAACTAGTGCTAGGGCTGCTAATCGAGGAAAAAATGTGGGGAATGTTGCTGGATCGGGCAATCCACAACGGGTAATTGATGAGGAAGACACTACTATTCGTGAGATGGCTCAGAATGCTAACCCAACGATGCATATGTTAGCTAGTATTCTAGAGGCACAGACTAGGCTGTTGGAAGGGATTGCTCTTGGTGGAGGCTCTGTCCGTAATGTTGGAAATGTGGGATAGAGTAGTACTGCTGATAATAAAAGAACTGTGACACTGGAGCAGTTTCAAAAATTGAGGCCACTTGCTTTTCATGGGACGACCGATCCTATGGTTGCTGAGGCATGGCTTAAGCAGATCCAGAAGATATTGGATGTTATTGGTTGTAATGATGAGCTGAAGGTGGTCTTTGCCACTTTTGCTCTTCAGGGTGAGGCAGATCACTGGTGGGAGGCCACAGTCCGATTGTTAAGGAGGGGTCTTGGTACGAGACCGATTACATGGAAGGCATTTATTGATGCTTTCTATGAGAAGTATTTTCCAAGGAGTGTGGCTAACTTGATTCAAGGGAGTAAATCTGTGGTTGAGTATGAGAACAAGTTCAATGCCTTATCTCGATTTGTTCCGACACTGGTTGATACTGAGTATAAGAGGTGCCGACGTTTTCTTGAGGGTTTGTGTCCATCTATCAGAAATACTATTGAACCCTTGAGGTTAACTGAATATGCTGATATGGTGGATAAAGCTTTGGAAAGAAAGAGGCGGTTAAATGAGTCTTAAAAGAGACATGAGCAACAAAATCAGAGGACTCGGCCTGGAGGATCTCATGGGAAAGGCTCCAATAATAAAGGTGCTCAAACTCAGAAGAATAACAATGGTGGCTCTAAGAACGAATAGAAGAGTGTTGATGGTCTTCCTTTCTAGAAGAACTTTCCACCATGTAAGAATTATGGGAGGACACATCGAGGAGAGTGCCTTTAGGGTACTGGTATTTGTTTTGGCTGTGGGCAAACTGGTGACATGGTTAAGGATTGCCCTAAGAGAAAGGGCCAAGCTACTAGTGACCAAGTTGATGATAGTTAAAGGAAGAAGCCTAGAGCTCAGGGTCGTGTTTTTGCGATGACGGAGCAAGATGCTGATGCATCTAATGATGTGGTGACAGGTACTTTATCCCTATTTTCTAGAGATGCTAGAGTATTGTTCGATTCTGGTGCTACTCATTCTTTCATATCTTTGGCATTTGCTTGTTATGCAAGTAAAAACACTGAGCCATTAGGATATTACTTGTCTATTGCAACTCCCATGAGTGATAGTATGATGATGAATCGAGTGTATAAGTCTTGCTTGATTAGTTTAGGTGATAGAGACTTTCTCATTGATTTATTACCGATAGAGATGCATGATTTTGATGTTATTTTAGGGATGAATTGGTTGAGCACTTATCATGTTAGTATTGAATGTTTCTCGAACGAGATTGTGTTTAGAATTCCTGAAGAGAATGAATTTCGATTTCAAGGCAAACGAAGTGGATGTGGAGGAGTTATATCTGCACTTAAGGCTGGAAAGATGTTGGCAAAAAGGTGTGAGGCGTTTCTAGCTTGTGTTATGGTTGATGGGTATGGTGAAGTTTGTCTTAGAGACATTAACGTAGTTCGGGAGTTTTCTGATGTATTTCCAGAGGAATTATCTGGCTTGCCTTCTAATCGAGAGGCTGAATTCTCTTTTGACTCGTTGCCAGGCACTACACCTATCTTAAAAGCACCTTATCGTATGGCACCTATTGAGTTGAAAGAATTGAAAGTTCAACTACAAGAACTTTTAGATAAGGGCTTTATTCGTCCTAGTGTGTCTCCTTGGGGAGCACCTGTGTTGTTTGTGAAGAAGAAAGATGGTTCTATGCGACTATGCATTGATTACCAACAACTGAACTCGGTTACCATCAAGAACAAATATCCTCTTCCCCTAGATGATCTTTTTGAACAGTTACAAGGTTCAGCAGTTTTCTCGAAGATTGATTTACGATCTGGGTATCATCAGCTTAAGGTGAAAGGTGAGGATATACCCAAGACAGCCTTTAAAACTCGATACGGGCATTATGAGTTTCTTGTGATGCCCTTCGGTTTAACAAATGCTCCTGCAGCTTTTATGGACTTGATGAATAGGGTCTTCCAGCCTTTCCTTGACCTTTCGTTATTTTGTTCATCGATGACATTTTGGTTTATTCTAAGACCGTGGAAGAGCATGAGGAGCATTTAAGGAAGGTTTTTCAAACACTTCGTGAGAAGAAGCTCTATGCAAAGTTCAAGAAGTGTGAGTTCTGGCTTGACCAAGTAGTCTTTTTGGGGCATGTTGTTACTAAGGATGGCATTTCTGTTGATCTAGCCAAGGTCGAGGCCGTGGTGAATTCGTCAAGACCAACTAATGTTACTGAGATCAGGAGCTTTCTGGGTTTGGCTGGATATTACAGAAGATTTGTGGATTGGTTTTCTAAACTTGCAGCCCCATTAACGAGGTTGACTAGAAAGAATGCGAAGTTTGAGTGGAGCGATGAATGCGAGAAAAGCTTTCAGGAGTTAAAAAAGAGGTTGGTTTCTGCGCCTGTCTTAACAGTTCCTTCTAGTGGCGGTGGCGTTGTTATTCACAGTGATGCCTCTAGGAAGGGACTAGGATGTGTATTAATGCAGCATGGTAAAGTAATTGCTTATGCATCTCATCAATTGAAGAGTTATGAGCAGAATTATCCAACCCATGACTTGGAATTAGCAGCAGTAGTCTTTGTCTTAAAGATATGGAGACACTATCTGTATGGTGAGACTTGTGAAATCTATACAGATCATAAGAGTTTGAAGTACTTGTTTACCCAGAAAGAATTGAACTTAAGGCAGAGGAGATGGTTGGAGCTAGTAAAAGACTATGATTGCTCAATTAACTATCATCCTAGTAAGGCGAATGTAGTGGCTGATGCTCTAAATAGGAAGTCATCTGGTTGCTTGACATATATGATGACTAATCAAGGCTAGATACTGGAGGATCTAAAAAAGTTGGGAATTGAAATTGTTACACATGGGCAAATTGATATTTTGTCTCACCTGAGTGTTCAACCTACTTTGGTTGATAGAATTAAGTCTGCACAGAATGAGGATCCACAATTCAAACGTATTGTTGATGTGGTGAAAGTTAGGCGTACGGAGTTCAGACTTGATGATGATGGTACTTTATGGTTCAGACAACGACTTTGTGTACCAAAAGCGGATGGGTTGAAGAAGGAGATAATGTAAGAGGGGCATAATTCAACATTTAGTGCTCACCCTGGAAGCACTAAGATGTATCGAGATCTGAAGCAGAATTTCTGGTGGAGCAATATGAAAGGTGATATTGCTGACTATGTTTCGAAGTGTTTGGTGTGTCAGCAAGTGAAGATTGAACACCAAAGGCCTTCTGACTCTCTTCAGTCGCTTCCAATTCCAGAGTGGAAGTGGGAGCATATCACCATGGACTTTGTGAGTAGGTTACCTCGTTCGAAGAAGGGTTGTGACGCGATGTGGGTAATTATGGATCATTTGACTAAGTCCGCGCACTTCTTACCGATGAGGACTACCGATAAGCTATGGAAGTTGGGCAAGCTTTTTGTGGATGAGATAGTGAGGTTGCATGGAGTACCAATATCGATTGTGTCAGATAGGGATCCACGTTTCACCTCTAATTTCTGGACTGGGTTACAGAGGGAGTTTGGAACGAAGCTGAGGTTGAGCACTGCTTTTTATCCTTAGACAGATGGACAATCAAAAAAGACTATCCAAACTCTCGAGGACATGTTGCGAGCATGTGTGTTAGATCTAGGAGGTAATTGGGAAGAACATCTACGATTGGTGGAGTTTGCCTACAACAACAGTTTCCACTCTAGTATTGGCATGGCACCTTTTGAAGCTTTATATGGGAGAAAGTGCAGGTCGCCAATATGTTGGGATAAGGTTGGTGAAAGAAAACTCTTGGGGCCAGAATTAGTTCAGATTACTGTTGATAAGATCAAGTTGATAAGGGAGCGTCTTCGTATAGCTCAAAGTAGGCAGAAAAACTATGCAGATCGACGAAGACGTGATCTGGAGTTCCAAGTTAGGGACTATGTTTTCTTAAAAGTCTCACCTTGGAATGGAGTTTTTCGATTTAGGAAGAGGGGCAAGCTTAGCCCTAGGTTTATTGGGCCTTTTGAGGTTCTTGAGAGAATTGGCCCAATGGCATATCGAGTGGCTTTACCACCAAGCCTTTCAAGGCTTCATAATGTATTCCATGTGTCTATGCTGAGAAAGTACATGGCCGATCCTTCTCATGTTTTAGATTCTCAACCTATCCAAATCGCCAATGATATGTCATATGAGGAGCAACCAATGGGCATATTGGATAGGAAGGAACAAGTTCTAAGGAAAAGGGTTATTCCCTTGGTTAAGGTTCATTGGGCGAATCATACTGCTAAGGAAGCCACTTGGAAGCGAGAGGATGAAATTAAGGAGAAGTATCCTCAACTATTTGAGGAACAAGGTAACGCGCTAAATTTCGAGGACGAAATTTTTAAAGGGAAGAGAAGTTGTAACACCCGTTATTTATTTTCCTCTTTTATTTTTATTTAAGTTGATAATAATGGGTGTTTGTGTTTGAATAAAACTCACAAATTTGTTTTAAATAAGTTACGTATATTAATAGTTTTATTAAAAAAAACTTAATATCATTATTATCTAATCCTACGATTTCCATACTTATTAAAATTCCTTTAAAGCATTTCTAATAAAAAAAATCTCTTAGTTGTTAAGGATTTTTAACAGGAAAAGTTTGTCTATTCTCTACACCATTCTAAAAAAAAAAAAATTTTAAAGCCTTTGGAGAAGAAAAAGAAAAGAAGGCTTTATAACTTTTTTGCTGGGTGTTCTTTAAAGTATTAGGTGTTTTTTAAAATTATATGATTGTTTATTGCCTTTAATTATTTGTAACATGACTTGGGTAAGATACATGTGTTTGTTATGCTACAATGATATAAATAGTCTGTATTCTATGCTTCAAATCGTTTTATTTAATTAGAATCACATGAATTATTTTTCATAGACATCCGAAGCTTTTCACTGATATATTTTATGTTGAAAAACTCTGAATATGCAAATTGATATGATTTTTTTTGAAGTTGGGTTACTGGTGCTGGAAAATTCCGATTTTCAGCAGCAGTTCTGACTTCTGTAAATTTTTCCACAAGGTTAAACATCTTTAAAAATTAAGGTGATTTTTATATCAACAGATCTATGTCTCATACGATCTCATATTTAATTTCATAATTTTATTCATCATGGTTAAATTATTAAAATTCATAACATGCGGCTGCTGCAGATCTGGAAAACTGTTTTCAGAATTGCGGAAGCTGAAGACATGTAGCAGTTTGGACTATTTTATGAACACTAAATGCCATATTATGATTTTATAATGAAATTTCAATCTTTCCTCTGTCTTTAGAAACTAGAATCGCAATTTTTGGGCATATAAAATAAAAGATATGAATTTTTGGATTTCTGTCTGCAAATCTGGAATTTTCTGGACAGTTTTGCTACTTTGGCGAAAGGTCAATATTCTGACCCGGTTTTCACTTGTGCTTATTTTTATGAATTTTTGTATGCAATGCTATGTATGTTCACAGTTCATCTGTAAATTTTCATGGCTTTCCGAAATGTGTATAAGTTGTCAAAAATCATTTTTTATAGGATGCTCAGGTTTATTCTAGAATATATCTAGGTGTTGAGATAGTACAAGTGCATGTGATATTAAGAATTATTGGGATTATGTTTGTGGTTAGAGATGATATTGATAAGGATATTTTTTATGATGATTATAGGACATGGGTGAGCTCGTTGGTTTGTCCTTAAGGTATTTACTGTTGATTGCTAAGGATCGAGGTAAGTAGATTTATGCATGATATGTTTTATGAAAAATATTGTTTATGTTATAACGATTATGTTAAAATGGAATTTATTCAAAACTGATTTTTAAGTTATTAAATGAATTTTATAAAATAAAAACACTTTAAATGAATTTATAAAAATGTATTTAAAAATGAATTTTCTTAAGAAATTAGTTTTCTTAAACAAAATATTTTCTTAAATAATTTTCTAAAAGAATTAAATGATCAAAGAAATGTTCTTAAATGTTTTAAAAGACTTAAATGCTATTTATGAAAGAATGTAATGATGGATTCAAAAAATTTTGGCTCATTGTCCTTAGTAATGTATACGATGTTAATGTTATGATGTTATGCAATGCTATAGCCAGCTTGCTGGTATGATGATGATGTTGTGCACAATGATGAATAATGCGGGGTATAGTACCCTGAATGATGAATGATGATGACTACGAGGCATGAGCGAATAATGTTTATGTTTTAATGGTTTTATGAATGTTTTAATGTTTTTAATATTTTTACATGAATCCAACCCTTATGTTAAATGAAGATGTTATTATATAATTATATAAACTGTTTAAAGGTATAATGACAAAGGTTTTTAAATATTGTGTATGGATTTACTTACCGAGTTGACGGTTCACCCCTCGTCTCCAATATTTTGCAAATTGATTAAAGATGTGGCTTGGGTACTTAGATGGAGAGATTACTTTAGCAGAACTTTAGAATTGCTTTAAGGAATAAATTTTGCTAGACTTTTTATTTAGTTTAAAGACTTTTATTTGGAGACTTTATTTCAGATGTTTTATGTAAGAATTCAATTGGGTTATGAATAATAATTGCCTATTTTGAGGTTTATTAATAAGAGTAAATGATACGAGATTTCATTCAATTTTACTCTTGTGTTTTTCATGGGTAAATTTTGGAGTGTTACAAAACGGGTCACTTTTAGCATCCATTTAATCTCGTCCACGATCTTCATTGTGAAGATGACAAACCATTCTTCTTTTTTATCAAGTCATTCTTTGCACTCATTCTCAATCAAGAATCACATTTACTTTGTTCATTGCTGTCACTGAATGACCCATATGTTTGCTTTTGTTCGATCATTTCAAGTTTGAAAGACAAAGTAATGTATATACCTTAACTGAAATTTATGGTTTTGTCTGCTCCTTGTATTACAAGTATCATATCTGTGATTCACATCAACTTTTACAGAAGCTTTTGAGATAATATTATTTATGTAGCTTTTACTTTAAAAAATGCATGTGGATTTTTGTTTTTGAACTTGATTTTCCAAGATGAAGATGAGTATAGTTCCATGGGCGTTGGGCGGTGCCATGTAGTGCCCAGCAGGGGCTGGGCTTTTGAAAAATTTGATATGCATTTTGAATATTGTCCTAATATTGATTTGAAAGATGTCCTCCCAAATTTTTAAAAGAGATATTATCGTTTCAGTACTTCAAGAATTATAAAATATTAAATGACTACAAGAAGTATTGCTTCCTATCATTTTACTACTATATCTTTGCAAAACATTTTATTTTACTACTTTTCCGTTAGAACCGTTAGTTGACCAGTTAGTTGACTAGTAAAATATTAATTTTACTCTTTATGATAAACATTTCATTTTACTACTTTTAAATTCATGTGTATTTTATCATAAAGGGTAAATTTGATATTCTACTAGTCAACTAACTAGTCAACTAACGGTCCTAACGGATATAGTAGTAAAATGAAATGTTTTGCAAAGATATAGTAGTAAAATGATAAGGAACAATACTTCTTATAGTCATTTGATATTTTACAATTCTTAAAATACTGAAATGATAATAATCCTTTTTAAAAATATAAAGATGTCACATATTAAACGAATATTTTATGTCTTTAACTTAACGTACAGTTAGCGCCTATTTTGGACTGTTGGCTTTTTCTTCTCCAATTCCTCTCTCCTCTTTTCTCCGATTTTTCACACTTCACTCCTCTTTTATCTCTAAAGAATTAAACTGTCTTAAGAAACTTACTATTGATTTGATGCTCCAATTATTTAGATAAGCAATCTTTATTGATTGTCATTTGCTTAATATTTTTACGAATTTCTCTTAGATGAAAGAATTAAAGCTATTGTTCTAGGGAATTTTTAATGCTCTTGTTATAGTGTTGATAATGAGGTTATTTTTGAAGGTTTTTAATATATGAAAACACTTTAGGAGAGTTGTAAATGTATTGAATGAAATGTTTTAATGAATTTATATTTTATACTTATTATTTATTAAATATTTTTTAAAAATTATAAAATTATTTGAATTTAGCCCCCGCTAATTGAATTCCTGGCATGCCACTGTATGGTTCCATTTATTTTCTACTTTTGTATTATTTTTTCATTGTTTAAAACCTATTATCGTGTTTTGTTTATTACAATTGAATACATCAATAATAGTTATTGCAAAATTGGATAAATTAAAATGTGTCACATAATTTACAACCTAAACTGCAACACACAATTCATAAAATTTTATATGCTGAGTCTAAGTTGTCGGGATGTGTTTCCCCTACTCTGTTTTGGACTAATAATCTACTACGTTTATCAAAAAATAATATTGAAAATGCGAGCAGAAATCTTTCTGCAACCTTTATTTATTCTTTGCTTCAGTTCTGAACTTAGCCAAGGTACTTGAACTTTGGCATTTCAAAGGGATCAGTTTTAGCATTTAATCTCGTCCGTGATCTTCATTGTGAAGATCACAAACCATTATTCTTTTATTCTTCAGCTTCAGTCCCTCCTTATTGAAATCATTTTAACAAGTCATTCTTTGCACTCATTCTCAATCAAGATTCATATTTGCTTTTGTTCATCATGGTCACTGTTGTTTTGTTTATTAGTCTTTGCTCCCTTTTGCAATCAACTCTTTGGAATTTCACTGGATCAAGAATTTTCTTTTGTCATCTGTTTTGTTGTAATTTCCAGTCTTTGCTTTGTACTTCTTCTCTTGACATCTTCTTCTTTTTTCCATCTATATTACCAGTCAAATAGTTCAGTTTTTCAGTTTTTGTCTCTCTAATCTTTTTTTCATCTTTCTTCTGGTCAATTCTTAAGTTCCTTTCTCCTGTATTATCTAAATCACACTTTATATTTATTCACTCAGTTCTTGAGCTAGCTCTCTCTGGTTCGCTCCTTGTTTATTGACATCTCAAAACTTCGAAAAATAAAAAAAAGATTGAATATGGTGGAAACCATAGTTACCGTTGTTTTGGAAGTTGTAAAATGCTTGGCTCCTCCAACAGCACGCCAACTTGGCTATTTGCGTAACTACAATGCCAACATTAAGAATCTCAAGGTTGAAATGGGGAAGTTGAAGGATGAAAGCACGACCATTCAGCACAGAGTTTCTGAGGCTAAAAGAAAAGGAGAAAAGATTGAAGAGAAGGTTGAGAAGTGGCTGGTTAGTGCGAACAAGATCATTGAGCAGGCAGCCAAATTCATTGAAGATGAGAACACAACAAATAAGCGATGCCTCAAGGGTCTGTGTCCTAATCTGAAGACCCGCTATCAGCTTAGCAAGAAAGCAGAGACAGAGGTGAAGGCCCTTGTTGAACTCCTAGAAGAAGCTGGCAGATTAGATGATCGAATTTCCTACCGTACAAATCCGGGGGAGATATGGCTTAAGTCTAGCAAAGGTTATGAGGCCTTCGAATCAAGGCTTCCTACTTTGGAGGCTATACAATATGCATTGATCGATGTTAATACTAGCATCATTGGAGTGTATGGCATGGGCGGCATTGGAAAGACTACACTGGTGAAGGAGTTTGCCAGGCGAGCCAGTGAAGACAAGCTTTATGATATGGTGGTTTTTTTAGAGGTTACTCAAAGTCCAGACATAAAAAAGATCCAAGGGGAAATTGCGGAGAAGTTAGGCCTGGAGTTGTCCGAGGAAGCTGAATCTAGAAGAGCTAGTAGACTATATGAACGATTCAAGAATGAGAAGAAGATCCTTGTGATTTTAGATAACATCTGGAAATATCTTGATCTGGAGGTAGTTGGAATTCCCTTTGGCGATGATCATAAAGGATGTAAACTATTGCTTACAGCAAGAGATTGTAATGTGCTGATAGGTATGGGATCAAAAAATAACTTCTTGATTGGCACTTTAAATGAAGAAGAAGCTTGGAGATTGTTTAAGATGATGGCCAGTGATGATGTTGAAAGTCGTGAGTTGAAATCTACAGCAAAAAGTGTAGCCAAGGCATGTGAAGGTTTGCCGATTGCCTTAACTACAGTAGCAAGGGCGCTGAGAAACAAAAGGGAGCTGCCTGTGTGGAAGAATGCCTTGCAAGAACTCCAAACGCCTTCAGTGGCAAGCTTCGAAGAAGGAGTGCCAGCAGAGTCATATTCATCAATTGAGCTGAGTTACAAGTATTTAAGAGGTGAGCAACTCAAGAAAACTTTTTTACTGTGTAGTCTAATTACACCAGCTTCAATTATGGACTTGTTCAAATACAGCATGGGCTTGGGCGTATTTGAAAGTGTCCATAAGCTAGAAGACGCACATAACAAATTACATGCATGGGTCCATCAACTAAGAGACTCTTGTTTGTTGCTTGAGGATGGTAGCAGTAAATTCTTTTCTATGCATGATGTTGTTCGCGATGTTGCCATTTCAATTGCAAGTCGTGACAAAATTGCATTTGTGGTGAGAAATGAGGATGTGTGGAAATGGCCAAATGCAGATGCATTAAAAAAATGTTCTTTAGTTTCTTTAAAAGATAGTATTATTAATGACATTCCCGAAGGGTTGGAATTTCCACAACTTGAACTTTTATTCATGTCTCCCAAGAACTCTTTTGTCGTGCCCAATATTCCCGAGAACTTCTTCGAAGGGGCGAAAAAGCTTCGGGTTTTAGATTTGACTAGAATGCAGTTATTGTCATCGCCATCTTCAATTGATCTTCTAGTAAATCTTCAGACACTTTGTCTTGATCAAAGCATTTTGGGAGACGTAGACATAGCCATTATTGGAAAGTTGGAAAATCTAGAAATCCTTAGCTTTGTGCAGTCTGATATTGTACAGTTACCTAAAGCACTAGGTCAACTGACCAAGCTAAGACTACTAGATTTAACAAATTGTTTCCATCTAAAAGTTATTGCCCCAAATGTCATATCAAGGTTAACCCGATTGGAAGAATTGCATATGGGTAAATGCTTCATTGAATGGGAGGTTGAAAGAGCCAACAGTGAAAGAAGTAATGCTAGCCTTGATGAATTGATGCATTTACCTCGGCTAACCACTCTAGAAATTGATGTTAAAAATGACAGTATTTTACCAGGAGGCTTTTTCGCCAGAAAGCTGGAAAGGTTCAAAATATCTATTGGAAATGAATCATTCATGCCTCCCAAGAGTGTTAGCAAAGATTGGTTCGAAAGTCGGCCGTACTTTTTGATCAACACTAATCATGAGAGTTTAAGGGAATTGAAGCTCAAGCTTGATTTTATGGACATTTGCTCCATGAAATTGCAGGGCGTCAATAACGTTGAATCCTTATGGTTGGACAAGCTGCAAGGTGTCAAGAATATTCTTTTTGAATTGGACACAGAGGGCTTTTCACAATTGAAGCATCTCTGGGTTCAAAATAATCCTGACATCTTTTGTATCGTGGACTCAATGGAGATGGCCGCTTGTGATGCCTTTCCTCTTTTGGAGTCACTTAATCTTCGCAATTTGATCAACATGGAGAGGATATGTATTGATCGGCTCAAAGTAGAGTCTGTCAATGAACTCAAAACCATAAGAGTAGAAAATTGTGATAAGTTGAGTAATATCTTCTGGCTCTCTACTACAAAATGCCTTCCAAGACTTGAGAGAATTGCAGTTATTAATTGCAGAAAGATGAAAGAGATTTTTGCAATTGGGGGAGAAGCTGATGTTGACAACAATAATGCAAATGAGAAGATAGAGTTTGCTCAATTAAGATCTTTGAGTCTGGGAAATCTTCCAATGGTTACAAGTTTTTGCCATGAAGTGATGACTCCAAACAGACAAATGTCGCAAGAGGAATTGACAAGTTCTTGCTCCAAAGAAATCAATTTGGAAACACTACTTTTCAACGAGAAGGTGCGTAGGCTCACACTTTGATATACATATATCATTATATTCTATCGTGCATTCTCTTTTTATATCATACGTGGAAAATAATTAAATTATTTAAAGAATTGAAAGAAAGTAAAAAAGAATCTCACGCACTCACAGATTGAGCTCTTATCAAGTAATATGAATTAGATTGCATACTCAGCTGTCGGTTGGAAATTGATTTGACTTGCACTAATTTGTAATCAGAGAACAATATTTCAATAAGTACATCTCATATGGATATTGGATCTAACGAGAAATTTATCTTTTTTTAGGTAGTGTTACCTAACTTGGAGGCTTTGGAGCTGTATGCAATTAATGTCGATAAGATTTGGCAATACAATCATCTTCGGGTCATGCTTCCTCACTTTCAAAGTTTAACACGATTGACTGTGTGGCACTGTCCCAAATTAAAATACATATTTTCAGCTTATATGATCCGAAGCCTGAAGCAGCTCCAGCACCTGGAGATATGCTTCTGTCAAGGTTTGCAGGAGATCATATATGAAGACAGAGTAGACCATATGACTCCTTGCTTTGCCTTTCCACGTGCGACCACTCTGATACTTCAAGGTCTTCCAGAGCTTAGATGTTTATACTCTGGAATGCATACTTCGGAATGGCCGGCACTAGAAATTTTAGCAGTGTGTCGTTGTGACAAATTAAAGGTTTTCGCTGCAGATTTATTGCAGAATAATGAGAATGATCAACTTAGTACGCCCACACAGCAGCCCTTATTTTTGTTGGAAAAGGTATGAAACCATTTTCTAGATTTTTTATCAATTAGATCATTGACGACCTTTGACTTTGAAATATATAACAAAACATTGATAAATTAGTACCCAATAAATTGAAAACTTTTTTTACATAATGATTTTTGCTAGTGTGGACTAAGAAATCAATGTGCTAAATTAATAATTCGATGAAGTTTTTTAAGTATAGCATTATAAAAGAATCCCTGGTTTTCTCATATAGAACCACTTACAATATAAACTAATAATTTATTGTTGTGCAATAAAATATTTTCATGCCAATATAAATCGACCATTTTCCCTAATTTCTCTCTTATCTCTAAAATTAACATACAAAAATCCTAAAATGAATTTTATCACTAATTCAATTTTACCGCTCTTTTTTTTTTTTGGTAAAATATAATATAAAACAAACACTACATAAAGTCACTGTCTTATGATTGGATTACTCAAAATTATTTGAGAGAACATCAATTAACCTACTTAGTTATTACGTGATTGATGATGATCAGGTCTTACCCAACTTGGGGGTGCTAACATTAAGCGGAAAAGACGTGAAGATGATTTTGCAGGCCGATTTCCCGCAACACCTTTTTGGCAGTCTTAAACAACTAGAGATTGCTGATGATGACTCAGCTTGTTTTCCAATCTGGAATGTACTTGAGAGATTTCACAATCTCGAAACACTCACGCTGTATGATTGTTCATACGAAGAGGTATTTTCAAAGGAAGGATACTTAGAGAAACATGTGGGGAAGTTGGCAATGATAAAACGTATAAACCTGTACAGACTTAGTCATCTGAAGCGGCTGTGCAAACAAGACTCCAAACATCTGGACTCCATTTTTCAATACCTTAAAATTCTAACAGTATATGATTGTCAAAATCTGTTGAGTCTATTGCCGTCATCATCGGTATCTTTTCAGAACCTAACAGAACTGCAAGTTTTTTATTGCAAGGAATTGATGAACTTAGTAACAACTTCCACAGCAAAAAGTCTAGACCGACTCACATCAGTGAAGGCATATGGATGCAGAGCAATGACAGAGTTGATAAGAAGTGACAAAGATGGAGTTGAAAAAGAAGAGATTGTTTTCAGCAAATTGAAGACGTTGGAACTGTGTGATTTAGATAGTCTCACAAGTTTCTGCTCTGCCAATTGCACCTTCAAATTCCCATCTTTGCAAGATTTATTTGTAATTGGTTGTCCCAAGATGAAGATTTTCACTACAGGACAATCAACCACGCCTCCAAGAGTAAATGTCTGGTATGGGGAGACACAGAATCAACGGCGTTGGGCTAGTAATGATCTTAACACAACCATACAACAATTACATGCTGAAAAGGTACGGATATATACATATTACTCTCCATCTCCCATGGAAAAATTTTTACAAAATTTGGTTTTTTTAATAAAATATAGATAAGATATTTGTTATAAAGTAATTTTAAATTGATGAATAAGAATTTTAATTATTTTCAGCTGTTGACGGGGTCGTCGTCGTACTCTACACAGTACGACTAATTTCATAGGCTTCTCATGACTTGGAGACGACTTTAACTAAAAATCTAATATCTAAAGACAGAGAACCAACTACCCATCTCTTTTTTGTTTATTTTTATTCATTTATTCTTTGCTAATTTAGTTTAGTAATGCTGTATATTTGAAAATAATTATTATTAATTGTACCATAAAAGTAATCAACTGTAAAATAAATTAATTAAACGTTTGTTAAATTTATTTTTAAAAGAGCTGTAAATTTTAAAAACGGTTGTATGTGTTTAATAAATCTTATGTCGTTGTATGAGTTTAACAAATTTTCCTATTAAAGTGTTGTATAAATATAAATGACTGAAATGGACGTAATATTAAATAAAATTTATGTATACATTTATAAACATGCATCTACTGTATTATATTTTATATAGTGTATATCTAATAATTGATAACTGAATTAAATAGTTTAATTTTATTTTTAATTTTGTTATCTCAATATAATTGGTAATAATAGAATTTTTATATAAATTTAATTATTTTATTTTTTAATTGAATTAAGGTTTATTTTAGATTTTTATAATATGTTTGAGGATTTATATGAAATTGTATTAAATATACAAATAATTTAAAATCATATTTTAAAACTACTGTAAGATATGGTGATTTTATAAAAAATAATTTTTTTAAATGAATTTAAAATATTAAAATTAATATTTAATTTTTTAAAATTATTTTTAAGTCTCTTAAAAATAATTCTGAATGAGTTATTATTTGTTTGCACAATTATTAAAAATTAATAATTCTGAATGAATTATTTAAAAATAATTCTTAAAAATAATTCAACAACCTTTGGAAACTTTTAATTGTTTGCACAGAACTTCTTCAGAGTAATTTCAGACAGCAATCTTGAGAATATAAGTTGAATGGCTAGCTTAGCTCTATTAAAAGCATTAAAGTAAATTAATTTCTGTCATTACCAGTAAAAGATCCGTACTCTCAAATCACGGGTCCACTTATAACGCGGCCGCTGTGTATATCATATAGCCGTTTTAATTTTTTATTTTAAAATGTATTGCCCGTTGGATTGCTTTTATAAGCATTATAATTTATAACGGCTTCTATGATTTTACGCATGAAACCGGCTACCGAACGAAAGAATTGGAAGTGGGAGCTGGCAAATATTAAGGAGAATTTAATTTAAATAAATTATTAGCTTAATGCCAGGAACAAAATTCAGAAATCCAGGAATCAAACAGCAAAGGGAGGTTCGGATAATTGAAAAGAAGAATTAAAAAACATTTTTTTAATTATTTATTTATTTGGACATTGTGACAAACAAGTGATGTGCATTATTAATTCAGATTACCACAAAATGTTAGTCTTGAAAACGACAACATTACATGATTCATGAGGCTGAGTTTTAAAACCAAGCAAAATTTTGTCGGTTCTTTCGTAGAATTTGAATAATTTTTTATTAAATCAAATAATGATTTTCCTTCATCTAAAAAAATGCTGAAAGATAAAGCTAAGATTTTGGAACATGATTATTAATTTTTACTTCAATCGAAGCCTTTTTATTTGGGAGCTTCTTGTTGAGCTTGATCTTCTTTTTTTTTTGTTGTTATTTTAATTTTTTATCCTTTACATAGACATGATGATCCTAAACATTTTAGTCATTTCCAAATTCCAAACTTTAGGGCAAAGATTTAGTTTAATTCATATATTTTAGCTTAAGTATTCGTTTAGTCTTTATTTTTTTAAAAAAATCTCAAGTCATTCTTTCTGTTAAATATGTTACATTCTTACCCTTATTTTTTCTTTCTTTTTATAATAATATCCTAACAACAATAATCATGGCGTGGTAATTATAAAAAAAAAAAGATAATTTATCAAATAAATCTTAAAAGTGACATAAAAATTTACACAACTTTTATATTATTATTTTACTTTCAAGATTAATTTAGTAAAATTGTTGTTAAAATATTAAACATTGCTTTAAGTTTGCTTATATTAATTTATTTATAAATAATTATTAGCAACATTGTTGGATAAGTACAAAAAAATACTAGTTCTTTCACACTGATATTTATTAGTTAATTTGCTAATTAACATTTATAAATAAATAAATTAATGTCAAGAATATTGTTGTAACGGTATTATTACAAAAAAAAATAAGGGTAAGGTTATATATATTTAACATGGGTGTTTTGATGCATTTTTTAAAATATAAGAATCAAACGGACATCAAAATATGAGGACTAAACAAGCATTTACCCAATTAATTACCCTCATAATTCATAATGTTGATATTTGAGAGTGTACAGGAGTTCATATATATTATGAAGAGGCTCTGTAAACTATAATGAATGGGCACTGCTATACCAACAGATATTATAGTATTTACTAACATTGTAAAAATGGCAATAAGAATAGCCTGTGATAGCTAATAGGTACAAAGAAAATTGGCAATAATCAATTTGGTGTTAGCATCATCATCATCATCATCATCACAAGTTTGTAACTACCTCAAAACACTGATGTCGAACCCCAAAGAATCAACTTGGTTGAAGCATTCCGAAAACTTAACTGGCTTGAAAATTATAAGGATCTTTCTCTAGTCGCGGCGTTGAGCTAAAAACGGCTTGAATGTCATCAATATTCCAATTGCCTCGACCACGTTTAAAATGAAGAAAACCATCTGGGAACCTGCAATCAAAATTTACGCAACTAAGACCTTCGATTTTCATAATACATCCTAATGCTACAATGTAACAACTTGGCATGCGAGCCTAAATCTCTATCCTAAATCTATGTCATTTTAGAAAGGACACAATGAGTGCTAATATTTGAGGATATATTCAAGTTAACTTATATAGTTTAGCCAACATGAAACTAATAATGAGAATTTTCATTGGCATCATACCTGGGAGGAAGGAAGCATCTAGTCGCGTTTGTGCCCAAGAAAATCTGCAAAAACCAATATTATATAAGCATGATCAATCTAGTCATATGTTACATTCTTTTTAAGAAAATAAAATATCTTGATTAAAGGGTAAGCGAAGCCAAAAAATAATTGTTCGTTAACAAAGAGGAATCTCATGGTCGGTTTTGTGACAGAAAAAGATGGAATTGAATTCGAAACAAAGAAAACTACTTCACTTGGAATAGTTTCTCAGGCTTAGAGAATATATGAAGATCCCATGATGCAGATGATTTACCAAACCTAGGACAATAATATAACTAACTACACCTTAATTGTAAAATTTGATGTAGCTAATTAACTGTATGGAGGCGATACAATCTCTATCTATATAATTGAGATTCATCTCATATCAGGAGTTCTCTACCCTCCAACTAGGTAGCTGCAAACAAAGCCCACTTCAGGACATAGCGATAGTCTTTAATCATTTCGTGCAAGGAATGCACTAAGAAGTTAATTTACATAGCCACATACAGTTTAGTCATCTCTAGCAGTTTCATAATCACTTAAAACAATCGAAAGAAATCAATAGGACACTTACAGAGCACCTCCTCCAGCTGGACCAGCAGCTTTGAAAAGTGACATTCCAGTCATAGCAATTCCATTAGCAGCTCCTCTTTGATCCTGGTCCTGTAGAGTCATACGTTCTCAGATTAACTTGAGACATATATTACTTTAGACAAACCATAACTCATAAGCCAGAAATGACATAACTGAAATTCTGAAAGCACAGGTTAGAAATCTTACCACTGCTCTGTTTTGCAGAATGAATAATCCAGTTATGATAGACACCTAGTTATAAAAAATAATAAATAAATAAAAGTTGCTACAAACACATAAACAAGATATAAAGGCAATGATTTTAAAAATATGGAATCTGAATTAATTAAGAGCATTATTGACAGACTAAATCACTCCAATTTCTCAGTCCAGACAGCGATGCTAAGATCTTGTACTAGTGAGATCACTAAGTCGAGAATTAGCAGACCTGTCACTAACCAGAAATATGCTTCCTCATGCATGGATACGTATTGTCCAATATAATTTTACTTTTTGTAATGAGTGGGAATTGGTATGGAAAATGTTCCCACTTTCGTACTCGTACCAAACTCCTCTAAAACCAAGCTCATAACTGAATGTATTCAACATCCTAAACCTAATGTTATCCTAGACATTCTTACCGCAACCAAACAACCAGATAATCAACATATCTAAGGGGAATGCACCCTCTTTCTACAACTCCGTAGTTATCTGATTTCTACGGGCCTATGCTCAGAAAGCATACTAAGAGTATAATTTAGTCACTCCAGAAAAATCACATTCCTTATGGAGTAACCAACTGAAGTACAAATTACAGATATAGATCTCAAAAAGTATAGTTAAGAGTTATATTCCATTTAAGAGAGAAGTAATCATTTGACAAGGAAACAAGTAGTTCGCAAACATCTGACAATTAACCCGATTAACTGTTCACCAATTAACACTGCTTGACATCAGTAGTCAATTGCTGAAAAATAGCTCACAGTATAATTGTAGTCTACGAAGTATATCAACTTACAGATAAAAGATTCTTCATCACGGAAGCACAATTTAACAACAAGGCAAGGCTGAACCCCGATAACATTGCTATATAAGGGTAGCTTGTCAAAAGAGGAATGGACAAAACCTGTAATCAAGAAATTACGCAACCAAGAGCATAAAGAAAAAAGTTTTGAAACATATATGTTAAACTAAACAAATACTTATTCAAATAAAAAAACTAGATAAATGCTACACAGTGCTCAAAATTTACCCCTGCAATGCGTGCCACCATTATCGGCCCAAGAATCCTCTCCACAAATGGGTATAGAGTAAGTTGGAAAACAAGGAGGCTGAAACCTATTGGTTCAATAAGAGGACCATTGTCAAACATTTGCAGAGCAATACATAAATTTGAAAACTTAGAAAAAAGCATTTGATGATACAATAATAAAAATACTACCTATTATATAACTTAATCAATGTGGCAGAAGGATTAAAATATGAGGCCACTTAATCAAACTAGATTTGATTCCATGTCGAGAGCCACTTTACATAAAAGCTTAACCCTGATAAGTAAGGGCCCAATAATAGTATTTAAGCTCTAAAATTTAAAAATAATAATAACAATAATATGTAGACTCTAACAAGGTCCTTGTCTTCTCTATGCAACACCTTCCAAGAAGGGAGATGCTGCCTTTTCACAAATAGATGGTAAACAAAGAAATGCTGAAGAAAACAGGGCAGATATTATTTCTTTTACAGAACTAAAAGGAAAGCTATTGAAGGTAGAGACATTGGCAGTTTTAAAGGTTCAAACACATGGATTGAATGGTTTCACCTTCACTGCCAAGATCAAAAGGCTTGTAGTTCACGTCAATACATGTAACTGATTCCTTTTTCTATATTTGACTAATCATGTAATTGATCCTTGATGATGGAATTTATTTTTTCTATTACAATTAAGATTGATAATGGGTCCTTTTAAAGCAAGATAGAACTAAGGAACTAGCATGTGAACTACTCTTGTAATGTCTTTCTTCATTTTCTATTAATTATCCATCTTGTCACTGATCTATCATAACAAAAGTATCAGTTATCTATTAACAAAACACTGCTAATACAGAAAATGCCTCCTCATAAGTGGTGTGCAACACTAAGAGAGTTGGTTCGATTTGAATAGGTAAAAAATAAAGAAAAATATGATATTAAATTTTCAAAAGGCAGAATATGAGTGTCCACTTTGTACCTGTTACAGCAAGAACTTCACCAACCATTTCAGTTGAGTAATTCAGACCTCCAAACTTCTTAGGGCTGTTAGCCCACAATGAAAATATCTGCAGAAGAAAAAACAGTCACAACATTTAGTCGGTCTGATTATCAGTAAAAATAAAATGTACACCGATAGAAAAAAGATAACCAATAGAAATAACAATATAGTTTCTTTGCATATGAAGAACAACACAACCGCAGTGGCAGCAATAGCCCTCCATAGGTAGAAGCTTTGGATATATAATGAAATCTTAGCATGAATGGTGATAAGAAATCAAATTTTGGATGATTATTGTAAACAGTCACATTGATTTTCTAACCATTTTCAATTCAGCTGAAATTTGTTTCTCGTGCAACAAACTGTTTTAGTCATGCAATATAAAAAACTGCAGAACATGTATGTTTTATTGCACTCAATATTGTTACTTGGCTGAGAGATTAGCAGACCTTGAGCCTGACCAATTGACAGACATGGATAGAGCCACTACCCATTATATACTGGGTCATTAAAAATAGAACAAAGATTCTAACATAGCACTGATGCAGCATGACACATCAAACCAAGTTGACGGGAAATATGCATGGAGTAGATTTTCCCTAAAAATCTTAATTTGCATCAGAAAACAAGATCACTTTTTTATCAAAAGGAAAAAATCTTTTTTTTTTTAATGTTTATTATGTACACGATTAAGAGAAGTAAGTCCGGCACCATTCTTATTTCTACTGCCAACTAGCTCTCTTGCTACAATTATATAAATATTAATGAAACTAAAGGAGCCCTTATTTCAGAAAGGCAGAGGAAGATCTGCCCCGTTTAAGGTTTCCTTCCCTCTCTCTCACATTCCCCCCCCCCCCCCCCCCTCTTCATTCCTCCCTTAGGGCTCTACAGCATGTGACAATATCCAACACATCACAAGTAGGACAAATAACTTATAGCCATATATATGCTATTATCTAAAAATGGATGCATACATGACCGATCATTATTAAGGGCAGAACAAAAGGCATTTCAGTTTTAAACACTAATATTTATAGGGGAAAAAAAAACATATTGATAACTAAGAGCTAATTCAATGAGTAAGCCAAACATATCTTAAGTGAAGTAGAATTATACCTCTGAGTAAGCCATATCATGAAGTGAGAAAACACAATAGACAATGATAGAAGACATTAAGGGCCAATTCTTTAAGAGGCTTTTCTTAGCTGTTGCCTCTTTTCCTTCTTCTTGTTTAACTTCTGCAGATTCCAAAGCATCATATGAGGCATCACATGATGAATCATCATCATTGTGCCTGTGCAATGTCTCCTGCAATAACCGAACATAGTTTAGGACAAACTGATAGCAAGTAATGGTGTCAAATTAGTCAGTATAAGACAAGCATATATAATACATACATTAATATGTCTCCAAAATCTCGACAAACAATGAACAAAGATGACTTAAAATTTAATGGTTCTCTAGAACTTATCTAACCCCGAGATGCCCATGAATCTTTCATGCAAATCAAACATCAGGAGCTTGAGCATAAATGAAGAGAAAACAACTTTTTTGGCAATTATCGTAATACATAAGAGAAATAGAGAATTAGAGGCTAAAGACTCCCAAATATATTACAATTTTGTTCATGATTGTTGTAATACCAAAGATCTAAGACTCTTGAGGAATAGTGAGAGAGGTGAAGATAGATCAGGCAAGGGTAAGGTATCAGAAAATCAAATTCCTAGTTAAAAAAGGTCATTGTGCTATATATGTATAACCTTTCGTTGATATCTATAACTCTTATTGTACACCTTTCAATCCTGAATATAAATCTTTACCTCATAAGAGACTCACAAAAAATTAAGGCAGAAAAAAGTCACATCTCGCTGTCGAAGAAGAAGCTGACGGAGAACAACTTATGAGATCAACTTCAAACTCACACTAGTTAATACACAGTGAGACAATCATGATATGTTATGAAAGAGTGTAACTTAGAGTACATCCTCCTTAAGACAACTAAATTGTCAAATCAACAATTTAATTTATTTACAAATAATAGATAGATATAAATGATAAATAACGTACCGGAAGCCAGAAAGTAGCAATGGTAACCCCAAAAGCAAAAAATGATATGCAGAGGCAGGGCAAGAAATAAGGAAATCTGCACAAACATTTTCCAGAAGACCATCATCCCTAAAGAACCTTCCAGGAGAAAAGAATAATTAAGCAGTAAAAATTCACTTACTTTCCAAACAGAGATTCGCTTGAAAATATATTTGGATGTTTCTCTGCAGGCTGATTGCAAAATTAAGAGAAACGTTAGAACTATATTGCAAAAGGAGGAAAAAAAAAAAGGATGCGGCCACATGTATTTGCCAGCACACAAGGTCAAAGCATGGGAGTACCTGAGCCAGAAAACCACCTAGTGCTGGACCAATAATCAATCCTATTCCCCATGCTGTGCTAACCTGAATCAATTAGACATAGTCCTCAATTCTGATGCTGAAATAATTTTCTTAAGAGCTTGAATCATAGATAGACCTGTAAGCTCACCGTTGACAGTCCTAAAGCTTGGTGCTCCTCACGGAATATTTCACATGCATATGCCTGGTCATGAAAGAAGTTAAGCATAGATATTCACAGGAAATCAGAAATACAATGAAGAAATGATATACAGTACGAAATGTGAATACCTTTATTGGTCCAAGTAAGCCATTCATACTCCCAAGAAGAAACCTTGTTATTACGGCCATCCAAAAATTCACACTGAGCCCAAAGAGAGTGTTGAAAATAACCCTGAGACCATTTTAAGACAGAACGTTGTGCAAAAGAATTGATCTCCAGTGTCTGAAAATAAAATAATCCAGAACTAATTGCCAAAGTATCATTTTTAAGTTTGATATGAGCAGTCACTTACACTGAGACAGTCCCCATTATTATAACAGGTTTTCGACCATAGCGATCAGCCACTAATCCCCAGAAAACGGATGTCAAAGCTCTGCCAAGCATAAATGAAGACCCTACAAGGTATTAAGAGGTTTGTTAGAATAAATTCATGGTGAACTGAAAAATGATAATGAATGACACTATAAGCACAGTGGTCTATTAGATATCATGTTATGAAAGGGAAAGAACAGAAAATAAGCTCACCCACATAGCCAGCATAGTAGCCAATATCTTCCTCTCTTTCCGCAATTTGAAAGTCCCTAATCTGAGAATAGGTAATAAACAGAAAGACTACTTTTAAAGAGCAATTTCTAGCTTCTCAAGCTAATAATTTCATGTCTAATGCAGAGATCTCTATGAATCAGTGCAGCAGATTCTATGAACTCTTGCATGAAACAATAAGCAAAATCATTGAGAATAGAATAAGACTAAAGTTGATCCTACTAAATGTGGAAAAGTCTGTCCAGGAAAAGAGATAAAATGTAGAACAATGACATTATTAAACTAATTATAGAAAAATATGAAGTATAAAATCTAGATGAATGATCATAATTTATATTATGCATGAAACAGGTTACCTCTTCCGTTCTGTATATAGAATAACATATCAGTTTAACTCACCATAAAGTAAAGGAACGGAAAGAGTGATGATATCGGCAGTGCTGAAAAAATTGAACAGAAGAAGGGTATAAGGGATGGTATAAACAACAGTAATCACACAGTGTAAGAAAAGTTTTAACAGATACTCAAACAAGCGATGCAGCAAACCAACAGAGTGCTGCAACAGGGCATTGAGTTCTTGCAATGATGAAGTAACAATCATAAACAAAAAGAGACACTACCTTAAATCAACAACAGAACTTGTTTCGAATACTATATGCAGTGTACACAACTATCACTCCATGAACATAGCAAGCAAAAATGTTTTCACCATGGTAGCCAAAAACTACCACCTTTCTGTTTAGCTTTTGTTATGCCAAACCTAGAGGAGTAATATCAACTACTTCTGTTAAGTTTTATAAGAACCTTATGGGTAGAAACAATCAAATTGAGGTAGAAATTTGAACTCATAACTTGAAGGAAATTGTTTTAATTCACTTTATTACCCAACTAATCTCCTTCAATGAGCTGAATTCAGTCACAACCTCTAAACTAACCGCAGAAAGAATGCCAAAAGCATCACACTCCAAGAAACATGTAATGCAGAAAAAAAAAATTACACATCACCATGTTTGACCAAAAAAATCATTAAAACTTGATAAATTTGCAAGACAAATAGAAAAAAACAAAACCGCCCTTTAAAGCAAAAAGTGAGAACTTACCAGTGCAAAGCACAACAATCCATATGGAAAAAAGTTCCCTAATTGGCAAACCCCTTTTCAACTCTTTAAGCTGATCAACTTTACACCCTGGGCAATTCTCATAATATGTCTTCTTGTTCTTCAAAAATGGCTCTCTCAACTTCTCCTCCTCTGCAGCCATTGAATCTCAGCTCAAGAAACTATTCTGCGTCTATCAAAATCCAAATACAACTCATCAGCAGCTCATTAAAAATGGGTAACAATTACATACATATATATATATATATATATATATGTAAGAATATGTTCATGTTGTCACATCTCACATGGCATCCCATGCAGAGTTGCAATATTTATTAAAGCCAAAAAAAATGAAACAAATACAACATACATACATACATAAAAAGAGAATCTCCTTCTCCTTCTCTTTCTCCTCGTCCTCACATACAGACGCAGGTGATTTTGCTTTGTTGTTACCGTGTCTTAATTGAATGCATGCCATCTATTCAATGCCATACATATATATATATATATACACAAAAAACGTGTTATAACCTCGTTGTGCGTGTGGGGGTAACTAGTAACCAGAACCACTGGCATTCATGCCATTATTACA
Source organism: Clausena lansium (assembly GCA_030449835.1). Lineage (NCBI taxonomy): Eukaryota > Viridiplantae > Streptophyta > Magnoliopsida > Sapindales > Rutaceae > Clausena > Clausena lansium. The sequence continues at coordinate 273,187 of JASUUF010000397.1, forward strand.
GTAATTTTGTGTGTACGGTAGTTCTATCGAATTAAGGCTTTTAAAAATTGTGTGAGAAAAAAAATATATATATTTCTTCGAATTTTAATGTGATTTTCAATTGGTAATTTAGACAATTTATTTATAAGTATCATTAATTAGTTATTAATGTTTTACATAATGTGATAATTTTAATTAAAGTATCATATCAGTTAGTACTTAAAGTAAAAATATAATATTAAGATTTTTAAATTCAAATAATAAGTTAAAAGAAAAATGAAAGAAAATATGTGGTCAAATAATTGGTAAGTCAGCCAGTAGATGAAATATTAATAAGCCATGTGATATTGTGTTTGTGTAGAATGTCAATTTGGCAATGACCCAACAAACAAAGCATCCCCCACATTATTTAAAGCTTACAGTCAGATATGTTGTTTAACTTTTTTTTTTTTTGAAATAAAAAATTGCAGTCTCATGATTCTCATGTCATGTGATAGTCATATAATTTCATTTTAAAATTTGGTCATGATTTTTTTTTTTTAATATTATTACCTCTTGTTGAGAAAATGATGTCCAATTGAAGTCTAACGACTAGGCCAATGACATAGTGGCAGAAGTCAAGCCATCAATTTTGAAGGCATATCTATTTGAGCTCCATCATGAGTATAATTTTTCCCTTTAAATACCGTATTAGAATTTTTTTGTGTCCGTTATATTTTTAAACTGTACTATAAATATATATATGTGGGTTTTCATAAGTATATTTATTTTAATTTACAATCAAATTTTTTAGTGTAAAAATAAGTAATAAAATAATGGATCAACTGGACCTATTGATGCATTTTATTTAACTGTAAGTTATATTAAGGTTCCGTTTAGAATTGAAATGCTGTAGTTTTTAAACTATAATTGTTATGAAAAAAAAGACTGTAACTATGAAATAAAAATTAATAATATATAATAAACATATTTTTTAAATAATAATTTTGACAAAAATATTAAAAATATAATAAATTTTTCATCATAAAAATAAAAAATTATATCAACATAGATTTTAAATTATAATAATTAGTATTTATTAAATACTTCAATACTATAATTTTTAAGTTATAGATGTCCGATCTCAAGCCCATATGCATGTAGCGTCCCAAAAAAAAACGTCCAAATAAATATAAGATTGTAAGATTGTAAGATTGTGAAAATTTCAAAAATTAATGGAGCAGTTGCAAAAAGATGGGAGGGCCAGCACATGCACATGCACATGCAAAGCACTGACATCATTGCAGGCGTCAAAGCAGCCGTACGAATAAAAATCAATTGAAGTAATAACAACATTATTGGGCTTCATGCCATGAACCAACTAATCGAATCGGCAAAAGTGGGGGAAGCAAATTACGAATGGAATTTGCCATCGATTTCTTGTAAAAGAAAAGAAGCAAAAACATAATTTGGTTTGGTTTTCGAACGGAGGGCTGAGATGAGAATCTACATAATATTATAATAATATAAGCAAAAACGGCAGGCAATATGGACCAACTAGCATTGCTGTAAAATTATAATCTTTAAAAATCTAAATACATACAAATAATAATTCAGGGGTCTATCAAGGAAGGTTCGTAAATCCGTGCCAATTGCTCCTCAATTTATTAACGTTAAAATAAATAATAATAATAAGGTCATGATTATGTTGGAGAACGTGAATCACAATCACACATTAAAGTGATAAATAATAAAAAATATTTTATAATTTTAATCATATGCTTATAAAAAAATACTTAATTGTAGTGTTGAACCAACATAATCGGACTCTAATAATAATAATAAAAGTTGAATTTAAATATAATTTATTCGTTTTCTCACTTCAAAATTTTATCGAACATAATTTGAAAATTTATGCCAACAAAACGACGAGATCTCTATTTCAATGCATGGAAAGATATTTATTCATATTTTTTGTGCGAAATAGTGACATAAATAAAATGAAAACGGTAGAAATAACACCACCGAAAATGTTGTTAAAATATTGATTGGGAGTAAGGTCATCATCAGTTGGCCACTGGGACCAAACAGCAAATGATTGAGACTTGAGAGTGACAGAAAAGAAATGGTCCCAGCTGAGCTTGGTTATTAATCCCTTAATTATATAATTATTACGACAAAATGGCCTTGCCTAAATCAAACAAAATATACGATCTGCACCTATTTATAAAACGACAGCGTTTAACCGTACGTTTGCGATAGCCAGAAGCTGTAATTTAAAAGTTAACTTATAAAATATTTATTATTTTTATCAAAATTATTATTATTTAAATTTTATATTTAATATATATTATTAATTTTAATTTCATAATTATAATTTTTTTATTATAATAATTATAACTTAAAAATTACAGTACTTGAATACTAAACTAAAAGCGGCATTAGTTTCGGATTCAAGGAGAAAGATCTTCACCGCGGCCACCACCATCCAGCAAATTGCATATCAACCGCTTGATTCGTAAATTTCTGAACGTTGGATTTGAAGGAGCCTGATGAATGGGTCTTTTCTTTTCGTTATCAGATAACTAATAAGGCCAATTGAGCCGTGTGAGGGTCAATCAGCTAATTTGGCAGATTGTGTAGTTGTGGGGCTTACAACGCAAACAACAACACATCATCAGATTACCGTAGATTAGATGCATGTAAGATTTGTCTTATCTAAGATTAGATGCACGTAAGATTTGTCTTATTTGTTTGTGTTTTTATTAAATAATAATTGATTATATATATATATATTAATGAGTATTGTTTTGAAAATCTACTCCCACAAATAATTAAAGCCTGTGTGGCAAATATTAATATGGTTGAAATATAAAAATATTTTTTTTTTTTTTTGGGGAAAAAATAGACTTAGCGGGGGCCATTGCCGACACGGGTTCCTATGTTAACGTGCTGAGTATTAGAATAGAACTATATTAGGGCTTTTGAGGGGGGACTTTGTCCCCTAAACCTTTAAAAAAAAAAAGAGAGAAGAGAGAGAGAGATAATTAAAGAAGATTATTAGGTTTGTTTGTTAAATGTGTTAAGTTTAAAAAATTTATTAATTTCAGATTTTTTTTAATTAATTAATTAATTTTTTATATTTTATGTTTGATTTTTATATATTTACGTATAAATAGAAAAAGTAAACTTTTTGTGACTACTTAATGAAAAAATGTCCGAATATGAAATAAATATTATATTCTTAAAATATCTCTATTAAATATAATTATTTTCTAAACTATAAAACCTAATCTTTTTATTTGTTTTAGCTTATAATTACATAAATATCAAATTACAATGTTTAAAAATCACTTATATTCCGATATTAATAATAATAATAATAAACATGGCATTAAGACGTTTGTATTCAGACACATTCAGATATTTATATTCAGACGCATTCAAACCTCAGCCAAATTTAGACCTATTCAGATTTCAAACAAAAAAAAAATAAAAGCTATCTAGCTTATAAAATTTGAATCTATTGTGTGCACAGTGGGTGTAAGTATTTTTATAGATAATAATCTAATACATTCACTTTTGCCTTCCTGCTTCTCAAAACGATATTATTAACTTGTTCAACTATTTTTTCTATTTTTTGAATTGGTTAAAATCTAAATATATTATATAAATAGTACAATTTGGAGGCCTTTTGAGAATAATTTGAGATTCTACACCTAGTGACATTTGGGGAGATATTTATCATTATCCACGTTAATGGAAGTGAACTTTTAGGCCTCCTTAAAGATTCGAACTTTCCACCTCTACTAATATTTAAGAAGACTGCTCCAGCTACCATGCAACATTTGTGAGAAAAGTATATGTTTCAACCCTCACTAAAAATTCAAACTTACGACGATAACTAAGCCAACGCCTTTGTGGCAATTTGTTCAACTATAGGAAAATTCTATAATATCGTTATTAAAATCATGACATCAATATCGTGATAAATATAAATTTATGAATTACACGTAAAACTAATAAATTAAAGCCAAACCAAGTAAATTAATATAAAAGTGATAACTTGGTACTTTAAAATTATAAATAAAAAAATACTTATAAAAATAACATAAATTTATAAATTAATATTAAGTGTAACATGGTGAATGCATCATATATACAAAGATCATATTTTGATCTTTTATATTTACAATGAAATGAATTTATGTTTATTTTAAAAAAATTCCTAAAATTTATACTTCTTTTGAAAAGAGAAGAAGAGAAGATCAATTTTTGTTTTTTAATTTATTAAAATTCATCGAGTAAAGTCAGCGAACTCCTATAATTTTGGTTGCCAATAATTTGCCACGTCTTGGAACCTGATACGCGGGTGGGTCAGATGTTGATGCCGACATATGACGGATGATGACAAGCTTATGACATTTAATCACGTGACTACACATAAGCATGATAAATATGTATCATGATTCCAACTCTTACAATTATTTTCTATCAAAAAAAAAAATCTTACAATTATTTATTTTGCCGTGAAGAACCAAATTCTTTTTTTAATTTATTGGGGTGAATTGAATAAAACATGTTTTTGACTGTGCTATTTAACCCCCCCATATATCTCATCAAACCACATCAATATTTTTATTCTAATTATAGATTTATTAATAACTCAAAGTACTAAATATCGCCAAATCTTTGATTGAATTAGTTGGTACATCTTTCTTTTATTTTTAATGGAAGGTTTGAGTCTCCCCTTATAGTCGTGGAAGTTTATTTTTAGAGACTATTGTGTGGGCTTGTCAAAATTTATCATAATCTCGAGGCATTCAAATTCAAACTGGATGGCAAGAAAAAAAAAAACTGCGTACTTGAATACTACTCGACCAAGTTCTTGGGACACAATAATAACGTTTCATGTAAATTTTCTTAAAAATATTTAAAAAACATGTCTAAATTAGAATTTTCATTAAATGCAATTTATAGGCTAAAGGCATGAAAAGAGGGAGAGTGAGTGATCGAATGAACAAATGTAACCACAGTCAAATTTATACGCCTAGTCACGGGGCTTTAGTTTGTGTTTTGCTAAAATTAAAACTAAGGAATATGAACGAATTAAATCTACCTCTTATCGAAGTACCTAAATATAATTTGTTTTTGGTTTAATGAAATTCTAGCGTGCTTCTTTTTTTTTTTTTACTCAAAGAGTAATAACATTAATGTTGCTAATGAGTTGAATCTTTGTCAACCCGTTTAATAAACGAAATAAATATTTGAGCTCACTGATTTATATTTTCTTATATGCTTCATTTATTAAACGAGTTATACCCGTGTTAAATCCGTTAGTTTATTATGAGAATTTTTTTAATTAAATTACTTATTTTACCTTTGTAAGTTTCATAATTAAATGATGAAAAAAGAAACAACAAGAAAAGTATTGAACTAGTTATTCAAACCCTAGTTAACTCTTTTTTTTTTAATCAAATTTGAATTTAAATAAATTGGGTCATATCAAAATTCGGTTCAATTCGTCTATTAAATTTTCTTTAAATGAATTAGACAATTTACAAATCGTATTTTTTTTATTAAATGAGTTAAATTTGAATCTTGATATTCTCTTTCAATTAATAAAGGAGTCGAATTCTAATCATTTAAGTCATTTAAAAGATGGTACTATGGATTATAATTTCTTAAGTATGAAAATCCATTTCATACCCATAACTGAAATATTGTCAAAGCTAAAGCTGGCAAAATAAGTCACCGAGTCGTGTTTTATCTTGTAAGCATCGTGTCGTGTCAAATTTAGGTCGACCCAAACACGATGTATTTAATAATCGTGTCAAAATATTGAGACCCAAGCCTTACATGAAAAATAAACGAGTTACCTAATAACCTGTTTAATATTTATATATTTAACAAATTTTACATTAGACTTTTGCAAACTGTTATACACACACACACACACCAAAATATTATGTATTTACATTATTGAAGTTCTAAATCTATATAAACTTTTATAAATGAAACACCATGAGGATTTTTTTTAAACTTAATTAATTAAGTTAATTAGATGTGTTTGCTTTCATAACTTAATGAGACCTTTTAGATAATTTAAACTTAATTAAATAAGCCAATTTTTTTCTATATAAACTTTTTTACTGAATGAAGGAATCTGAATAAGTCAACTAATTTTTAATGTAAAAAATATCCCTACTTTACAATTTATTTTTTATGCCCATTCCAAAAAACCAAGCCATAAACGTTTACCCACTAATAATCTTATCTTATATTATGTACTATTATTGAGAATTTGTGATAAATTTTGAAACTTATGATATTTTATATATTATAATTCCAAAATTATTATGTATTTGCTCGAATGTAGTTTTACTTATATATGTTAAAATATTATGATATTTATGTTCTTTGATATATATATATATATATATATATATACAGTAAAACCTCTATATAGTCATATTGTTGGGACTAGAGAAATTTATTCTTATAAAGAGGTTATAACTCAATAGAGGTATAGTACAAAAATTATTGTCTTTGCTTAATTATCCCTAATGCAAGTGATATGCAGGTAAATTATGTCATGTATTAATAAATTAATAAGTGAGTCAAATTCAATGCATAGACATTAATAAATTAATTAGTAAGTGAGTCAAATTCAATGAATAGATATTAATAAAAAAGATATATAGTTTCAAAAAACTAATACACATATCAATGTATTGTTGGAATATGTAAACTCATCTTAAAATCCTAAATTTTAAATTCTCTTTAAACTTATTAATTATCTCAATTTATACTCTCTATATCAAGCATATTGTATGATAAAACACATTTTAGAAAGATATTTTGTTTCATCTTAATTATTTAATGTAACATGGCATATATTTTTAAAATATTATTACTATGTGGAGGTAAGTTTATTAAGATAGGACCTACAAAAAATAACTTATTACAATATGGAGTTTATTCTTAATTATAACTGGTCCCGAGTTGGGACTACAATTTTTTATCACTATGAAGATGTTATTCCTATATAGAGTATTTCTATTTGGAGGTTCTACTGTATATATTATTTATTTGACATTCAAATTCAATAAGTATACAAATGTAAAAGTACATGTTTTTAGTTTTTTAAATTGAAAAAACAAACAATTTAATACTTATTTTTAGAGATTCAGATTAAAAAAATAAATATATTATTCAGCTTCAGACATTCAAGCCCATTCAAAATTTATATCAACTCAAGTTTATTCAGATTTTAGATAAAAAAAACAAACACCACTTATATATATGTCCATCCTTAAAAAAAATAATAAAAAAAGAGAATCATGTCTAATATTTGAGTCTTAATGACAAGAATTTAGAAATTAATTTAAAATAATAATCGTATCATTAGTAAGATAAATGGATCCAAAACTTTAACCCTAACCTGATACATAAAAATTATGCTGACATAGACTCGGCCCATTTAATATTAATCGTATTAAATTTGATAATTTATACCTATTTATTCACGTCGTGTTCGTATTGTGTAATTAGGTTGTTTCAAATTTTGACAGCACCAGTCAAAGCCCAAAGCATTCTCAATGTTTTGAAGATCCGTAGGAATATGGATGGGCAACATGGGCATCCATTGCGATAGCCGGTGGTAAGGACCTAAATGAAACAAATGAAAAATAATTTGATAACGCCGTAATTTACACAAACATTAGGACCGAAAGATAGTTAGGGACCTTGAGAGACACATTAATGAAGCACGTGTTTGTCCGCAGTCTAAGAATAAATTCGAAGTGCACGGACTAGAAAGTGAAACGCATTGGTCGGAGAGCACACTGGCTTTTCATTTCAGTGGACTTAGCAGCCAAAGTCTCCCAATTTCTCACTTCAAACCCTAGCAACTAACAGTACATGTAAGGCCCAGAGGTAAGAATAATACGCTAAATTTTAATCTGTAAATCTTTTTTGTCAGTTTCGTAAATTAAATCTTCAGTTTAAGTTGCTTGTTCTTTGGAACCATATAAAACTTGTTTGATCTTTATTTTTTTGCAGAGAAAAAATTAAAATTGTGCTTCTTTAAGGAAATGGGTTTGTGAAAAAAGAAACATTTAGTGGGTTTAATTCTGGGTTTGTTGAATAAAAGCTTTGTTTAGTGTGTTTTTTCAGTTAGGTTGTTTTAGTGATGGACGGCACTGTCCCTTCAACTCCTTTAGACAAAACAAAAGTGTTGGATGTAAAACCTTTGCGTAGTTTGAGACCTGTGTTACCGTCAAGTCCTCAAGCACCTCCTTTTGTTTGTGCACCTCCTTTTGGCCCTTTCCCACCTGGGTTTTCTCCATTTTACCCCTTTAGTGCGCCGGAATTTACTCCTGACATCAACCAAAACAACAACACACAGACGCCTCCCACGTCATTTGCTACCCCCATTCGGTCATTTAGATCACCGGATGTTAATTTTGTGGATGGTTCTAATGGTGATTTGGGGTCTTCGGATGGGTTTCTAGAGGGGAAAAAACGCCGCGCTTCTAGTTACAAGCAGAAGAGGCCCAAGATGATTCAGGACTCGGATTTTTCTGTGGGGATTAGTTCATTTGAGCGAGATGATGGTAATAGGCAAGTTGTTAATAATGTGCTGCTGAGATTTGACGCACTTAGAAGAAGAATTAGTCAGATTGAGGATGCTAAGGAGTCTTCTCCTGGGTTGATTAGGCGGGCGGATTTGAAAGCCAGCAATATATTGATGAGCAAAGGAGTACGTACCAATATGAGGAAGAGGCTTGGAGTTGTTCCAGGTGTGGAAATTGGTGATATTTTCTTTTTTCGGATGGAGATGTGTTTGATTGGTTTGCATTCCCAGTCCATGGCTGGAATTGATTATATGGTTACGAGGAGTGATTTAGAGGAAGAACCAGTGGCTGTAAGCATTATATCATCTGGAGGATACGATGATGATGCTGAGGATAGTGATATCTTGATATATAGCGGCCAGGGTGGGAATGCCAATAGGAAGGGTGAGCAAGCAGCTGATCAGAAGCTTGAAAGGGGTAATCTTGCATTAGAAAGGAGCTTGCGCCGAGCCAGTGAAGTAAGAGTCATTCGGGGAATGAAAGATGCTATTAATCAATCTTCAAAGGTCTACATATATGATGGACTCTATACGGTTCAAGAGTCGTGGACTGAAAAGGGGAAATCAGGTTGCAATATTTTCAAGTATAAATTGATGAGAATACCTGGGCAGCCTGGTGCTTTTGCTCTTTGGAAATTGATTCAGAGGTGGAAGGATGGCATGTCAGGTAGGGTTGGACTTATTCTTCCAGACCTTTCTTCTGGGGCTGAGTCTATACCCATTGCACTTATAAATGACGTTGATGATGTGAAAGGGCCTGCATATTTCACTTATCTCACCACTGTTAAGTATTCTAAATCATTCAGATTAACTCAGCCTTCTTTTGGCTGCAACTGTCGTAGTGCATGTGGCCCAGGCAATCCAAATTGCTCTTGCGTTCAGAAAAATGGGGGTGATCTTCCATATACTGCTAATGGGGTCCTGGTAAGTCGGAAGCCGTTGATATATGAATGTGGTCCATCATGTCCATGCAATCGTGACTGCAAAAACAGAGTGTCTCAGAGTGGTCTCAAAGTTCGGTTGGATGTGTTTAAAACGAAAGATAGGGGTTGGGGCCTGCGATCTTTGGATCCTATTCGTGCTGGTACTTTCATTTGTGAATATGCAGGTGAAGTAGTTGATAAATTTAAGGCAAGGCAAGACGGGGAAGACTGTAATGAAGATTATGTTTTTGATACAACCCGTACTTATGATTCATTCAAGTGGAATTATGAACCTGGGTTAATTGAAGATGATGATCCTAGTGACACTACTGAGGAATATGACATACCATATCCCCTAGTCATTAGTGCCAAGAATGTTGGGAATGTTGCTCGATTCATGAATCATAGTTGCTCTCCAAATGTTTTCTGGCAGCCAGTTATATTTGAAAACAATAATGAATCCTTCGTCCATATTGCATTTTTTGCAATGAGACACGTTCCCCCTATGACAGAGTTGACATATGATTATGGGATTTCCAAGTCAGATGGGGTTAATTATGAACCCCTTAGGAAAAAGAAATGCTTATGTGGAACACCGAAATGCCGAGGTTATTTTGGATAATGTTAAAAGCATGTTGATTAGTGGAAAAGAATGGTATTGCCAACCTTGGCTCTGAAAAGGTCAGAATCTCACTCATGTTATTTTTCATGAACTTGTTACTATAAAATTTGATGTTTTCAATGATTCTTATGATTTTTGTTACTGTTGATTTGTTAGACAAAAAATATGAATTATTTATGCCAAAATTATGCAAGTAATTTTACCCATGTGGCACACATGCGTGCAGAAGTTGTTGGTTGGGCAACATATTATTGTTGTAGACATGAATTTTCTCAAGATAATGTTTTATATGATATTGTTTGAAGCCACAACTCTTTGCTTGTTCATGAATAGCTCTTCTATGCTAACTGTTTCTTTGTATTAATTCATAAAGCACAAGTATTGCCTTTTTTTTTTTTACTTCAAAAAGTAAGGGGGGCGGGCAAAGCCGAAATACATTTTTAATTTTTCCCCCTTACTACCTCCAAGGATCGAACCTGGGCGTCGGCGGCTACAAGCTCTGTGCTGTTACTAACCCAACCACGCCATTGGGGGCAGCACAAGTATTACTTTTGTTATAATAGATAATCCATTTTCTGTTTGATTATCTTTATGACTGAATTTCTGCTCATAATAATTTTGAGCATATTGTTATACTGCCAAAGGCTCATTAGACATTTTGTTATATTTCGTGTTAGGGTGAAATTTTTGCATCTTCTAGTCAATATTGAAGCTATTTTGATTGATCTATTGTCTTATTTCTCCAATTTGTTGTTAACGCTCTATTATTTTATCATTTTTTCTTGAACAAGCTTCTTCTTCCTTTTTTTGGGCCCCCTAAGATGGACTGAATGTATCTACAAGAGAGAAAATATCCCGATTTCTTGTCTTCATGTATATCATTGACTAATTAACTTTTCATACAATTCTTAGGATGTAGCTGTCACTTCCTCCTGTTGATGAAGAAGCTATGCCTGTGGCCAGCTGTCAAGTGCACTTTCACCAGTTAAGTAGGCACAAATCTCTGTATGTTGTCGCTAAACCTAGCTGGGGAGGACACTCTGAGGCTGTTAACAGTGATCTCAACGAGTACTTTGCAGGTCACTTTTTATAGTGTTTGTAGTTTTTAGTTATTGCGACTAGTAGTTGCACTACTGTAAAGAAAACAGGCTTTCGTGTACTACTATTATTTTTTCTGTTTTTTCTTTTTTATCTGTCGTATTCTGCTTTTCTGTGTTAATAATTGTTTTGCATTGCCAATGTTGATGAGGTTGTGGATCTATCATCTTGGGATTGGTTATGATAAGCCCCAATTCAATTTTTTTTTTGTCAAGTCCCCGAGTCTGCATTTTCACTAAACCTGGGAAGATTTAACACTATTCTACTCAGATTCATCAACCTACTGAACATCATGCATATTTTCTGTCAGCAGAAGATTTGTTGAAAAGTTAAAGGTGATTTTGGAATTAATTAACTTGGGTGTTCTCAGAATAAATTACATTAATATTTTCGTTTTCATTTTTTTATTTTTGTGTGTTTAAACAAATGAGAGCTTTCTTGAACTCAAGAAGATCCTTTGGTGGTGATAATTATAGTAATAATAGTAGCAATAATATGAAAAAATAAATCTTTAAAAAAAGTGATGTAACAAGACAATATCTCCAAAGATGACAAGTTGGGAACTCATCCATGACTCTGATGCATGAGGTCACATGATTGCTTGCTTCCAATGAATAGACCTAAGCACGAGAAGATATTTGAAGAACTCAGCAAAACACAAAACACTTAATTGATTGTCAATAAAAAATTGTTCTTTGAAGATAACAAAATCTAGGTGCATAAACTAAGCTACAAAATATGAATCCCACGGCAAAATGGAGTTCCATAATCGGAAACTACCGAGATACCGGACGAAATGAAATGGCCTAAAGTCTTAACTCAAGCGAACTTCTTCTGGCATCGGATCTGGGTTGCTGCACAAATGTTCTTCCAACACCGGATAGCTATCAGTGAGGGTACCACAACCCAGGAGGCATTTGAACCAATGTAGTAAAATTGATAGTGAAATGAACTAGCAGCGAAGTTATAGCCTTCCAAGTAAGAAGTTATAAAATATACAGCAGTCCCATAGAGTTGCCCAAGGGAAGTTGCAAACTGAAGAATGTAGCGGTACGACTTGCCTTTAGCTATAGCATACCTGCCGGATATTCGAGTTTAAAAGATGGGCGAAGTTTGATTTTAGCCAAGAAAACATGGAATAGATGGATTTATTGTTCGGAGTAGAAAAGTCTTTTGAGTCTTACATTGCAAGAAGACTAGCAGGGCCCTCCAAAACTGCAGTAATTCCTGCAACAGCAACAACTCCTGCATCTCTTGCTGCGTATCTCGAATCGCCTTTGCTATATTCCTTCACTGCCAACTTGTTCTTATGACTTTACAATTAGAGAATGGGATCAACTGCTTATTACAATGACGGTCATAGATGACAAAAAAGGAAGAGAACTTACAAACTTCAGCTAAATAAAAACTAGACTTGTAAAATTCTGGAGAGAGAGCAAAATAGCCCGCTAGAATGATGTGAGTAAGGCCAGTAAAAGCCCACCAGCACATGAGCCATCTGTCGAGCTTTGATATCTTGGGTACCTCCCCTGGTAAATGCAAAAAGATTTGTATACAAAAATTATATAAGAAAACTGACAAGCATTCCATTTCTCCTCCTTACAGGATATCAGATTAATATAGAACACAATTTTAGACTTGAGAGAGAAAAGAGATAAACCAGAGATGAACCAGATGAGAGAAACAATGAACAAAGAAGCGAATCCAAAAACGGCAAGTATGGTGGACGGGGAGAGCAAGTTAGGAACGTAATCGACCAGATTCAGATCTCTGGGTACATAAGGATGGCTCATTTTCATCAGTCCAATTGTCTGCTAAAGCATCAGGTGCAAGATTTCTATATTACAATTTACATCAGCTGCAATTGAAAATTTTCAAATGATCTATACACTCGGTAATCAAATATTTTTTGCTTCAGAAAAAAATTGAAAAAAAAAAGAAGAAGAAGCTAGTAATAGCATGTGGGCATGTGCTCTAATAATTGGGCCACACACTCCGGCCCAATTAGCAGCAGTTTGGCGGCAATTCGGCAAAAATTCTATCCCTATTTAATAACCATAACAATAAATAAATAAATAAATTTAGCCTTGTTATAATACAATGTTTGACACAAAATATGGGAAAATTATAGATCTCCTGCTCAAATGTAAGTTAGAAATTCTTACACTCAAATTCAAATAGGTCATGACACTTATCTCCTTCAAATTTAAAAACGTTACATTTCATTTTCTTATACCAACAATTTAAGTTATTTTGCAATAGAAAAAGTCTATATTGGCCCTAATCAATTTTAGCTATTTTACATTCTATAGACATCCATGAAAATGAAATATATTTTGTATGTGTTATGATAATATTGTCTTTAATAGGTTGAGTTGATTACTTAATTTATGTAATTTTTTATTTTTTATTTATTTTTCATAATTTCTAGGCTTTATATTGAAAAATGCAAACAAATTGGGTAATACAATATTTGAAAGTTTGGTGAAGCTTATTTTATATGTTATCCGTGAGAGAATATATTATCTTTTATAAATAAAATTAATATATAATCCATGATGTGATGGAAATGAAATAAAATGAAATAATCTTATTATGGAATAAAACTTTAAAAGAAAATCCAATATACAAACCGCTTATGTTTATGCCAAAATTTTAAATAAACAAAACATACGTTAGGTAATTAACTTAACTTAATAATGATAATACTGTCATATCACATGATTTTATTTTAGTGGATGTTTGTTATTTGCAAAATAACTTAAAATTGATTAGGAATAATATGGATTTTTTCGTTATAAAATAACTTTAAAATTATAAATGTAGCGTTTTTAAATTTGCAGGAGCCGGATAAATGTCGCAGGCCATTATAGTCATTTTGTCTGCTTCAATTTGGCGGCAAATCGGCAAATTCCCTCCAAGTTAATAACAATAGAATGAATGAATGAATAAATGAATTTCGAAAACAGAACAGAAGAAAGGGAAGAAAAAATTAGAGAGAGAAGGAAAAAATGGAGAAGGAAAAGCGAAATTCAAAATTTGAGAGAGGAGAGATGGTGTGGGCGAGAGTAGTTTATCCTCACCAATGGTGGCCTGGTGTTGTTATCAGGCAAGACTCTCTCGGCATCATAGTCTCCTTCTCCTTCGACGACGATAATGGTTATAATATTAATTCCCAGAACTGCCCTCGCCGTCGTTATTTCATCGAATCGGAAGTGGTTGCCTTCGAGCCCAATTTCAAATCCCTCGTCCACAAGTGCACGAACGACGGCTTGCTGAATCGCGCCCTGAAGTTGTCCGGTAAAAATGTTTTGTCGAGCCTGGAAGAACGGCGTCGTTTCGATTTGTTTCGGCCTCGAGAGGTTTTGGGTTTTGCTCGCAGCGTGGCGGTTTCGGCTTGGGTTGAAGTCTGCGATTATCTTCACGCTGCTAATGCCTTTGCTCAGTTTACTGCTTTTCGCCGTCATCTTTTCAGCTCAGCTTCTGGTTTGTGAATTTTACTTTTTATTTTTCATTTTATTATTATTTTTCTAACTAAAAATTATAAATAAGAGACCGGAAATGGGTCCAAATTCATTTGATAAATGAAACAACAAATGGGTTCTTTGTAATTGATTGATTAATTATGTCAATTAGTTTGAAGCTTTACTTTCTTCTAGCTTAATTTGATTTGGCATTCTATTAAGAATATTTTTGGGATTGAGGTTTTTCTGTTTTTATATCTATCTATTCATGTGTAGAAGCAGATCCAGCTGCTTTGGATGCTGGTGACGATTGTTGGGAATTCTCTGAGAAAGCAGAAGATAACATGCCAGCTTGTTCGACCAATGGAAACAACATTAGCGATATTTCTTCAGAAGTATCTTTAAGCCACTGGGGCAAAGATCAGCTTGAAGTCTGTTCAACGAGTCAAACTGAACAACAGAAGATACAGCCATTACAAGAAATGATGGTAAAACTTCAAATTCGTGCTCTAGATACATTTTATTTTGATGGGGGAATTCTGAATACTTTGAAGTTGAACTGTCTTAACTTTGGAAGTCTGTCGTATGAAAGTACCTCTGATAACTTGATTGAAAGGGATGAAGCTCAACCTTTTAATCCTGGCTATGTTATGTTTCATTAGGGCATTAAGGTTCGTGGAGGAGGAAAAGGGAACACTACTCTTCCTATTGTACCTTGTGTGGAAAGCCCTATTAACTGCCTGGGTTTAAAGAGGCAGCTTGACCAATCTTCTTCTGTTTCTGAACCTCCTCTAAAGCTACGCAATTCTTTGTCTTTTTCATTTAATAGAGCTCATGCTTATCTTTGGAGAAGTAATGAGGGATTTAACACTGTTCTTTCTGATACTTCTATTTCGGGAAATGCTTTTTCTAGTCTTTTTGAATTATTTAATAATATGGCAGCAACTATGCCTTTCTCGTTCATTGAAGCTTGTGCTCATCTTCTAAGAAATATAGCTGGATGTGAATCAGATTTATTCAAGTCTTTGTTTTCCGGATCCCAAGTGTACTTAAAGACTCAAAGTTCCTCTGTCATTGTGGCTCAAACTTCAGCAAGTAGCTTGAAGGACTTGGATCTGAATTTTCTCTATTTTTCCTTAGTAAAATATACAACATCTCATTGTAGCAACCAGAAGATTATTGAAATCTCTGGAGTTCAGAATCCAGATGAAACTGTTAAGACAGTTGACAACCGTGGAACCTATATACCGTTTGCCAATGTCCAGCAGCCAGAAGATTGTGGATCCATTATGGAAAATCAGGGCACCTTGATATCTTATGCTGATGGTATTACTGAGAAGCTGATGCTACCTCCTCCTGCTCAATCCATGTCAAATAACACAATCGGAATTCATACTGATGATGCAATTACTGTAATCAGAGGACCCTGGAATGTACATTCTCATCGCATTGCTGACGAATTCAAGATGATGCATTGCAATAGTGTGGATTCCATTTCTGTCAAAGTGAATAGAGAAAGAAGTACAAAAGTTACATCTCGATACAGATTTAAGAAGAAGAAGAAGAAGAAGCTCTTAAAACCTGTTACTTCTTCTTTAGCAGTTGAGTCAAAAGTGGGACAGCAATCAGAAGTTCAAACCACTCTTGCAGTTTCTCAATCTTTGTTGATGAAGTTCCCGAAGGACTTTAGTCTGCCATCCAAGGAGGAGCTTGTAAAAAAGTTTAGTCCATTTGGTATAATAGATTGTTTGAACACAAAAGTCTACTTTTACACTGGCTCCGCTCGAGTAGTCTTCTTACACCAGCTTGATGCAATGGCTGCTTACCAATATGCAAAGAGGAAGAAGATTGCCTTTGGTAAAGCAGATGTCAAATTTTGGCTTAATCCTTCACAAGATAAGAGAGAATCCAAGAATCTCGTTTCCTCTCCGTCATGTACAGCAGAACTGCCTGGATTCAATGTAAGATCATGCCTTAAGAAGTCCAGAGTCCTTGAGAAAGAGGGTAAAAGTTCTCGTAAAAAAGTAAGGTTTTTGATGGAAACCTAGATCAGTTTATTGTCTATAGATGAAATCTTCGTAATCTTTTCTCCTTGCTTTTTTTTGTACATGGGGAAATCTTTTGATACTGAACATCGAAACAGCCTACCATAGGGGTGATCCTAAGTCCTAACACATCTGTGAAAGCTTCCATGTAATTGGCGTAAAACAACCAGGTTGTGACCTTTGTTGCAAGTTGTTTACTCACTTGAAATCATCAAATGTAACTGTCTTGCAGTTTCTGCGATTTTATAAATAACCTCACTTGAATTAGGCCATTAAATGCTGCTTTTCTGTACGTCCATTGCCAGATATTTTTTCTTGATTATGATGTTCTTACTGACTGCATATTACATTGGTATAATAGAGAAGTGATAACAAGAAGAAAGTCACGTTTATTAAGTAAATTGATAGCCATAAAGATGATATAGAAGGAACTTCTATTAAGAAGTAAACATCAAGAATAGCAAATTAGCAAATGCAATAAATTGAAAAAGCTTCATGTTTAACCATAGAAATTTTGAAGCAACAAAATAATATTCATTTTTAACCATAATGCGGAAATACTATCACCCTATGATTTTTTTTTTCCAATGATTATACAATTAGATTATAACTCAACTTCTATTAAGAAGTAAACATCAAGAATAGCAAATTAGCAAATGCAATAAATTGAAAAAGCTTCATGTTTAACCATAGAAATTTTGAAGCAACAAAATAATATTCATTTTTAACCATAATGCGGAAATACTATCACCCTATGATTTTTTTTTTCCAATGATTATACAATTAGATTATAACTCATAATTAAGGAATTATTACACATAGTTGATGAATGACTCTTAGCCCCCACAATGCTTTTGTGGGGGCTTGAACTGCTACCCACAATTACCTTATGATTTATCAATATTATTATTATATTTAATCAATTGAGATACTTGCAGATGCTTCATCAATTATATAATCATGTGTATGGTATTAATTGATTTTATTATTAATTATTAACGAAAAATTTTTTATAGCACAATCAATAGATGACACATGATTTATTCTCTTAGGTTCGAAATCATAAAATCTCTTATGTTTGATGATCTGGTTTGATGGAAATTGCGAAATAGACATTTTACAAGCACTGAAGAATTTTATGGCCATGCTCTAACCCGTCTAGTATTGTTACATACCAAAAACAAACCTATGGGTGACCCAATCTCCGATGTTTGATGATCAGGTTTTAGTTCTGTTAACTTTGGGGAATTGATGTGAGAAAATTCTGAAAGTGTGAACATTTTTGGGTAAAAATAAAGATGCCATAGAGACGTCGGTGTCTCCAAAAACTGAGTGTTGTGACAGGAGAAGATAATATGAAAATTTCAACCCAAAAAAAAAAAAAAGCCACCAACAATCAACTAAATTTCTTTTCCTTTCTTTTCTATTCTATTATCAACAGATACAAAAGAATTATGTAGAGGTCAAATGTACAGACAATTTGCTGGCCTGATGTCTCAAACATTATAAACCTCCTATGAATGATTTTCGTTTTTTACAGATCTTCTTCTAAAAAGAATTTAATCGGCTTGCATTTGGCCATCCCCAACCAAACTTCACACCCCATAGCTAATTTCTGCAAAACCTAACCTTGGGAGTCTCATCTTGGAATGGTAATGCCTGCCTGCTATGTTTTCTTTTAGTATATTGCCCCCTTCAAAAGCAATAATTCAACAAAATACCACCACAAAAAATTTCATTCAAAACTCATCCCATTGACACACCCCAACGGACTACGAAGAATCCCTGCCGTCTTCAAGCCGGGCAAACAAAACTAACACCGGTGTACCTGCTATCCATGCCCAAAGAATCCATGTCTATAGTTTGAAGTACTTAAGACATGAAACTCTTGCTTGAACAGAGGGATTGATTGATTAATCAAACATCATCAGCAGTACATTTCACTTCCATTTTACAAAACGGGTAGCTACTGCACAAACGGTTTGGAGCTATTTTACACGAAATTCATGCCTAAATACGGTCAAATTCTGGGTGAACTTGTCCCTGTTCTTTGAATCCAAACTTCGAGTAACATCAGCCATTAGTTTATCGAAACAAACAGAGAGACGTTGATGCTGATCCACTGGCTGCAAGATACATGGCAAATGAATCATATTAAGAATTAGACAATATTGGAACAGGGAAAAGAAAACGATACCACCAATCTTTCAACACATGAATAATTTTGTTTAACTTACCTGTGAAGCCAAAATTTGAGCTTTCAGATCAGAAAATACCTGCAGGTGAATTTTAGTTCTCACAGTCAAGAACAGAATAAGACAGTAGAGAGGATGCATATAAATCTTGTGCTGCTATTCTACCCATCTACTTTAAGAGGTCATGCAACTACCATACCAAGGTTTGTGACTATGATTATAGGTTACTATATGCCTTGTATAAACAGTCATCATCTTATATTATTAAAAAACTAGATTTGAAGTCTTGCATGGTCGTCTGAACCTAGTAATTAATAGTTCATCTGAAAATATTCACACGGTGACTGCACTAACAAGAATCATAAATTGTCCAACTGCTTTACCTAATAATCTCATTTTCCAAATTGTCTTTACTAATTATTATGAAAAAAGTTAACTTATTGGAACAAGGACGCAAGTGACATGAGGTATGCAAAGCCGCCAGACTTCAAACACAGATGCATGTAAAATGACATACATAAGAACTACCAGACAACCAATACAACTTGTCATTCCCTAAAGATCTTGTTGAATGACAGATATTTTATAAGGATGTTTGATAATGAGCGTATAAGAGCAAATTATATATATTAAACAAATCAATTAGGCAAATAGCAGTATCTGATCTTTATGATACAGAAGCGTGCAGAGTAAGAAAGTAAAAGAACAATTATGTAGTCAGATGGTATAAACAATCACCTGTTCACTAATAAGAATTAAGCTTAACATAGGTCTGCTTAGACTCCACTGGTTGCCACAATCTTCAAACAAAACAATCTCGAATAAGGTCTTCAATATCTGTATAGAGAAAAGAAATTAGGTCACCCAGAGATTCAATAAAACGAAAACCATGAGAAAAAAGGGGTCATAGCACAAAATCTGTATTAAAAGAAAGGGGAAAATAATATAAAATGCACCATGGTTCCAATAATCATCGCAAAATTATATATAGATCAGAAGAGCAAGTTGACAAAGAGATATTCTCAACACCGAACTCAACTCATTCTAGTGCTATATATCTTCTAGCACAAACCAAACTACACTTTCAAGAGTTTGCAGTCGAAGACTAGATTTAGAACTTTTGCCTGTCAAACATATAACGACCTTGCATGGAACTAGATAGTTAATGTAAGAGGTATTTATTTCCAGGGTATATCCAATCTATAATGCCAAAAAGTAACTTATACGGATAACCCGTGTCAAAGCTCAGAAGATATACCCCACATACTGATTTATATAGCATTCAGTGTCATCCAGTGAAGAAAGCCCATATGGAAATGGCCGTCAGCTGGCTACGTCTAGGCCATGGCATGTACTATGAGGTAAATGTTTTTGTCACATTACATCTGACTTAAAAATGCAACTCAAACTCCAGTAAAATTCTGATAAGATAGTTGAATTTGATTTATTTAATTTTATTTTATTTTGTTGGGAAAAAAAAAAGATTCTTTTTTAAGCAACAAAAACTTGTTTACAGCTAAGGTGAACCAGCAGTGCACCACAAAAAATAAATAATTAAAAGCCATAAAAAAATAACAGCACATATGAAATACAAACAGAAAAGCAGAATACTTGAATACTATCTGAAAACATTCTCATTTGCAAAATGAAGAATAACGAAGAATTCACAAAATTCTCACTTGCAAACAAAGCCAAAGAGAGATAAAAACAGGCTGTGTCCCCCTAAGTATAGTTGAATTTGGATTGCAATAAAGAAAACAAAGAGAAAAAAAATAAAACCATATTGGCCGCCTTCATGCCTTCTTTATTCTCATTTCAGAAACCATCTACCACGTCAGCACCCTAAAATTAATTGGTTCCTTAACCATCCACCCAGCTTTTCTACAGCTTCTTACAGTTGACTAGAACTTCAAGGAACTTAAATGACAGAGAAATCTAAGTCTTAACTAGACTATCCTTGTCCTTGCACTGCAGCATTGCTTTAAGTTTGTGGTATAAACTAATTCATGTGTGCAAACTTGGTGTATCACTACAGCACATTGAAGCTTTTTGGTTTCAATTTTTAAGATCTTAGCTCTTGTTTCTATTTTTCTTCTTTTCTATTTTTCCATGCTCAGGTATTTTGAGGTAGATAGCTGGTTCACTATGCATGCCACTAATTTTTTATCACAATGGATATCTTGTTTCTAATAGTAAAAATGAAAATGTATATACATAAATTTAAAAAAAAAAAAAAGCCTCTATACTTACTTCTGGAAACAAAGTGGGGCACTCCACAATGTGTCTTGCGAGATTAATTGCAGCAGGTGAAGTGGGTGCTTCCCCCATAGTTATGTTATTGAAATAGAAAGCAGCCAAATTATCCACAGCAGCAGCACACTGAAACAAGACATTCAAATGAATACGGGAAAGGAAATAAACAGATAACATGGTGCCACTTTCGGACATATACCTACATATAAGCTCAAGGATTGTAGAACCAAATGAAATGCTTATTGATCTTTCTTGATCAAATATATTTATGATAGTCCATTTCCTTAATATCTTGCCTCAAAATTTTTATTTCTCTTATTATTACTTGTATCTTTTTTTTTTTTAAGTTAAAGCTAAGAAGAAAATTCTAACAAATTCCTAAAAGATTCAGTATGATATGTCCGATGCCAGGGGTACATTAATTATAAAAATTAGGCCGAAGATTTATAAAAGTGAGAGGTCCTGTATTTATTATACGTTCACTAAATTATATAGAAATACACAAGATGACAACATGAACTCATCCTATTCATAAGAAAGAATGGAAGTTTACCATTATTAATTAGCAATGTTGGTAAAGATAAAAAAACTCGCATCACCAAAGAAAAACCATACTTTTTGCATTATACCAAACCAATTAATTCTTGCCACTTCAAAAATCAAAAGAGGGAGATAGAGAGAGAGGGGGAAGTTTAAAGACTACTTCAAAGGAAAGAAAGGTTGGATCATAAATAATCTGATTGAATGTCAATACACACCTGTGAAGAGATATTCGTATCCAGCCCTTTAAGGCCAGATTCAAGGGAACCAACTATATGCATAAAGGTGTTTGTATTCAAATTCAAAATAAATATGATGTGGCTGCTGAACAAAACCTCCAAGAATGCAAAGTAGGCCTTTGTTAACTGCAAAGAAACAGAAAGTATACAAACTGAATAACAAAGTAATCTGCAATCAAAAAGATTCATTAAAAGAACCAATTATACACCTTTAACTTGCTCCAAATCATCCTATAAGCATTATTATTAACAGATTTAGGTATCTTTCACACCTAGACTAGCATGGTTTAAGGAATGTGAACCTAGACTAGCATGGTTTAAGGAATGTGAACACTTAACTTCATTGTTCTAAATATCTTATTGTTAACAGGCCATTAATAGGACACTATCACAAGAAAGAATGACTATCTTTATGCCCCGACCCTTTTGTCCAGAGTTGAAAGACTGCAGTGGCAATGACTGCATCATCATCGTAATTCTTTCCTAAATCTGAAAACTCTCGCATTGTTTACATTAATTTTTCTTCTTTTGTGGGTAAAGAGTAAACGGATTTGGAGGTTGCAACCACTGTGTAAGTAACTCAGGCACAGAGAAAATAAAACATTTAAGATAAGAAGAAAATCTTTATAATTAGTGGGAATAGAGGTCAAATGATGTCAGTCGCCAAGTCAATCACACTGACTATAGAGCTCAAGACAAGCAGAATGGCAATGGTGAAGCAAAAATAGTGGCTGATGATGGTGGGACCACCAGTTTCAAAGCAGTTTCAAACTTTCAAAGATGAACAGTTAGGAAGATGGCAATAGTAGAAATGTTAATGCAATGGGACATTTCTTCTTCTCCCTGGGGTTTGGGAGAGCAATGGGGTTTGGAGTGGCAGTGTCTTGTTGGTAGTGAAGTGCTGTAGCTGTGAAGAATGGCAAGTTAGCAGTGTTAATTTATGGGACTTTCACTGGTTCAGACTTCTTATGATCAGAATTAACTGCTTACAAGTCTATAAAGCATTTGAATAGCTTCTTTTCAAACATAACGAACAATAATAATAATAAAAAAATTCATTGTTTTGGTGCTACAAAATCTGTGTGATGATTCTTTTCCTCTAGATGAATTCTATTAGAATAGGGCTAGTATTTATCACTTTCTTTCATTCAGTTTCCCCGTTTTGCAAATACACTGAACATCAATCCATAATGTCACTGCTCCAAATTCCTCAGTTCTAACCCAAGTTCCAATCATTCAAGGTTTTCTCATCTCTAGTTGTATGTAAAAGTATCTTATCCAAGAATTTAAGAACTGCCACACGTAAAAGAAATATACAAAACAAAAAATCCTACGTGGAGCCAAACATTGTGACTTTGTAATGCACTATCACAAGAGAAAACATTTTGTCAATAGAGACAATAAATCAACGAGAAAAAATACATCAGTATCTTGATGTATTACACTAACCATATCATTTAGCCATTTACCCTGTCCCTTTGTTTCTTTCTTTTTGAAAAGAAAGAGAGAAAACTTGTATTAATGAAATGAGATTTCACCGCAAAAAAAAAAAAAAAAAATGAACTAGCAATCCACAAAAATTAGGATGAACCTGAACCTGCACTAACTAGATCTTTACATTTGTATGACAGGCAGCTCCTTAAACAAAAGTATAGACTTTGCCCAAAGTTTCTTCCTAACTTTGGCATGTAGACTTGTTTTCCTTTCATTGGCAACATCAATCAGCTAAAATTTCAACAGTCAAGGGACAAGATACTACACAAAGCCAATTCTTTTTGTAGCAAGAAAGAGCAAATTGGATCGTCCAGTTCGGCTTAAACTTATGGACACTCAGTTGTTATGATCAAACACACATCACTGGGTCTAGAGATATTTTCATAAAATGTAAGAGATCCAGTTGGAACCACAAGACTTTACAACCCTATATTAAAGATAAGAGCTAAAGATTTTGCAAAAGATGATCATTAGAACAGGAATATTATATTTCTCTATTTTTAATTCTAAAAAATATGTATCCCCAAAACATTATGCACGCAGAAAAGCATTTATATGGTCAACTTGAAATTAAGCAGGAAGATAGCTGAGGTGGGCCCAAAGATAGCTGGGGTGAGCCTGGCCCCATCCTTCTGCTCTCTTATTATTTCATTTTTGCTTTTCCCTTCTTTAATAATAAAAATAAATAAACAAAAGCTGAATTATTTGTTAAATTGAATCTTTTCTTTTTTAGTTTTTAAAAATTTCATCCCAAACCAACAATATTTCATTTGAAATCAACAATAATTTTAGAAAGCTATGGGATTAAACCTAATGAAAAAAACAAAGAATCAATATTATTTTTCAGGTAAGGAAGAAAGACAAGGAATTACTTATAAACAAGATCTAAGAATCCAGATTCAATTTATTGAAATTGTTTAATTTATAATATGTTAAATATAAAAATTAAAATTAAAAAAGTAATATATATTACTATAAACCGGGACAGATCAAGGTGTCAACTAGGATTCTCAGCCCCACCTCAAAATGGGAATGGGTCTCATGCCGAAACCCATCTCTACCCCTCAATATTTTAAATTTCAAACAACAATCTCATCTAGTTATGGTGGGTCCCTGCACATTTCTTTGACATCCATAATGACACAATCATACAAACTTTTCAGAAAAAAATTAGAAACTATTGTACAGAAACAATCAAACAGCAATCAAAACTTGATAACAAAAGGTCCTTAACATGCTCCATACCTTCCTGAAAGCCAATATATCAGCCAGAGGAATTGAGAGGGTCATCTTCAGAGCAATGTCAAGTGCATCTGAGAGAGCTCTATCACCATATAATTCAAACACGCCAAAGTTGACATAGTTTCCCGCAAGAGCTGCCATTTGTTGGGAAAACAAAATGAAATCAGCTCATGATGTTATTGCATGTGAAAAGCTGCTTGTTCAAAGAAATATTCAATCAATATGAAACAAAACTAATGCCACACAGCTAATACAGTGCCCCTAATATCATGCCAGATAACAGAACCTATATGCATCAAATATAACCACAGTCTAAGAGGCCAGTCTTCGTTTCCTGGTCGGAGAGGGCATGGAGTGGTCTAGAAATACTTTTTTGACACAATAGAAATACCAAGTATAGTACAGGAACAATATTGTCAACAGCCTTTGCTTCCTTGGTGATCATAACTGATCATAACTCGCGCATGTGGGTGCTAAGGTACAGGAACAATATTTCTCAAAAGAAATAATTGAAAATAGCTGTCAGATAAACGAAACAATAATACATCTTGCTTGACGACTGTGTCAGTATTCATGATTCTTTGGTAAATTGACCTTAAAACTTCTCAAGGAACTTAGAATTTTTTTTTTAACGTAATTTAAACTAAAAACATCATACACAAGAACAGAAGTCCTGTATGTCAATTACGATATCATGCAACACAAGAACAGCAACAGAATGGAACCCACAACATAGTTGAAGCTTAAAAGAAAATAAAAATAGTTCATATCACCTCTTGCGAGAATAGTGAAACAAATCCACATTCCCTTATATTTGTAGGCATATATATCAGCAGCATTTGGAAGAGCTAAAATCCTTGACCCATAAGCGACAATTAGCTTACTAACTTCCCGAAATAGCAGAATGCCATTAGGAGAAGATGAGTCAAAAGTCAAACGCTGGGCTTTGTTTAACACGAACTCAGCCATGAATTTTAACAATGGAGTAGTAACCTGCAGCATTAAGTCAAAAATAAAGTCCACTATTCAGCAAAAACAGTTCAGTTTTATCACCCTACCAGATCTGATAATACACCACAAAAATCAATAAAACAACCAAAAAAAAAAAAAAAAAGAACAGGCAAAGATGTAAAAAATAAAATTCTTCGGTGGCAAGATGTTTAAAATAAAACTAAGTCAAAGTGTATTAAGCATTTGAATGACCAGCATACAAACATACGAGTACTTGTTTACTAAAAGTATTCGTCAGACGACCACTAAAAAAGATTAAAGTGACATTAATGAACAAGAATGAAAAAGAAGACGTTCTGTGATTGCATACATTGTCCGACATGCATGAATTGACTTGCTGCATAGTCTATGATTCTTTGTTGGAAAACTGAATAACTTGTCACATACAAGGCCAGACATAGCTTATGCAGTATGTCTTGTTCATTCATCCATGCTCCATTTAAATCACATCTTGACACTGTTGATAGGATTATTAGATACATGAAAGGCACACCAGGCAAATGTCTCTCATTCCAAAAATAATAATGAGTTGAAATTAGAGGCTTTATGAATGCTGATTGACTGGATCCATTGTAGACAGGAGGTCAACTACAGGTTGCAGCACATTCTTAGGAGGGATTAAGTTATATGGAGAAGGAAGAAACAACCAGTGGTTGCTCACTTTATCACAGAGCAGAATTCAGGACTATGGCTCACATGATATGCAAATTGCTTTGGATGAAAATAATACTTTTAGATTAAAATGTGGGAGTAAAGTAACTGATTGGTGTGATAACGAACCAGCTATATATATAGCCCATAATCCAGCACACTATGATTGGACCAGACATGGCAATTCATCAAAGAGAAGCCAGAAACAGGGAAAGCTTGCACTCCCTATGCATCCTCTTCCAAACAGCTTAAGATATGCTCACCAAAGGATTACCAAATAAAGCAACGACCTTGGGAAGCTAAGTATCTTTGCTCCAGCTTAAGGGGATTGTTGTAATTTCTAGCTATGCATCCTCTTCCAAACAGCTTAAGATAAGCTCACAAAAGGGGATTGAGTTATATTTTTCCATAAATAGCTTGTACAAATCTCATTGTGATTTTGGTCCAAATTTCTAGCTCTTAATTCATGGTAGTTTCCTGTAATAGCCCAACGTAGGTGAACTAATGTTTTTTATATACAACGATGTAATTGTATTAGAGGAATGATAATCAGATTTCTTCCTTCTCAAAAATCAACATGCTAACTATACATTCCCACCCACCCTGTGGTAAATGACCAACATCATTTAAACTTAATTAACGTTAAGAACATTACAGAGTAAAAAGAAAATAAAAATGAAGAGATTTTGCCGCTAAGAGAAGAAAGACATCAGAATCTTTGATTTTAAATGTTATAATGCAACAGGTCAAAAGAATTCCAGAGGCTTGGTTAAGTTGATTGCTCAATGATATAGGATTATTGCCCTGTCAGTTATCTCACAGTGAGAAAAATTAACAGTACCTCTGGTGTATCAGTCCAATGTGAGATGCCTTTTAGGAGAAGGGGCATGTGCGCTGGATATAGCCAATCAAATAAAAGTCCATACGTTCTGCGACTGAAGGATAACCATAAAAGTAAAAAGGGAATCATCATACCATTCATCAAAAAATGGGGAAAAAGGAAAGGCAATTCAGAAATTGCTGCTAAACCTATTTGTGGCCATGGCAATGCCTCGGAGATCCCTCATTAACCCAATCAAAGCATACTTTACCACATCAGTACGAAACATTGAATCAGGAGTTGATTCCAAACTGATAAAAACCTACAGCACCATAAACATCATGACTCCATTACACATCAAGAGTACAAAGTTGTTCTGATGAGATAACAAAGCAAAATAGGTGCAATGACTTTGGTCCAAGCACCCCAAGAAAAAAATTTTACATGATGAGATTCAAAAAGTACAAAGTTTTGAATTTTTTTTAAAAACAAATTCTAAATCATAAATCAAAAAGGGGATTACAAAAACGAAACTTGAATTACATTAACATGATTATTGCTTAAAGGCCAAAAAAGTGTGAAAGCCCATTAGAGAAGATAGAGTGCACACGTACTTGCAAAAGTGGATCCATTGAAGACTTAAATTTCACAGGGCTCTCCTCCATGAAGATCAACCAGCCAATAGTGTAGTAGAAAGTTGTTCTGCTGCGAGAGCATCTGTATTCTTCCAAAAAAGGAAAGTGCTCTCTCTGAAATCAGAAATTCAAAACCAAACCTTTAGAACAAGGTTTTATCGATTTCCAAAAACACAAGTAAAACTAAGCATAATAAAACAAACAAAATAATGATAGAAATGGAATTACGGTGTGATTTGCAACTATAAATTTGATAGTATCCAACTTCAAAAGCAACTTTCCAGTCATATATCTGCCAAATGGAATATAGTAGTCAAATAAGAAAATAATTTCGAGGGGCATACATAAATTGGACAAAAAAAAATAATGAAATAAAGTAAAGGCTCCAATGTAAAAATACACTGAGATGGTAATACTAACCCAGATGCCAGCTCCAAGAACAAACTTAATGTGTGATCAATAACCTCCTGACTCTGTAAAAAGGACACACACAAATGTAATTATGTAAGCATCATACAGATAACCAGAACAAAATGGTGTACAGAATAAAAAGGTGACATCATACAGATAACCAGAACAAAATGGTGAATAGAATAAAAAGATAAGCAATCACGACCTCAGTATAACACTTAAGGTTAGTAGCAATCTTTCCAACGATCACATTCAATAGTAATAGATGATCATGGAGTCCAAGAAGCTCAGACAACCTGGCATATAACTGCTGCAACAGAAAAAGACAGTCTCAAAAGAATATATGTAGACATCTAAAAAGAATTATAAGAAAGAAAAATGAGAAACTTAATTACCTTGGAGGAATGTATCGCCTGATCACCTACATAAGATTTTCTGAAATGCTGAAAGAAGGTGAGGATGGCACGATCAAGTCTCTGCTTACTCAATTCACAATATCTCTGCCATTGCCAAGATAATGAAATGCATATTACAATTTAAAATAAAATAAAATAAAATAAATATGAAAAATCTAGTCTAGCAATAATCAACCAAAAATCACTAAAATATGGCTTGGGCCTCATGATTGACAACAAACATGATTATCTGCCCCGTTCCATTGACTAGTAGAAGGCATTTTAATACTCTAGGGAACATATAATTACATTTCAAACAAAAGTTATCCATTTTTTATGAGTATACTATATCAGGGACAAGTTTCGCTAGAGTAAAAAAAACAGAAAAGCAAACGACATCTAAGGAAAAAAACGAGACATGCAAAGCTATTTTAAGAAACAAATTCACCACATGAAAGATTCTCAATAAAAGATTTCCCAACTATAAACAAGTCCAACTGATGATGAAAATTAAACAGAACTAACTTGTGAGAATGTTGCCACCAGTTCTTCAAGCATCTGGCTCATTGTCAAATGAGAGGAAAAGCACGATATCTTTTTTAACCTTTTTCAATTATTTTTTATTATTTATTTTCCCTTTTTTCTCAGAATTAACCTAAAGCATGAGAAAGGGTGAAATTAACCTAAAAGTAGTGCAATAAGTCAATATCCAATGATGCACCAGTTGCCAACATTGTCAACCATTAAGAAACCGAAACTTCATTTGTAACATGACAATAATGAGTCTTACGCACCAACAGCTAAATTAAGTCCAAGAGGCCCAGCCTATGAGAATCAAAATAAAATCATGTGCTCATTACGTATGCAACCACTTATACAATAAAGAAGTGGTAATAAACTGAAATTTTGGTGCAATCAGGTTCAACCATGGCCATATCCATGAAGAATGGACGACAATTCATTCTCACACTCAAATTTGCAGAGTAAAAATTATCCAGCTAATACTAATAAGAATATTTTCCTACAACCTGATGGTCTTCCCACACAGCATCTGCCTGAAACCAAGAAACCTCTTTCACCTAGCCGCCCACAGGTAGTCTGCAACTTTAAATATCTTTCTTAATTGCACAATATGTATTTTCCACCATTCTTAAGCACCTTCTGCATTAAAACTACCAGCAGTAGAAATTACACTCTACACTATATTGCCCTCATGACGAATCAGATTTATTTATCTGCACACAATATGAAACTCCAAGTCCATCTCCCACTTTCCAGAGGAAAGTTCCATTATGCTTCATCGTGTTCTCAATAATGATCTTAGAATATATTATACATGGAATCATATAAACAGATGAACAACTTGGTAATCTCTTCAACCTTTGGAACTGAGATCATTCTAAAATGGTCAGAAATTTTAACCTACACCCTATGCATGAGACAGAGCACAGCGTATAGAGTTATGGGGCCTCAATTTAAGTTCAACTATTCTATTTAATCAGATACATCTCCTGTAGCTGCTCTACCTGGCTGTGTAGCCCACTGTCAGTGACATTTATTAGTTGCAAAACACGAGCTGAAAGTTCTGCATCAAGCACTTCTTGTGACTCCAGACTGCACAGAAGAAAATAACTAATAGATTAGTACATGCTGAAACAAACATCACTTAGATTTCTGGCAAACAAGTTTATAAAAAAAATAAAAGTAACTGGAAGAAGGCCTTTACCTACAACCAGTACATTGTTTTATTTTAAGAATAGCAGCAATAATATGGACAATCCAAGCAAGCTTGGCTTCAATGACAGACAGCTCACTTTTGTCACCAGTCTGCATTCGTGCTCTTTCCTATACATTCAATAATGATTGATGATATCATTCACTGTCTACAAACATGCTAAATCAGAAAATGAGGTCTTGCCTGTGATAAAGTACCATACCGTATATGACTGTAGAATAGGCTCCATTGTGTTTATTATATACAGGCCACTATTTTCATACTGCAACCCAAGAAAAGGAAGGAGTCATTCAAGCCTCACTAAACTATAGAGCTTGATAAAGGAAAATGAGAAAGAGAAAAAGGGAAGCAACAGTGAATTTCAAGCCTAGGCTTTCTTTATGGCTGGATATCAAAAGTACAATACACACACACACACGTATATATATATGGTGATAGATTTTAAACCTGGAATCTGCAAAGGTAAGGAAAGCAGTCTAGTTGATCTTGAAGTAGTTCCACATTGTCCAGTGGATTGTCGGAAAGATCATCAGGGAATCCAGCCTACAGGATATGTAGAAAAGGAAATGGAAAGACAAAGGATAATTAATAAATTGTATTTCAATAGACAAATCAAAGCATCAGTCTCAAAGAGAAGCACATAATACCTGTACAGAGTTAAATCTTGAGGTGATAAAACCCTCAGTGATTTTAGGCACAAATTCATCCAGCAAACTTGGTGCATCACCTTTCAAATAAGGTACCGATGTCACCAGTCTGGACCAGAGCCCCAAGAGATAATAGACACTGCTGCTGGCCCACTAGTAAAAGACATAACCGTAATTAGTTTTCAAGGTGCAGTATGGCAATAAAGCTCCCAAATAATTCTCACTGCAAATGCAGACCAATTAACCGTTCCTAAATAAAATAGCTCAACCATGACAATTAAATTCAAGTTGCAGGACATTCCATTAAATTAAACCTTACTATATATACATCTTAAAAGTTATGAACACCAGTCAACCTGCCAAGACTGCAAGGACTTTAAAGTGAACTCTGCAACCAATTGTATCCAATCGCTATAGCCTTCCACATTCACAAGCTCTGACAACTGAAACATGATTTCAGAATTCATAAACATGAGCGGTCATGTAAACCAATTTTGAGGAAAGGTAACTAGAAGGTATCATACAATACAAATTAAAGACAATTTAGTTAGAAAGGCAACAAAAAACACAGGCACTGATAGTATCTCCAAATTCAGATGACATTGACAATTTCCGATTTATTTATGCTAGCAAAAATTATATAGCAAGCCAAAAACCACCAACAAAGCACACCGAAGAATTGTAGTTCATGTGAATAAGAAAGAACACAGATCTAACATGAAAAGCTGCTGCTGTAGACCAAAAAACAATTCCACAATGTCCTCAAAATCACCCACCATAAAACAGTGGGGAAGTCCTAATATTATAATTATAAACTGATTAATTCTTATAAAAACAAAAAAGGAAAAAACAAGCAAACCATCTTAGTACCCAGCATAGTGACAAGTAATAATCGGTTTATACTCAAAGGAATAGAATGTATGTCGAGAAACTATATTATTACATTCTAATGAATTAGGGAAGACATGAGATGTTTTCTCCAACCCATGGATTAAAGGAACCCTCTGCAATTTGTTACGGTCAGTTTATACGGAACAATATAGAATTGTCTTCATGGTTGTGACAACAACAAAGACATGGGTTACAGACAGAGAAATGAACAAAGAGAATTTGCCCAGTCAACCCCAGTAGTTGGGCAAAACAATGTACAGCAGAGTGGATTTGCTACTATCCATTCGACCCCAGTAGTTGCGCTAAACAATGTATAGCAGAGTGGATTTGCTACTATCCATTCTGCCATGGAACTTCTAAGCCAGTCCTATTCCAAACAAAGGAAGATTTTTACTATTATATTTTTTCCTTCAATCAAACTAATAACAGTAGATGATAGCAAATTGTGATTTAAGAAACAAGACATATCTACTAGACTAAATATTTACTGAACTAAAATACCAGCTTATAGTATGCAGTTACAATCGCTTTTGAATATTCAATCACAAAAGTTAAACCATTCAGACAGCACACATGTACACCTGTATCAAATGTAAAAGGCATACAACAGTTTGCAGTTGTTAAGCAAATTTGCACACCATAAAGACCATGCACACACAGCTATCAATAGTATTCTGAGGCATATGGAAATTAACAATCTAATATAAAATATTCATGAACAATCACCTGATAATTCACTCTGAAACGTCCAAGAAGGCGACAATACTCATGGTAATTATCATGGTCAGCAAGACCTGTAGTCCAGACACAAATTGTAAATGACAAGAAAAACAAAAAGCACCAAAAAAAAAATCAAATTTGATTAAAAACGAAAGGCTATTTGGGTATGGCACCATCAGAATTTGATGCCACTTTACAGCAGAAAACTTCAAACCATTATCAAAAACTCTTCCAAAGTCAATACACTCTTCATATCTGATTTACAATAGGAAGAATGATAATTGAGCACGATAAAAGTGTCTATTACCAAGATGTTTCGACCACGCAAAACTTAAGTCAGTGGCATAGGTTTCGTGCTGGAACATGATCCTAATAAGTATACTATATTTAAGTTTGAATTTTTTTCCTACAAGTTTTCATGGTGCAAACCAAATAAATCCAACCTCTGTTGCAATTTTACTTTAGTTACAATTTCTGAACCAGGAAGCCATAACCACTTCAATTCTCACAGAACATGCATCGATACCCCATGAACACCAACAGCAAGATGAACCAAACTATCTCATGGTTTTCAAGCATAAGAAAAGAATAAATTTAGAACGTTACAGCCAACTGCTAATCAGAATAAAGCAGCATTAACCTTTTCCAACTTAAAACAAGTATCAAACAAACATCATGATGGTATGTTCCATCTGACCTGATCACTTGCAATAAAATGTCAATTTTTTTAATATCTCTGATAAAATTGCCAACTACAGCAAATTAATGGAATTCATAAGACAACATTACCTTGCCCTGTTTGAAGAATTTCTTTGGTCCCTGTCATCAAATGTGCCAAAAACTTAGAACGAGCAGCATCATTCGTAAATAGAGAGCGTCTAACTGAAGCCAGTCGAACCAAGCATTCCAGTGCCTAGAAAGAAATTTAAATAATAACCTAATAAATAACTCTAAAGGAGTAATTTCATGGATAGTCAAAAAGAAGTCAGATATCGAATAACTCACAGAAAGGATTTCTTTAACTTCCAACAAAACAGAACAACATGACCAATTCCACGACAATCCACCAGTTCATATCGACATAATCTTAACAGCAAATAGTTATAATTGGTTTAAAATAACAGAGTCAAATAAATGCGCACACAGAGTTTATACCTGAGAACTCCAGAAACAACCATCAAATTTATTTTCATTTTTCCTGAATAAAATTGAAACTTAAGAACTATTCCATTCCAACACTCCCTCTCCATTGTTTCAACAAAGGTCAATAGCCCAAGAGAGTTTGCTTTCCAACTCACTCATCAATATTTTGGAATGAAGGCTAAAACTTTTTTGGAAGCATGCAGACATAGCTCTGTTGTAGGCAATATGGCAAGAAAGAAATAACCACATTTTTTAAAGATAAATAGAATGAGATACCAATGGCTTATGGGACAAGATTAGTTTATTTACTTCTCTTTGGACTTTGGTTTCTTGGGATTTTCGAGATTCTCCATTCTTTTTTGAACAGCTGGATTAGGATCCAGGGTTTCTTCCTTTCTTTTTCAGTGTCACGTTTTCTGGATATATTTTATACAGAGATTTAGTTGTATGGTTATTGGGTTTCTTCACGGTGGGGAAGATTTTAATTTGTAGACCTTTGGTTCACTTTTGTAATCCTTTCCTCTTTATTTCTTCAATAAAGGTTTGTTTTGTTTCAATGACATTTTTGGCTAGGGGAAGGATAGATACACATTGCGGTTGTTGGATAGGTTTTGAATGGTGTTATTTGCCTTGTGTTTTTCCTCTTTTGTTTACCTATAAGAACACCTGGTCAACCTTTGTATCTCTTATCTCTCTCCTTTAATATATTTCTTAGTTTCTTCTAAAACTGAGTTTTGAGGAAAGTAGGGGAAAGACTTTGAGAAGTGGCAAAAAAAACTATAATTGTTTCAGCGGGACAGCAATTAATTGAAGGACATATGCCCCAAAAGTTTGACATTTGATACTTCTCTGTCTTTTATCAACAAGGGACTTTTAAGTCTCTAAAACAGTAATGTCATTTCCCTTATTCCTTTTCTATAAATAATTTCCAAGAGATTCTCAAGTTTATGAACTCAAATTTCCTCACTTCACCAAGCTAAAAGACAAGAACTACAACACAGTGTTTTTTGTCTTTTAGCTTTGTGGAGTTAGTCTTTTTTAGCTTTTGTCTTTTAGTTTGGTCCTTAGAGCTCTCTCACTAGAGAAAGATCATACATAGATATATAAGGTGAAATACAGTAGCTTGATCTTTCAAATCCCTAACAATCAGAACCTCCTATCTCACCACCACAATGGGCCCTTGAATTTCTAAAGCAAACGCCTACAAACAAGGCATACAGAATAAAACATTCTGCAATACAAGCAAAGATGAATGTTGAAATCTAATATGCAACGGAGGGAAAAAAAATAGAGTACTTTTTGGATACCTCCCCTGAGGTTTGGTCTTGCTACACTTAGAGAGAAACTATGGATATATTGACATATCACCCCCTGAACGTATAGGACTGTTAGTAAACCGTTTGTTGTTGAGGGTATTTATGTAATTACATAAATTTATTATTTTTAAACATTAAGAAAGTTGATGCATGATAACAAATTGGACAGATCACCGCACCTAAAATGAAGATATTAACTTCTTAAAAAAAATTAAAAAATGAAAAGATTAGTTCTTAAAAGAAAGAAACTCAGAAAAAACTAAAAACCTAAATTTTTTTAACTTTCTTTTCCTCAACGGCCGCAACCATCATCCCCCTGATCCCAAACCACCATCACTAGCCCCAACCCCTAACCACCACAATCACTACCAATCGTAACCCCTAGAGACCACCACGCAAGCACAAACCCTAGCCGCCATCGCTAGCCAACACCCAAGAATAGTAGCGCCACCGCTGCCCACCAGCAAACCCCAAGCCACAAGTCACCCCCACCCACCACTTGCCGGCACTCTAGCACGCCAATCGTCACTGTGACAGAAGTCAAATAAACAAGTACCAGCCGACCAGCTTCCTTTTTTGTTGTTTAATTTTTCTGTAGGTTTTTTTTTTGGTGTAACATCATGCACTGAAGCCCAAATGGTTTGGGCAATGGCTTTCTTGAGTTGAGTTCAATTGCTTTCTTTGCTGCTGTTCATTTTTCTGGATTTTGGCCGACACTCTTGCGAAGATGTTATAATTTAGTTGCAAAGATGTGTAATTTTCCACTATTGAGTTTGTCTTGATCTATTCATTTATTGCTTTCTTCCATCTCCTTTTAGGAAATTCTGCTTGTGTAAATATTGCTTCTGTGATGGATGGTTCAGGAGTTAATTCTGAGAATACAGATCATTCAGCTTGTGTAAATATTGTTGTTTAATTTTTTAGGTATTTTTAATTGGTTGCTGGAGATAGTGAGGAATTTTTTTTAAGTGGTTTCGGCTGTATTTGAATAATAAAAAAATTAATTTATGTTGTTGTTTGGACTCTTTGATTAAGAAAAAAGAAAGAAAGTAATGAAAGAGGTGAATATAGTTATTCGAAAATTTGCCTTTTTTTTTTCGATCTTTGCAGCCTGTCAGAGCGAAAATATTGTTATATCATTATCTCATGTTTGGTGCGTGGGTATTTTGGTACTTTCAAAGTCAATTAACAGTCAAACTAACCATCATACACGTTCCAAGAGTTATGTGTCAATATATTCATAATTTCTCTCCAAGTGTAGCAAGGCTGCAAGGGAGGTATCCAAAAATTACCCAAAAAAAATATTATCTAAGATTGATTACTTCTTGATACCTAATTTGTAAACTAGAGGTTAAGAACAGTTTGCAGAAAACGCCTAAACTGGTATAGTTGACAAGAGTTCTAGGTAGAATGGTTCAGTAGTTAGCAGTTTGGTTAGTTCTCTTGTTTATGATCACTACAAAGCACTAAAACAAAAGAAACATTTTATACTAACCTCCTTGGAAAGTGGGGCTTCTGTAATGGCATAGTAATCAAAAAATATTTGTAGTGTAGAAGGATCCTCTAAAACTGGTCTCCAAGCAGATGGGATCTATAAGATAATCACCATATTACTTCATTTGCCAAGATTCATAGCATGAGGCCCACACAGTAGAAGGCCTTTAAACAATTAATGGTTGAAATCAAATGAATAGATATCAGTCAATACCTGAACAGTACCAAATTCTTCTGAACTTTCGTCAATAGATGTCCCCACAAAATCGAAAGATAAACACTTAAGACAGAGAGAAATTGCCAACTCTTGCAAGCGACTAGCAACTGTGAATTACACAAAGCAAATGCATCACACCAAACGTTATCAACAAAGAAGCATCAAAATAGACTAAAATACAGAAATAAGAACGAATGACCAAATGTGCGAGAGAGGGAAAGTCATAATGAAAAGTGAAAACAGAAGAATGAAATTTAGCACAATACCATCACTTTTCAGTTGACTCAATGATGTTAAAGATATTTGAAATATTTGAAAAAGCGACTGATCCCTAAAGGAGCAGGCAACCCTTCGGTGATGTGTTGAAGGCAACCCTGGATTAGGCTGATATTTAAGTGTAAAGAACATACAGAAGGATGTCAGCAAGCATACCAAAATGATGATAACAGTAAAAAGAAAAACAACAGCAGCAATAAAATCAGTAATAATGATAATGAAGAAAAAGGAACAAAAGTTTTTACTTTAATTAAGATTAAAAGAGCTGTAAATGACTGCAGATCAATGACAAAGTCAATTGATAAGGATTAGGACTACAAAGCGGGAAATAAAAATTATTTATTGCTTGGTGTCATATCTCATCTTCCTCCGATGTTTCCCAAACATATCTACATCCCTTATTAATTTTCTCTTTCTTCCATTTCTTCAATCCAAACCAAGTCTTGCATTATAGAGCTATTAGGCACCTTCAAATATTTCACACTGTACAAGCACTTAAACTGACAGCCTCCACCAGAACATAGAGACTAGATGATTTGAAATTGCCACACAACAACAATAATTCACAAATTTGAAATTGCCACGCAACAACAATAATTCACAAAAACGACAATATATACAAGCTGGCCAGGATAAGATAGTGGAAAAGAAGCTACCTAAATAATTCAAATAGCATGGAAAGAGGAGATGAAAGGAAGTGTCAGAAAGTTATAGTATTAATTAAAGGAACTCACAAGAGATCAAGAATGTTAGAGTTAGAAGGCCCTCAGGGCACATAAAAAATGTGGGTGACCCCTTGAATCTATTGAATCATAGAGGTTACTGGAATTTATATCCTGATGAGATAGAAAGATAAAAAGACATAGAATAAATGAAAAAAAAATAATAATGCACACCTGCTGATTGTGTCTCCTAAGAGAACATGAGAAAATTAAAAAAATAAAAATAAATACATCAGCAATTGTTATTATGGAAAATCCAATAACATATATTGTCCATTCAAAGCTTATCGATGAACATAAATTGGTCACTAACAATGAAAAAATAAACTAAGAGCACTAAAAAATAGGGTACCCCCATTTTGTCAATTGAAAGTAAACACCCATTTAGGAACCAATAAACTGCAAATTAACAGAAGAAATGAAGAGTGACTAGTATCAACTAAATTCCTCCAGTTGATCGTATCCTAATTCAGCTATTGGAAATGGAGGAATGAATTTCAGAATGTTTAGGAAACAAATTGAGCGGGTAAACAGCCCATTAAAGAGATTGGTTGAAATGTTATCCATAAAATAAGGGAAAATTAATCTCAAATTTCAGGCTTTAATAAGATGAGTGACTTGAATCAGCATTGTGCCGCAAGATGCAATAATATTGTCAGGAGAGGAAACATGATTTCAAATTTACTTTTATCCTTTTGGGTTCACAGTAGGACCATCCTTTTATCCCATACCTCTTTTGTGATCACAAAAGACTTTAGCAGTCAGCTAGTCAACACCCACAATAGGTAATCTTTTCTACCATAGAATCAACAATTGATAATGCTCTGCATAACCTCCAAGTTTGATATAGATCAATCTAAAATAAGCATTGTAACATCATCATATCCGGATTCAACACGATACATAAATAATTTATTGACCTGATTTCTTTCCTTCATCAATTGCATTAATGCAATTTCAAATTTCAATCAATCGAAATCATAGAAAAGGCAATTTTTCATCTTATGGTTTTCAGATTTCCAATATAAATTCTGATATCAACCAAAACAAATCAAAGAATGCAATTACCTGTTTTCAAAAGAATTAAACAAATAAATATTATAGAATCCTTAAATATCCTTCTAATGAAGTACAGACAATTGTAATACGATCTAAATATTCATCAGCACCCTAACTCTTTCCAAGGTATCACTCATGAGAATTACAAACTATTTTACACTGTCCAACAATGAATAGCAGCTATACCACCTTAAGGATGATATAAATGCAAGTGAAAAGTAACCTGATTCATCTCAGAAACAAGTTGATTCAGTATCTTCAAACCAATGGCATAGTGATCTGATGTTGCCTGGAAAAGATAAAATATCTTTAGCATCATATTCCACAAGCAAGAAAAATTTACAAATACTTTGCTAGAATCAGTATACAGTATAAAAAATTATTCAAAAAATGAAAATAAAAATTGCAATGCAATGGAGTTGCTTAAATGTAAAAAAACGAACTAGTATCAGTTAAATACCATTTTATCTGATATGAAGGTTGTGTGTGTGTGTGTGTGTAAACAAAAAGCATAACTGGTAAAAACTACAATCATCAAGCATCAAGCACAGACCAATATCAAGAACATAATCTACTTCCATCAACAGTATCCATTACAAATACACCAAATACTAAAAGATGACTCATTGCAAGCACGCCACTTCACCTGGCTCAAAAAATTTGTAGACTCTTTCACCAAATCACGAAATCTATCATCATCAAACCAACCAAACTTTGTTAGTCGACACAAGAGTTGAATCAAAGATGCAGTGACAAATGACTGCAGTTCAGGCCCTCTCTTCGCCAGATAGTTTATAAGATAATTCCCTACACAACCAAAAAAAAAAAACAGAACATAAATAATAAGACACACACAGACATGAAAAGCATAAATAGAAAATACACAAGTAGATTGGGAAAATGAATTACGGATATCAAGACGGAGATGTAAAGCCAGGCTATGCTCAGTAACTTGCTTAAGCAAACTAGAACTGGCGAGCATCAAAGCGTAAGGAGTTAATGCATTGTCAAGAATGAACTGGCATTGAGAAATGTAATCAGTATTCACAGAGAAACACTTGAGAGTGTTCTCTGCATGAGCTCGCTCCACAGAATCTTGCGAATTGTACAGCCTCTCACACAATGCCTCTAGCTGTGCCAAGCTCTCCATCGAAACCTAATCCTGAAATAGCACAAAATAAATTGCAAATACCTTAGAAACCTAACTAAGAATTGTACAAGGAATCCTGCAAAGAATAACTTGCTCACAGATTAAAAACAAAAAAAAAATCAGGATAAAAAATGAATTTATTCCAAAAATTTCCAAATAAAAATTCAACGCAATGTAGATTTCTTACATGTGTTATGCGTACCAAAATCGTAACTATTGAATTTGTGCAGAAAATTAATAGAAATGAAAACAAACAGACATTGATCATATTTTAAATAACTTAAAATCGGTCGCTTCATCAATCAAATCGGCCAAAAATAAAAAATAAAACAAAAACAAAAATAAAAAATAAAATAGAATAGAATCGTATTCTACAAGATAATATAAGCACAGGTATAATCAAGTGATAGAGTTGAGAAGAGAGTACCGATGAATCTGAGATCTAGAGAACGATGCTTAATCAAGAGAGTGAATTTGTTTTTCTTTTTTCTCCTTTTTTTTAATTAAATTTCGAATGGCGAATATCTACTGGTGTTTTTTTTTTCTTTCTTTTTTGGTTATTATTACAAGGGGGAGTCTGGTACAATGGTGAGCAAGCAAGCAACGTGCTCTTTTGCTCTTTTGTTATTTTTTTCTTCTTGGAGTGACGAATATAGAGACGTGATTCGAGTGTACGTGTGCCTTGGTTTACACAACCGTCTGATGCAATTACTAAAGTCAGCTAATGGAAGAAGAGAGACAAAATGGAATGATTCCAATTTTTTTTTTGCACCAAGCCACCAATGATATTTGATCCTCAAATTATTTCAAAAATAAATACTCGCTTAGTCATTATATTTTAATTTAAGTATCGGTTTATTCTCAGTATTTAAAAAAAATCTCAAGATACCATGTTGTTAATAATGTTGCACTTCTATCTTTTTTTTTTTACAATAATACTTTTGTAATAATATTCTTCACAATATTAATAAAAAGAAAAATAATAATTTATTAAATTAATCTTAAAAATAACATAAAAATTTACACAAACCTTTATATTATTATTTTACTTTTATGATTAATTTGGTAAACTAACTTTTTATTAAAATAATTATTAGTAAGATTGTTGTAAGGAGATTAAAAATTGCTTTAAGTTGACTGATATTAATTTATTTATAAATAATTAATAGTAAGATTGTTGCACATGTACAAAAAATACTAGTTCTTTCAAACCAATATTTATTGGTTAATTTCCTAATAAATACTTATTGGTTAATTTACTAATTAATTTTTTTATAGATAAATTAAATAATATCAAGAATATTGTTGAAATGATATTATTGTAAAAGGAAAGAAAAATAAGGGTAAAAATATAACATATTTAATTGTAGGTATGTTTTGAGGTAATTTTTAAAATATAGGAACTAAATGGGTACTTAGATTAAAATATAAAAACTAAACGAACATTTATCCATTATTTCACTAATCCCCACTTTTTAATTTATCTTAGTGCTTTTTTAGAATTTCCCTTATTAAATAGAAAAATTACTATTTTATTTTATTCTTTCTCTATGTCCCCTCTCTCTAGTGTTAGTGTATTTATTAATTGATAATCGGAATGGACTGGAATTGGATGGAATTGAAATAAGGAATGGAAATTATAATAAATTGTTCATTTGAGTTATAGGAATTCGGAATCGGAATGGACTATATTCTCATTAATATGTTTACTTTATATTATAATCGAAATGGACTATTACAAGTTACTAAAATTTCTTTTGTTAATTGTTGCCCTTAGTAGTATTTGTATCTATTATAATAATAACAATAATAAGAATAAAAATAATAATAATAATACTGAAAATAATAATAAGGACTATAATAATTAAAATAAATTTCAATAATGATAATAATAAATTTTATAATAATAATAATTTATTAATTATAATATTATTGTTATTATTATTATTATTATTATTATTAATAAATAATAAAAGAACCTATTTGTAAATATTACAAAACTTCTAGGTATTTTTTATAAATTCTACAGAGACCAAAATGTAAAAAATGACATTGATACACGTTGCTGGCATTCTGTTTTGAGCTAATAATAAGCTAATAAATTGAAGTAAAAATAATAATAATCAAACATAAAATGCATATATAAATCCAAAGTGATTTCCAATACAACATAAGTTCTAGTAATATAAAATTAAAATCCATACATAAAACATATAGAAGTTCAAGCATCACTAGTTGAATAAGTCACCAACTATATATATAAGTTCAAAATCCCAACATAGTAATTAGGGTTAATATCATATGAGTGATTTATGTTTCAACAAATTATAAAAAAGTAATATATGTTTCAAAAATAAGCATCTAGGTGACACGCCGTTAATTTTTCCGTTAAATTTAACGAGAACAGTAAAATAATTATAAAATGACATTTTTACCCCTATAATTAATTATAAAATGGTGTTTCTACCTCTATAATAGTTATAAAATGATATTTCTACCCCTACAATTAGTTAGAAAATAATATTTATACCCCTAATCATTTATTTTTATTTTTTAAATAAAAATATATATAAAAAATTGCATCTAAGTTTAATTAGCTGGCTTTTTGTTTGTTACAAGTTAAAACAAACAATTTTAAATTTTTTTTAAAAATTTCTTGTTGAATCAAAATTTTCTTGCTAAAAAAATTGTTTGATTTAACAAAAATAAAGCCTATTAATTAAACTTAAATTAACTTAGAGGGACAAAAAAGTCATTTCATCATAATTTTATTGCTCCCGTTAAATTTAACGAAAAAATTAACGGCGTGTCACCTAGTTGCTTGTTTTTGAAACATATATCACCATTTTATAATTTATCGAAACATCAGTCACCCATGTAATATTAACCCTAGTAATTAATATGGGACAAGTACAAAGTTTCAATATGTAACTAATACGGGACTACATCACATGACGAAGTATTTGAATGGCAGAACCTTTCTTGAAGTGATCAGGCAATGTAAAGAACACATGTAGCAAATCATAATTTGAAGCCAAAATACAAGTCGCATCATATATTTCTAACTTAGCGAAGCCTTCAATTTTGCTCATTTCTCCTAAAGGTGGCAAAACGAATAATCGAATCGAATTCGAATCAAATTCTAAATGAATTGGGTCAATATTTTACTGATTCGGATTCGATTTGTTTATTTAACGAATTGAAAGCATAGCATGCGGATTCAATTCGTTTAATAGAATTAATAAACGAATCATATTGAATCTGGATTCGTTTATTATACGTTTATCCTATAATAAATGAATCCATAACGAATCGAAGTTTATCCTATAATAAACGAATCCATAGCGAATCGAATTGAAATTCGTTTACAAATATTAAATAAATAATCCAAACGATAAGATTAAAATGTTACAAAAATTAAGTAAATTAACCATCAACAGAGACAAAATATAAAAGTTAAAAAAAAAGAAAAAAAGAGGAAAATGAAGTAATGACATGAACAAGATCGTCAGCGGCAGATGGAGATTTGTGCAGCGGGGTTGTCAGCGGGAGATAGAGATTTGTGCAGCGAGATCCTCAGTGACTATCGGCATCGGGATCAATGATTAGTGTTAAAAATTGTATGTTTATCTAGTGATTAAATAGTATTTTGTGCTTACGTTATAATTTATATTTGTAATTATGTAAT
Organism: Clausena lansium; assembly: GCA_030449835.1. NCBI lineage: Eukaryota > Viridiplantae > Streptophyta > Magnoliopsida > Sapindales > Rutaceae > Clausena > Clausena lansium. Next base: position 316,879 of record JASUUF010000397.1, read on the forward strand.
CTGTTATGAATTTCTAGTTATGATTTTAAATATTTGATATTATGTATTTTTGTGTGTTTATTAGGTGCAATAATACTTTAACGCAATTCGAGGCTCCAAACAGATAAACGGACGTCAAATTTGAATTCCGGAGGTCTGAAAACCTTAGGAGAGATATAAAGGGTCATATATACTGTTCATGTATACGGTACTATTCACATATACGGTACCGTTCACATATACAGTATGCTGACGTTGCATTGACTGATGATGTGGCAGCATACTATTGGATAAAAAAGAATGAGCTTATGATAGATATGAGTGCATTGGATAGCTGTCAACTTTGACCAAAATCTCAACCGTTCATATTTCAATGGCTACGATCGTGGCACGTGACTATGGTTGGTGAGTTGGGTTGGGGGATTCGAGCCTTTGTATTTGGGTTGACCCGATCCGCCCATTAACCCGTCAAATCTCAACCGTTCTTTGACCAAATCGAACGCTTCAAATAATGCCACGTGTCATGTTGACTTATAAAGTTTGACCAGCCTTCAGATCTTGATCTAGTGGTTGTGTGAAGTGCATACATAAAGCTTATGATGGACCGCAAAGCACTGGATTATGAACCAATTTTCCTATAAATATAGCCTCATTTTCATGTTTGGGGGAGCCCTTTTTCTCAAATTTTTCTTCTAAATTCTTTGTAATTTATATTTATAAAATTTCAATTGTGTTTTTAATATTTTTGGTAATTCTTTTCATAAATAAATTTAGTTTTATTTCTAATTTTAGTTGCTTTTATTTCTTTTAATTATGTATAATTTGGTTTTAATAATTACTTTAATTTCAATTATGTCTAGCTAAATAAATATAGTTAGGGTAAGGTGAAACTCTTAGAAAATAAATATGATTTAATCAAATTCTATTTTTAATTATATTAATTAAATTATTTTCTATTTAATTCTACCCATATTTTATATTTTGGAATTTTGATTTATTGTAGACAAACAATGGAGTTTGGCACAATAAATTCTTAATATCTTAATATAAATTATGGCAAATTGTATTTTGACTTATTGTAAACAAATTAAATTTTGGTACATTAAGTACTTAATCAATATTAAAATTAATTGGAAAATAATGATAATTTATATAATTAATCTTTTGGGCAATAAATCTAAATAAAAATGATCAAAAGAAATTGTTAGATTGTATTTAATATTAAGAGTGGATCCAGACCCTAACTAATTTAATTCCATATTTTCACTTAAAATTAATTTACATATATTTCAATTTTTTTTTCTCAGAAAATTTAAAATAAATAAATTTTAATCCTTTCCATGTGGTTCGACCCCGGACTCATCGGGTTATGTTATAACAAGACACTCTTAGATTTGGGAGTAATACACTTTTGACTCGTGTCAAGTTTTTGGGACCGTTGCCGAGGAAAGGTATTTATTTTTTTATTTTCGTTTTTCCTTTTATTTCTTTGAATTTTTATATATTTTTCCTTAAATACCCTTCTACCCACAAAACTTTTCAGAATCTTCACTTTCATCCCACATGGCTTCTAAACTTCTACAAATTACAGTGCAACCTTAAAATTATAAAAAATTTGTGAAGCGATCCCTGGACGAAATTTCTCATAATAATCAAACTTAGACTTAAATCTTGGATATAATTTGGACTAAACAAACTAATTATTAACTCCTAACTTTCTAACTTCTTTAAAATTTAGCAATTTAATTTTTACATTTTTTTGCTTTAATTTATGTTTGTACTTTAAAGGGTCGGTTTACCGCCCAAAACTGTTAATTTTAATTTTCAGTATTTTTTGCTACAATTAGTTTAAAGGGTCTATTCACCATCCGATACTGTTAATTTTAATTTTCAGTATTTTTTTCTGCAATTAGTTTAAAGGGCCGGTTCACCGCCCAAAACTGTTAATTTTAATTTTTTTTACAATTAGTTTTTTATTTATTTAGCATTTTTAATTAGTGTAATTTTCATTTAGCTCTTGTGTTATTTGTTGTGTAATATTTTTGTAATATAATTTCACACACACACATCATCATCCTTGTATGAGAAGCTGGTCACGAACCTCAAATGGGAGATTAATCCGCAGATCTCAATCACCACCAATCATGGAAGAAATCTATGAAGAGAACATTCTGGATCAAATTAATCCACAAATTAATCAATAAGACAATCACTCTCAGTAAGATTGGTGGCGATTGAGATCTGCGAATTAAACTCCCACTTGAGGTTCGAGATCAGCGTCTCATACAAGGATGATGATGTGTGTGTGTGTGAGATTATATGACAAAAATATTACACAACAAATAACACGAGCTCAATGAAAATTACACTAATTAAAAATGCTAAATAAATAAAAAATCTAATTGCAAAAATATAATAAAAAAATTAAAATTAACAGTTTTGGGCAGTGAACCAGCCTTTTAAACTAATTGCAAAAAAAAATACAGAAAATTAAAATTAATAGTTTCAGACGGTGAACTGACCCTTTAAACTGATTGCAGAAAAAAATACTGAAAATTAAAATTAACAGTTTCGGGCAGTGAACCGTTTAAACTAAAAACATAAATTAAAGCAAAAAAAATATAAAAATTAAATTGCTGAAATTTAAAGAAGTTAGAAAGTTAGGAGTTAATAATTAGTTTGTTTAGTCCAAATTATGTCCAAGATTTAAGTCCAAGTTTGATTATTATGAGAAATTTCGTCTAGGGATCGCTTCGCAAATTTTTTATAACTTTATGGTTGCATTGTAATTTGTAGAAGTTTAGAATCCATGTGGGATGAAAGTGAAGATTCTGAAAAATTTTGTGGGTAGAAGGGTATTTAAGAAAAAATATATAAAAATTCAAGGAAATAAAAGGAAAAACGAAAATAAAAAAATAAATACCTTTCCCCGGCAACAGAGCCAAAAACTTGACACGACTCAAGTATAAGAGCGTCTTGTTATAATATAACCCGGTAAGTCCGGGGTCGAACCAGATGGAAAGGATTTAAATTTATTTATTTTAAATTTTCTGAGAAAAAAAAATAAAATTGAAATATATGTAAATTAATTTTAAGTAAAAATATAGAATTAAATTAGTCAGGGTTTGGATCCACTCTTAATATTAAATACAATCTAACAATTTCTTTTGATCATTTTTATTTAGATTTATTGCCCAAAAGATTAATTATATAAATTATCATTATTTTCCAATTAATTTTAATATAGATTAAGTACTTAATGTGCTAAAATTCAATTTATCTACAATAAGTCAAAATACAATTTTGCCATAGTTTATATTAAGATATTAAAAATTTATTGTGCCAAACTCCATTGTTTGTCTACAATAAATCAAAATTTCAAAATATAAAATATGGGTAGAATTAAATAGAAAATAATTTAATTAATATAATTAAAAATAGAATTTGATTAAATCATATTTATTTTCTAAGAGTTTCACTTTACCCTAACTATATTTATTTAGCTAGACATAATTGTAACTAAAGTAATTATTAAAACCAAATTATACATAATTAAAAGAAATAAAAGCAACTAAAATTGGAAATAAAACTAAATTTATTTATGAAATAATTACCAAAAATATTAAAAACACAATTGAAATTTTATAAATATAAATTACAGAGAATTTAAGAGAAAAATTTCAGAAGAAGGTTTCCCCCAAACATGAAAATGAGGCTATATTTATAAGAAAATTGGTTTATAATCCAGTGCCTTGCGGTCCGTCATAAGCTTTATGTATGCACTTCACACAACCACTAGATCAAGATCTGAAGGCTGGTCAAACTTCATAAGTCAACATGACACGTGGCATCATTTAAAGCGTTCGATTTGGTCAAAGAACGGTTGAGATTTGACGGGTTAATGGGCGGATCGAGTCAACCCAAATATAAAGGCTCGGATCCTCCAACCCAACTCACCAACCATAGCCACGTGCCACGATCGTAGCCATTGAAATATGAACTATTGAGATTTTGGTCAAAGTTGACAGCTATCCAGTGTACTCATATCTATCGTAAGCTCATTCTTTTTTATCCAATACTATGCTGCCACATCATCAGTCAATGCCACGTCAGCATACTGTATATGTGAACGGTGTCGTATACGTGAACAGTACCGTATACGTGAATAGTACCGTATACATGAACAGTACATATGACCCTTTATGTCTCTCCTAAGGTTTTCAGACCTCCGGAATCTAAATTTTAAATTCGTTTATCTGTTTGGAGTCTTAAATTGCGTCAAAGTATTATTGTACCTAATAAACACACAAAAATACATAATATCAAATATTTAAAATCATAACTAGAAATTCATAACATATTACATAATTACAAATATAAATTATAACGTAAGCACAAAATACTATTTAATCACTAGATAAACATACAATTTTTAACACTAATCAATCGTCAATGGGTAAAGAGGATGATGAAAAGAATGGGATCAAATTGAGATGGAGCAGCAGTGGGATCGTCTACGGCTATTGGCATCGGGATCATTAGCGCGAATATTGTCAACGGAATTGTCAGCAGCTGCTGTTGTGGCCTAACTTCAGTCATTCGATCTTTTCGACCCAGTGGCTGTGGTGGATGATTACTGGGCTTGGACAGCAATGGCTTGATGTCGGTGATGGAGGGTTCGGTTTAGGTAAGTGCTAGAAACAAAACTGGATAAGCATAAACAAAAATAAAACCAGAAATAAAACCAGAAACAAAACATCAAAACCAAAAATAAAAGTGCTGGAAAACTTCAATATTTCCTCGATTTTGGTTATGATCCAAATAACAACAACGGTTGAACTAACATAGCCATGAGAATTGAGAAGACTGAAGAGTGAAGAGGGGCTGAGAAAAGTCGAAGAGAAAGAAATTACGGTCGGCTGCCCTAATTTTTCATCTCATTTATATATTGTCTTATTATTATTTATAATTACTAAATTAACCTTCATATTTTAAAACTTTTTCATACATATTTAAGGATAAATATATAATTTAGTTAAACGAATACGAAACGAATTTTAAACGAATAGACTGTATTTAATTCGTTTATGACCCATTTATTAAACGAATCCTAAACGAATAAACAAACCAATGTCTTCAAATCGAGATTTGATTTGTTTAATTAACAAATTAAATCGAATTCACACATTTATTAAACGAATCAATTTTTTTAAACCCAAACCCATCTAATTTGCTTCTAATCGAATTGAATAAACGAATCCTGAACCTAGGTTGCCACACCTAATTTCTCCACATAACTTGCCTTATAAATCAACTGATCCTTATCATTAGAAAGCCCACTAACCAAACCATTTAGCTTAGAGTCCATTGCTGCCTCTGACTCAGCCATCGTCATAATATTTGAACACATGTGATCAAATGATTTGTCTTTATTTTTTATTTTCCTACACTTATTTGTTGAATTGCTAGGAGTAGAATTAGCTTGATGAGGTGTAGCATTCGTTTTAGGAGTACATGATATATCATTAATGAAATCTTAAATAAAGGGCTCATTAATTGACTCACCTTCTAAATTCACATCAATGTTGTCATCTTGACGTACTTCTTCCTCATCATCATCTGCATTGCCAACATTAGCTTCAGTTGCCCCATCTTAGCCATAAATATTGGCAAATGTGTAATAATGTGGAAATGGTTTATTAAATAAACTAGGTACATCATTTCTTTTCCATTAAAAAAATAATGTGTCAGTAACATAAAATCAGTAAGTAAAAATGACAATATAAAATGAAAAAACTTTATCTATCAAGAAGTAAAAATGACAACATAAAATGAAAAAACTTTATCTATCAAGAAGTAAAAATGACAACATAAAATGAAAAAACTTTATCTTAACATACTCATCAAAACATCCTTTTCATGTATTATCATCATTTTCTCATTATCCCAACCCACAAGCTAAGACATAACATATTAAACATAGCAAAATATTTTTGCTTGAACCATTTCACTCTAGATTCAATGTGAGGAGAAGCTTTTAAACCACAACCTGGCAATTTCGCTTCCATCTTATTTTCCAATTGTTGCAAATACCTACTTTTAGAACCACAATAAGATCTCTACATAGGATTTTGAGTCAATTCCAACAATGAGTCAATCAATGCATTATATTTAGTAGTTGTCTATAAATGTTTGTTCATACTCTGACCTCTAGGAACTAGAGTGGGAACATAACTCATTCCATATATTCAAATACAATATTCATAGTCAAATAACAATACAATATCTAATGTAAAATAACAATACATTATCCAAACTCAAAGAACAATATGATATCCAATGTAAAAGAACAATATAATATCCAAACTTAAACAACATAAAATCCAATGTCAAAGAACAATACAATAACAAATGTCAAATAACAACTCAATATAATGTTAAAGTGAATTCCATAAAGTTATAGACAAATGCTTCATGCTTGTCTACTTGTGTGCCATGTGTTCAACATCTTTTGGACTAAATTTTGTCTCCAAATAGTCCACTCATTTGAGGGCTCAATGGTATCAATAATCTCTAAGTTATAGTTAATATATGGAGCTAGTTCATTATCCATTTCCATTTCCATATCATCGGATGGCATTTCTGTTCTAATAAAGTTATATAGCACACAACAAATAGACATTGTACATCTTTGTGTTTTTATATTATAAAAGCCATGACTTCTTAGAATAGCTCATCTCTTTTTCAAAAGTCCAAAACATCGTTCAATCATATTTCGAGCACTTGAGTGCTTCATATTAAACAACTCTTTTGAGGTAATAGGTTTGTGTCCATCCCTAAAGTAACTCAAATGGTAACGTTGCCCTCTAAATGGTGAACCCATTGGTGTATCCACAATCAACCAAGTAATAATAACCTACTAACAAAAGCCATCAGTACTAGGGTTGGCAAAAAAGCCCAGGCTTGTCCAAGCCCGAGCTGGCCTGGCCTAAGCCCCCACGGTGAACCTAGGACATAGGCTCAAAATTTTGAAGCCCCCTATGAACGGGCCCGGTTAAGGGCTTTTATAAAAAGACCGGGCCCAATTTATAAATTAAAAATTAAAAATATATATTTTTAATACACACACACACACACACACATATTTATAGTACTTTGACACTAAATTATTGGACTAATTTTTAAGATTAAGTAGAATTAGCTTATATTAAATTATATATAATATTATCTTTTATTTGGTGTAATATTGAATAGGATTATATTAAATTTAATTTAATGAATTAAAAATAATTATTTAAATAGTTCAATTATTTTTAAATTATATTACTAATTGTTGAATTAAATAACTAATCTACAATAATATTGTAATGAATCAATTAATAATTTTTATGTTTAGTATTATTTAATTGTTTATATAAATTATTGAATTAGTTTGTTTTCGATATTAACATTTGTGGTTTATTATCTTGTGTTGTTAATATTTTGTGTATTAGATAATCATATTTAATTTAATTTTTTTACTTATACCTTTATTAAAATTTTATTTAAAAAATTAATTAAAGCCCAAGCTCGTCCCAGGCAGGGCTCCGCTATCGACTGGATGGGCTACCAGTGGGCTTGCAAAAGCCCAGCCCAGGCCCACAAATCGCCCACCCTACTCACCTGATGGCTATGTTAGTCAAGAAATTTTATTGTAAATTGGAATTGCTAAACTAGCCAACTATAGAACTTGAGAATGAGACAGCACAAATACTCCTTATGAGTACATTGGTCAATTTGGTTGTGGCTTCCATGTCTACTATTTCTATTTGTATTTCCTGTAGTGAGAGCGTGAATTGAAATTGGAGTTAAATTTAGTTGACGAATGAGTTTAAGAGAGAATTGACAAGTATTTCAACTTGTTGATCTGAATCTAGTGTTGGCCCATTATGGACAATTTTTTTTATATTATCTATTGCATTGTAAACTTGGCTGTTGCTCTGTAACTTGAGGCTTTAATTGTCATTGTTGATTGTTATAACTAGTCTTTTCTGTTTGATCTGACAGCCTAAAGATTTTTGTATCAATGACAATAGTGGCGCTCCTTGTCCTTATTCCCGTCAATGTGTCAAGTGGAACGTTATTTTTTTTGGGAAAATAAACAAAAATAACCTAAAAAATTTTGCCAATTTTTAAACTAACCTCTTTAACTTTTTTCTATCAACATTAGCCAAACAAAAATATTTTTCCCTAAATTACCCTCCATAGCAAACTCATCTTCCTCTTCGCTAAACCAGCAAACCGTAACCAACTTTCACCAAACACTAAACCCTAATATGCTATTGCATGTTGAATCATCATCGGCATTGGCGAACGCTAACGGAGAACGGCAAGGTCAACGGGAATCTATCTGAAGAGCTAAAAACCTAAGTAAGCTAATTAAAAACATATATGTTGCAACTGTGCATCAGTCATTTGTTAAGTTGGGATGTGTTTTTGTGTGTTCGAGTGGCTGCGAGACAGAAAACGAGTGTTGGTGGTGGCTATTGCACGTCGGGAGAGGATGGCTATCGCAGGTGGGAGAGGCACCATGTCGCACCAACCTTGGTGCCCTATCGCACACCCTGTCGCACCACTTTTCTTCCATTTAGTTTTATGCTTTATTTCTTGTCGTCATGATTAAAAAAAAAAAGGATTCCAAAATGGTAAAATACGAATTCTGGTTAAAACAATTTTTCGGGCTTTGTTTCATCAACAAGTGCAGGTTAACAGTCACAAGAGTTATTAATCATAACCACTTGACCTATCATTTAGCTTACAAAAAGCTCTTATCTACCTCAAGCAGATCCTAAATTTGATTAATTATAACCACTTGACCTATCATATACTACGACGGAGCATTTTTTGCTTCAGTCGTAAGATAGATTGATCCTCGCACAGCTTTGCAGTCTGCTCCTCCGGCAAAGTCACCATCACAGTTCTTGCAAGTCCTGCTTCTGCTGAAGGCTTCACAAGGATCAACCCTTCACCTTTGGCATTCCCTACATGGCATGACATGTGGACAGGCTTTACACTATCAAAATTCGTAGAGTACATCACAAGTTAGTCACCAATAATCATGTGCTCCATGCTAACACAGGTGAGTTCAGTGCCATACATTGCAAAAGGTAGTGCATACTTCCCTCCCTCTTCCTTATGCAAATCAAGCCAATGCAAAGTTGCCCAAAACTCCTTTTCCTTGAGACCTGACACATGGCAATAAACCATCTCCGCCACATGTCCTAACATGCTGCAATTCATCTTTGAAACGCATTCTGAACCCAGCAAATTAAGTTATCCTGCAAGAAAAGTTATTTATATTAAATTACAATGAGTTCTTGTTAAATAATTGAATTGAATTACATTATAATTTATTTTTTGAAAAATAATATATGATTGTATTTACAAGATGTAATAAGCCTATTTAAATGTCTTATATTCAGATATAATATAAAAATATTCAATTTCTTTATGATGCTTGCAACATTATGCACACTACTTATAATTTATCGATGACATTTTGTTGATGTTAACCAAGTGAAAACAACTTGGCGAAAAAATTATGTACCATCGGTCTGATGGTAGGATCAGCTAATGATATTATGTTAGATAGTAAAATAGTGAGTTTCATTATATAATTATTGTGGGTCTCACTTTAAGATCCTCAAAATTAATATCATAAAAATAATAACTCTCGAAACTTTGACATTTTAGAAAGCATTAATAGCCCGTCTTTCCTAAACTAAATTTTATGCTTTCTGATATCAGGTGCACTGCTGCCTGTCGCACTAGACTTGGTGAGATAGGGCGTTGGTTGCACCAAATCTTGGTGCGACGCAGTGCTTGTACGAGATTTGGTGCCACCGGCAGCATCGACCCCCAACGCCACCAATACATCCTCACCCACGCCAACAATATCACACAGTCTTCAATCCTCAACACCATCACCAACAACAACACAATAACAACAACTACACTAAGACACACAAAAAATATGCAATAAAACTTTGAACTAATCTTAATAAATCTAGATCTTGGCTATTTAGGTGTCGTTGGCCGCCGATGATAACTCAAGAAAAGCCTGCCGCTGATTGTGCTGGAAATCGGTGAGAAAGAGCTTGCTTAGAGAGAGAGCTTCAGTTTGGTGAGAGTGAAAATGAAGGGGGTATTTTCGGGAGTGTATGGTTTGTTTGGCTAATGTTAATAGAAAAAAGTTAGAGGAATTAGTTTGGAAATTGGCAAAATTTGTTGAGTCATTCTTGTAAATTTCCCTTCTTTTTTAGGAAAGAATTGGTTGTGAGTGATATTAACAAGCTTTCAATATCTAATGTTCGCCCTAAATCCATAAGGTAACTTATTTTCTCCCAAATTAAAGATAATTGTACAGTATTGAGAACTGAAATTTATTAACCTGATGTGTGATTATCATTTATTCTTACAATTTGAACTTATCAAATCACTATTTTGTGAAAGAAAATATATTACTTTTCTTGTTCACATGTTGCTTCTTTAAAATGCGGGAACAATATTGTTTTATGTTGGTATCATTTTCCTTACCATTTAAGTTTTATTAAATTATTACTGTATGGCATATCAATTTTCTAAAGAAGTATTATGTTTGAATCTCAAGTTTTTTGTCCATATAGGATTGGAATACTTGTTCACCTTCTGGATTTGTTTCATGCTATACAAAGAATATGATATTGTAGCATTAATGAGGTTGCACTTCTTGGCTTCACAAGCAAGGCGTGCAGAACAGTTCATAGTGAGTTGACCTGTTGCTTCTTAAGTGACCCAAGAAGAGCTTTTAAAGCATGCTAGAAATCAAGATCCAACTGTTATATGATTGTTCTTTATGCATGTTTAGGGGTCAAAGTCGCATGTTATTGTTTTTATATCTAGAGAGATCTTATATGCATTTATGATCTGTATTTTGGAAGTTTGTACCTTTTGGAGTTTAACCTTTTAATACATTTCGGCAAATGGATGATGAATAAGAATCTAAGATTTTCACTCTTGGACTTATTGGCAAATTGTTAGTTGCTAGCAGTGGAAAAGGTAGCCTACTCTGTTAACTTTTCCGTTTGCTTGAGCGAAAGTGTTTGCTGAGTTTATAATTTTCAAATTTTATTAAAAAAAAACCTAGTTCTAGATATTTTTAATATTAGTTATGATTGTATTTGAGTAGTGAGTTAAAACCGAACTGTACCGTACTGAACCGAATTTTAGAACCAAACTAAAAATCTAAAATTTGGTTTTAGTTCGGCTCTTTTTCTTGAGAACCGTTCGACCATACTGCCCACCCCTCACTTTTGAAAAAAAAATATTTTCAAGGGTATATAGCACACTCGGTTGATAATATTATTATTTATTATAGTGAGACCTCAAGGGAACTTTGAGAACAAAGAACTTGTTGGAGTTTACGGCATCCGGTAAATGTGCTTTCATGTTTGTGTTTGGAAATATTGAGGAAGAGGGTTGTTGTTTTTATTGAGAAAGTGTAAAGATACAAGATCTTTTCACTAGCAAAAGAGATCACAATTGTAGTTATTTCATGCACTGTATTGGTGAATGAATTAAAAGTTGAGTAAGCTTTGTTGAGATTTTGTTCTGTGATAATCAAGGCTTGCGATGCAATAATGGTTAATATGTTTTTAAATAGTATAGGAACACCGTAAGTTAATTACTCATATAGTCAAAATTTTCTAGAAGTAGTCTATAACGATCTTAATTATGGCAATCTGTACTTCATTTCAAAATATATAAGCAGTAAATTTTTTTAATCATATTTATGGAATTTACTAAGAAAATTGCATAACTATATCGAATATGCAATCTTTATTGATCTCCTCTTTTTATAGTCTATGGTTTTAAATAAAGCTTTTGAAATGATATAATTAATTGTTGTCGAAATGAATTTTAATTTCAAATAAATTCTAATTAATTAAAGATGGCATCAAGCTAACAGGGACAACCAAGTGCACAAAATCATATTGCTAACTGATATGTGATTTACATTTATACAATATTCAAGTGCGTACAAAGGTTTCTAACAAATTATACTTGTGGACGGGCCACCCTTATGTCTTGACGGCATACAGGGCAAGCAAATCCCCCTGGTGTTAAGCCATGAGCCCACACAGCTTGCATGAAACACTGTAAGTAGATAATTCAACAAAAGAAATAAAATTGATCAGCAAATAATTAAGTAATTTCACAATTAGCTAGGTTAAATTAATTATTAATAATTGATAACATGATGATTTAAAACTTACCGTGTGCACAAGGAAGGACTTTGAGATTTTCCCCCTCCTGATATTCCTCAAGGCAAATTGCACACATCAAGTCTCCATTGCGTTGATCTGAAGTTTTAGAAGTGAATACAAAGGTATGTAGTGCATTCACTAAACTTCTTCTTTGTTGCCGTGGAGTTTGTTCTTCCATCATTATGGGATTGGGTTCGGGCTCGAGCACAGGAATGAGATGCGTCAAATATGCAAGTATAATGGATGATGATGTTACCAATGATAAAAGTAGTACCATCGCCGCAAAAAACCAATACCACTATGTCCCTTTCGAAAGGGGAAATAAACAACATTCCCCACCTTGCCCTAGCGCCTGCTCTTTTAAATACTGACCAGCATCGAATAAAACAACAGTGGCATGTTTGCTTAAACCCTCTGGATTTATGTGCACTAGTTATACGGATAAAAAAATAAAATAAAATAAAAAATTAAGATTTACACAAAAAAAAATTTATAATATAAAATGTTTAAATATTTTTCATACTTGAGTTTAGAAGGTCTTTTACTCTATCATCGTAAATAATTACAACTTGATGACCTGTCGCTTGAGTATTCTGCATTTTAGTGTCGTAATCACACATGCCACGAATTATTAAAATGAAACCGGTTGTTCTATTAGAAGCAATCGAAGGGTTGCTTAATATGGAACAACCATTTGGAGGATCTACTACGTGGAGAGGTCCACATATCCCCATCTTATTAACTTCTAAAAAAATAAAGACCAAAAAATTAGCTACAATCTATATTACATATTTCAAGAAACAAACATGAGGTAAAAGTGAAAATTTACCATTTCTGGCAGGAATGTCGGGGAAGTGCACTTACGAGGGCATCCAAACAACGGATGCATGTGAAAAGAGAAAGCGCAGGTAGACAACAAAGATGACAAATAATTTACCCATCTTTTTCTTTGGAAGCATCTAAAAAACCGTTTAAATTGTAGCCTTATCCCTTTACAAAATTCTTCTTCCGGAAACAAGATCAAATGACAGTAAAAGCATTAATACAAGTTTTCAGAGAAATGGTTAGAGCAAGATCACAGTAAAAGCAGAAAAATGGTTCAGCCATTAATACCAGTTTTCAGAGATATTACTTCAAATGACAGTGTCGGTTCTTCTACAACTCAGATTCTGGTTTACTTCGACAATTTTCTTCTTCTTTCGGTGGAGATTCCTCTCTAGGTTCTTCTTGTAGCATTATACCTTTTCAAAATTCTTTTTCCAGAAACAAGATCAAATGACAGTAAAAGCATTAATTCAAGTTTTCAGAGAAATGGTTAGAGCAAGATCACAATAAAAGCAGAGATTAGAGCAAGATCACAATAAAAGCAGAGAAATGGTTCAGCTATTAATAAAAATTTTTAGAGAGATTACTTCAAATGACAATGTCAGTTCTTCTACAACTCTTATTCTAGTTCAATTCGACAATTTTCTTCTTCTTTCACTGCAGCTTCCTTTCTAGGTTCTTATTGCAGCCTTATACCTTTTCAAAATTCTTCTTCCAAAAACAAGATCAAAGACATTAAAAGCATTAATTCAAGTTTTCAGATAAATGGTTAGAGCAAGATCAAAGTAAAAGCAGAGAAATGGTGCAGCCATAAATACAAATTTTCAAATAGATTACTTCAAATGACAGTCTCAGTTCTTCTACAACTCAGATTCTGGTTCACGTCAACAATTTTCTTCTTCTTTCGGTGGAGCTTCCTCTCTAGGTTCTTCTTGCAGCCAAAGATGGCCAACGGGCCGTGCGGCACGGGCACGGCACGTGCACGGCACGGACACAGCACGTGCACGACACATGTACGGCACGGGCACGGGCATGGCACGCAGCTAGGCTGAGCTGGGCTGGACTTAGAAATTTAGGCACGTGGGCCTTAAAAGCCAGCACAATTCGAAATGAGTTAAAGCACGACACGTGAAAAAGCATGCAATAAGCACATTTTACTTTTTAATGAAAATAGATTTAAATTTTATGATTTTACAAATAACTTGAAATTGAATCTTTTTATATATTTTTTCTTTAGCATAAGTTTTTTAAATTCATTAAACTCTTAGCTTAAAAAAACACTCTAATTGTTTTGTGTTTATAATTTATTAAATGAATAGCTAATATCATGATTTTAATAAATAAAATTATAAATATCATGATTTTATAATGTATGTAATAATATTATTATAAACTATGATCTATGACTCTATGTAAGTCTAAGTTAACAATTAAGTTAATCATTGAGAAAATTTATTATTGTTAAGTATAAAAAGAATTATAATACCATAAGATCTAACTTAATAGTTAGTATTATATTCTCATACTATTATTAGTTTATTATTATTAAATATGTGCTTGAGTTTCGAACTTTTGATTTTATTGAACTTGACTAAAGACACTTGGACTAAAAAAAGGGACATAGAATTTAAAAAAAACCAATGACTTATCATGCCTTTTTAAAAAATAAAAAGAAAAAAGAAAAAAAGTTATCGTGCTTTTTTTCTTAGGCACAGCATTGCACGCATGGGCACGACACGTGTGCTGGACCAGGCCTAGGGAATAAAATTAGGCACGGCACGGCACGTGCAAGAGCACGCATGGGCCTTCCTTTCATGGGCTGAGCTGGCACGGCACAGACCATTGGCCACCTTTACATGCAGCATTATACTTTTCAAAATTCTTCTTCCAGAAACAAGATCAAATGACAGTAAAAGCATTAATTCATGTTTTCAGAGAAATGGTTAGAGTAAGGTCACTGTAAAAGCAGAGAAATGGTTCAGCCATTAACACAAGTTTTCTGAGAGATTACCTCAAATGACAGTGTCGGCTCTTCAACAGCTCAGATTCTGGTTCACTTCAACAGTTTTCTTCTTCTTTCGCTGGAGCTTTCTCTCTAGGTTCTTCTTGCAGCATTATACCTTTTCAAAATTCTTCTTCCAGAAACAAGATCAAATGGCAGTACAAGCATTAATTCAAGTTTTCAGAGAAATGGTTAGAGCAAGATCATAGTAAAAGTAGAGAAATGGTTCAACCATTAAGACAAGTTTTTAGAGAGATTACTTTAAATGACAATGTCGGTTCTTCTACAACTCAGATTCTGGTTCACTTCGATA
This sequence comes from Clausena lansium, assembly GCA_030449835.1. Classification (NCBI taxonomy): domain Eukaryota; kingdom Viridiplantae; phylum Streptophyta; class Magnoliopsida; order Sapindales; family Rutaceae; genus Clausena; species Clausena lansium. The sequence goes on from JASUUF010000397.1 coordinate 332,282, forward strand.
ATTTTCTTCTTCTTTCGGTGGAGCTTTCTCTCTAGGTTCTACTTGCAGCCTTATACCTTTTTAAAGTTCTTCTTCCAGAAACAAGATCAAATGACAACAAAAGCATTAATTCAGGTTTTTAGAGAAATGGTTAGAGCAAGATCACAGTAAAAGTAGAGAAATGGTGCAGCCATTAATACAAGTTTTTAAAGAGATTACTTCAAATGACAGTGTCGGTTCTTCTACAACTCAGATTTTATTTCACTTCAACAATTTTCTTCTTCTTTCAATGGAGCGATCTCTCTAGGTTCTTCTGGCAACCATTTACTTTTTGAAAATTCTTCTTCGAGAAATAAGATCAAATGAAAGTAAAAGCTTTAATTCAAGTTTTCAGATAAATGGTTAGAGCAAGATCACAGTAAAAGTAGGGAAATGGTTTAGCTATTAATACATGTTTTCAGAGAGATTACTTCAAATGACAAAGTCGGTTCTTCTACAACTCAGATTCTGGTTCACTTCAACAATTTTCTTCTTCTTTCGGTGGAGCTTCCTCTCTAGATTCTTCTTGCATCCTCATACATTTTCAAAATTCTTCTTCCAGAAACAAGATCAAATGACAGTAAAACCATTAATTCAAGTTTTCATAGAAATGGTTCAACCATTAATACAAGTTTTCAGAGAGATTACTTCAAATGATCACATTGTCGATTCTTCTACAACTCATATTCTAGTTCACTTCAACATATGTCTTCTTCTTTCTGTGGAGCTTCCTCTCTAGATTCTACTTGCAGCCGGTGGGAGGGATCTTCTCAGAAACCTAGATAAGAGATGGAGATGTGGCACAGGTTCAAAAAAGAAAAAACAAATATTGAGAGATAGGGTTAGATCGAAAAAGCATGCACGCTAGCCTTTTCTCTTTTCTCTCTCTTTTTTCTAAAAATCAATTCTTATCTGTTGTTATGATATTTTGTTTCTCAACTAAAGTCAAGGTATGTGATTTTTCAGCTTGATCATTTCACAGTTCCTAATATGTTGGAGCATTATCGTCTTTGCTTTTCTAAACTAAGGTAAAAAACAGGAAACATTGGCTCATTCAAACATATTCACCCACCAATCACTTAATCAAAACAGACAACCTGACTACTGGGTATGAAAAATATTGCCTTGTTCACTTCATTACGGTCATGAAGTTATGTTTTACATATAATGAACTATCTTTGATCAGTACAAGGTTGTAAATTTATCAGGATGCCTTGAGTCAAAGGAACCAATTATGTTCACATTTTGCACAAGTAGCTAGTCATCATCAGAACTAGATTCTAGTTAGAATTTTTGGGGTCAAGTTCATACTTATCTAATTGGCACCTTTCTTATCGAAAAGAAGGATGGCGAGAGCAATAAAGATGATGATAATCAGAGAGTAATTAGAATGGAAGCTAAATCAATAGTGTGCTAAGTTGGAAAATATTGTCTAAAATCCCTCCTTTCATCCTTTGCTAGCTAGAAATGTTGGCTTGAAGAGATGAGCTCGCAAGTACAAGTTTTTTGTACATTTTAATTAAGACCTGAAACTCTCTCTTCTATGTTTTCAATTTTAGGTTCCCATTCTCGTCAATAATTTAAATATGCATGTTTGGGGTCCCCATCATTTGATCATCTCATCCTTTTTTACAATATTATTAGCTAAGATTACGAATCAAAAAGTGTCTTGAAATCTCTGGCTTTTAGCAATGAAAGTGAAGTAGAATTTTGTTTGGATTCTTGTGAACATGAAAAGGAAGTCGAAAATTCAGAAAAGTAGCACTATATAATTTCAGAAAAATAGTCGTATATCTATTTACTTGCTTGATGTAGTTTAGATGCTTTTCTTTAGCCGAGTATTTTATAGTCACTTGTCTCTAATATGAAGAATATATAACCCAGAAAGAAATTGGACATCACCCATCACCATCATCATTGCCACCTATCTTCTTCGCCATCAATCCATCACCTCCACCAACATATAATGAGTTTTAACGTTAAGTTTTGTTAAATTTTATGAACAACTAGTGGATTTTGTTAACAATATTAGTCTTGTTTTTTTGTGATAAATTTTACAAAAGTGGGATTGATATTTGATTTAAATTGTAAATCAATTAAAAATATGAGAGAGATGTGAGAAATGATAAGTTAATCTATTGAAAACTTGATAGAGAAGAAAAATATTTATTTTTTAATTATAAGGCAATTCTTGAATAAATAATATTAATTAACAAATAGGGGATGATGAGATAATTTGAGAGAGTTAAATATCACCACTTTATTTTTTGATTGATGTGTGCCTTCATGTATCGAATCCAATAATCAATAGTGGAAATGGTAGGGAATATGGGAACAAAACCACCCCAACCGGGTGTTATAAGATAGAGCTTGGCCTGGGCTTTAAACAAACAACCGCTCGAAATCGGCTAGGAGCCTAGAAATATAAATTAAATATACTAAATTTTTAAGAGGGGAGCTTTAAACACCCTTCCAAAATCTTTATAACACCCTATTTCAACGTTATTTTCTAAAATATCCACAAAATACAAATTAATATATTAAAATTAGCCATCTTTCCATTAAATTTTATCCAAAAAAATATTGCTGTTTAAATTGCATATAAATCCTAAAATACTATATTTATCTTAATTCATTTATATAATTTATATCTTCATGACCCTAAATTCTTATAATTTTCTCAAAAAAAATGAAAATATAAATATAAATTATGAAATGGGGTGAGTATAAAAGTTTTTTAAAGGATAATTTATCTAAGTATTTAATTATATTTCCATTCAAAACAAGAAATGAATTTATTTTTTTATTTTCATTTTTTAAATTCAGAAATGGATTTGTTTGAGTTATGTTATTTAAATAATTTCAATTAAAAATAAATTTTATGAGGAATTTTGGGTATCAAAGGTCTTTTCATTTTTTTAACCGACCTATGTTAATTACATGATACACCCCGTAGAGATGTGAATACGTTTAAACGCAGCCAGTTAATCAAAGCTCAACTGCCCATTCATTGTGAATTCATGCATGAGTAATCCTTTTTACAGCCCTCTAATAAATGCTCATATCACCCCTCTTTTCTTTTTGGTAGTCACAGTTCTGTTATTACTGGAAATTACATAAAAGGGCAAATATGAACTGAAATAAACTAAAATGACTTTACAAATCATGGGCCCTAACTATTTTTTAATCTTAATATATGATATAGTTAATTTTGTTGACAAAATCAAAATAATTTTAAAAAAATGAAGAAATAAATTATCTAATAACAATACTTTTATTTATGAAAAAGTACATTTACAAAATTTATTGTAAATGATAATGATTGAATTGAAATTCTATTATAATTTTATATTTCACAAAAAAAGAGTTATAAAAATTAAAAGTGGGGTTTCTTAAGAATTTAAAAAGGGGTATTAGAAGCTCTATTCTATATAATTTTGTAATTGAATCCCCGCAATATTTCTTCTCCCAATAATTTAAAGTTGGATGAAGGTAGATATCTCTCTGCTGATTTGTGAGTAGAGCATACATTTTTTCAATATTTATGAATGTTAAAATCAAAGTTGCACCATGATAAACTTGATTTAAGTAACCCTAGTAGATGTTTAATATAAATATCATCAGTAGACTTCTAATTGTTCAATACATATTAGTTATTTCAAAATAATAATAATAAAAAATTTATTTTTTACATGAGTAATTCTTTTTACACCACTTTATATATCATTATATCACCCTACTTTTGTAATCATAGTTTTATTATTATTGAAAATTACATAAAAGGACAATATGAATTTAATTAAACTAAAATGACTTTACAAATCATGGACCCTAACTTATTTTTAATTGTAATATATGATATAGTTAATTTTATTGATAAAATCAAAATAATTTTGAAAAAAATAAAGAATAAATTATTTAATAACAATAATTTTATTTATGAAGAAGTGTGTTTACAAAATTTACTCTAAATGATAGTGATTGAATTGAAATTCTACTATACTTTTATGTATTTTTTTTTGGTAATTTCACCAAAAAACAGATATAAAAATAAAAAGTGGGGTTTCTTAAGAGCTTAAAAGGGGAGTTAGAAGCTCTACTCTTTATTCATTTTGTAAAAGAACAATGAGAATAGTTTTGAGTGTCCATAATATTTCATCTCCCACTTTAAATTTGGGTGAAGGTAGATATCTCTCCTCTGATTTGTGAGTGGAGCAAATATTCTTTCAATATTTATAAATATTGAAATTAGAGTTGTGTCATAATAAACTTATTCTAAGTAATCCTAGTAGATGTTTAATGCAAATATCATCAAAGGGCTTCTAATTATACAAAACATATTAATTATTCTATAAAAAAAAAGGAGCTTTTAACACCCCTATAAAAAAACCTTATAAGGCTCCTTTAAAAAAATTATTTCCTAAAATATCATAATTTAACTTATAAAATGCAAATCTATATAATAAAATTAACTTAATTTATACAGTCTAGTTATACAATAAAATTAACTTAATTTATACAGTCTTCTTATACAATAAAAAAGAACGTGGAAGCAAGCGAACAAAATTTAGTGTGGCATTATTTGAATCTCTCTAATACTCATTCAGAACCCTTTTTACTAAAAAAAAAACCTCGTTATTAACTTTAATAATGTGTAATTTCTAAACATACCCATTTAAATACCACAAATGCCCCTAACCCCTTCATTTTTCTTGATAAACCCTCCTCGTTAATTGATTAGTGTTAAAAATTGTATGTTCATTAAGGGATAAAAATGTTATTTTATGCTTATATTATCATTTACATTTGTAATTATGTAAAATATTATGAATTTATAATTATAATTTTAAATATTTGATATTATGTATTTTTGTGTTTATTAGGTAAAAATAATAATTTCACTCAATTCGAGGCCCCAAACAGATAAATGGATGTCAAATTTGGATTCCAGAGGCTCAAAAAACTAGGTCATTATTGAAGAGGATCCGCGACTTTTGTTTGTAAAATTATAAGTTTTTTTACCATGTTAAATGTAGTAATTGTAAAATTATAAATTTTTACCATGTTAGGTGTAATAATTATTAGTGGAATATCTAGGTGTGATTGATTGGATTGGGTTAAGTTTAGGTTTGATTAGTAGGTCATTTATGTTTGATTAGTGGGACAAATGTAAGATTATGATTATTTAGGTTTTAATTAAGTATGTGATGTAGATTAATTATGGATTAGTATAAATAGAAGGGGGGGGGGGGGGGGAAGGACACATCTCTACACATCTTTCTTCACTTCATTCTCCCCAAATTCTTCTTCTCATATTTCTTTGTAATATTTATTAATTTAATAAATAAATTTAGTTTTATTTTAAATTTTAGTTTTTTTAATTTCTTTTAATTATGTTTAATTTAATTTCAAATATTATTTCTATTTCAATTATGCTTAGCTAAATAATAATAATTAGGGTAAGATGAAACTCTTAGTAGGAAAATATAATTTAATCAAATTCTATTTTTAATTATATAAATTAAATTATTTTCTACTTAATCTTATCCTAATTTTGATTTATTATAGACAAACAAGGGAGTTTGGCACAATAAATTCTTAATATCCTAATATAAATTATGATAAAATGGTATTTTGACTTAGGTAGCATCTGTAACAATCTGAATGGATCTGAATTTTTCTGAAGTCTAAATACAAAATTTTGAATGACAATTTATTTTTCTTTTTCTAATATCTAAATATAAGTGCCATTTTGTTTGTTTTTATAATAAAAAAACATCTTAAACTTGGGTATTTGACATTTATGTCCTATTAAAACAAAAAAAAAAGATTAGATTTTATAGTTTAGGAAATAAGTTATTTTATAGAGATATTTTCGAAATATAATATTTACTTGTCATTCAGACCTTTTCCCATTCAGATAAAAGTCACAAAAGTTTACTTTTTCTATTCAGATGCAAATGTCTGAAAATCAGTCATAAGTTACAAAAAACAAACAAGCATATTTTAAAAAATATCTGAAAGTAATAAAATTTTAGATTTAAGACATTTAACAAACAACCTCTTATTGTAGATAAGTTAAGTTTTGGCACACTAAGTACTAAATCCATAATAAAATTAATGGGAAAATGATGATAATTTATACAATTAATATTTTGGGCAATAAAGAAATATGATAAAAAGAATTTATTAAATTATATTTACTAATAAGAGTGGATCCATAGCACTAACTAATTTAATTTCATAGTTTTACTCAAATTAAGTTGCATATAGTTAAATTTTATTTTTATTTTTTTAGATAAATTAAAATAAACAAATTAAATTTTTTTCATGTGGATCGAGCCCGGACTTACCGGGTTATATTATAACAAGATATTCTTATACTTGAGAGTAAAATATTTTTGAGTTGTGTCATTAATTTGTTTTGTACATTCTACTTGACTTGTTTGGAAAATATATTACTATATTATGATAATTGATGTATATTACTCTTTATCCAAGAGTTTCAAAGTTTGTGTCTTTTCACAAGTTCTTTAAAAAGAAAGAAAATATCAATATTATTAAGAATGATAAAGAATTAATGTACAATTTATTTATTTTTTGAAACTCCAAAAAAGAGTTTTTTTTAAGATTGAAAAAGTTTAAAATAAAAATGAAATGAGATTGTGACTTTGCATGTATGATTGTATTTAAACAAATGTGTGTATTGACAGACATGATTCGTAAAGAAAAAGTGAAAGACGGGTTTAATTTGAACTCGCATATGTACTATTACGAAATTTCTTTTGATAATTATAATTATAACTAAAAAAATTATTTAAGTGGTATTTTAATAGGATTTTAGAGGGGTGCCAATAGCACCACTCTTAAATTTATGAATAATGCTAGGTATCCTAACATACAAGTTCCAATTTGAGTCTCAAATTGATTTGGAGTTCATCAATTTAATAGTGGTTAAGTAATTTTACTAGATATGAAATCTACTATCGAATAGATGAGTGATACATAGCATTAGAACTCAAGTTGGGACTCAAATATTGGGATCTCTAACATTATTGTAAATTTATTAGACACAAAAGCATTAACGTATTTTACATTTTAAACTTAATAAAATTCAAATTTTTATTTTTAAATTAAAAAAACTTAATAGAATTCATTTTCCTTATCTTTTGTCTTTTTAAGTAGGACATTTTCAAGGGCATAATTTTGCTATAAATGTTTGTTTTGGGTTCATAATATACTGTTTTGAAGCTTAAAAAATATGGATCTTTATTGGATTTTCATAAAGAGTCCGTAGATCTTCCCCAAATTCCTTCGTTTTAGAGTTCAAATTGCAAACATAAGATTTATTTCCTATTTTTGGGAATCTTTTGGATTTTTATATTTTTTTAATATATATATTTTTTCCTTTATTTCGAATAGTACAATTTCATTGTGCCAAAATAATTTAAATTTGTCTATTTTGGTAAATTTACATTTTAGGATTAGTATAGGGTGGGGTTATTTGCACTATAACATTAAACATCTATTACTTTGCAACTCATACTGTAATTATAAAAAATTAAGTTTTATTTTGTACACTCTTTAAATTTCAAAAACATCCTTACTTAAACTATTGGGCCAATTACCCCTGAGTGATACTTTTTTTGACAAATTTCAAAAAGATGATAGATTTTTTAAAAATACTCGAAGCGGTGTCAAACTGTTAACTTCAGCCGTTAATGTTAATGGATGAAGGGTAAAATTGGAACAAAAGAAACAAAGAATTAAAAAATAATAAAACATCTCTAAAACTTGTGCCATGACTTCAGCCTACTGCAAACATCATTTCGAAGCTAGTATGTTACACTCTTGGCGTCTATGGGAAGCTTGAGAAGAGATGGATCCTGGAGGGAAAACCTACATGACTTCCCGCCATTTTCTAAGCCTCCTACCTGCCTTTGACAAAGCCATAACCATTGTTATCATTTTTTTTTCCTTATCTCCAGTAAAGGAACCAAAGATATTTTATCTCAAACCCACACAAAATCTGAAGCGACAAAATCCAAGGATTTTCATAGTGTTTCTAAAAAATGCTTCTTGTTTATCAATCTCAATGGTGATTTTTCCCTTTATAATGATATGCATGTGTTGGGATGTCTCTGTTTGGTTATTTTTATATGTGGGTTGGAATGTTTGATATGTTGTGATTATTGAATAAGTGTTAGTCATCTTTTATTTCACAACTTATACCCTAATATTGTTTTATTTGTGTGATATGTGTGATATATAAAGAAGATATGTTTGCAGTATGTAAGACTCTGATTTGTTGTTGTTCATAACTTGTGTTTATGGTTTCCTATGTTATGTATGGTTCCTTATTTTAGTTGATTAGGTCTGTTAATTTAATTATATTGGAATGCATGTCAATGTTTTTCTGTTGTATTGATTAAACCAGTTAGGGGAAAAACTTTAAAATAGTATTTTGAACAGGTGAAAATGGTTGATGATTCTACACGTATTTATGTGTGATTCATGGGTAGTAAGTATAAGATTGGTCTTGTTTATCCTGACACAATGAGTATAATTGTGCTTATCAATGAAGTGATGAGCAGGGCCTATAATAGGCATATTAAGGGTGATGAGAATTTTGAATTGACTATTACTCAGCCTTGGGATGGTGAGGTTGTATCCATTTGCAATGATGATGACTTTTTTAGACAATGGTCTACACATAATCAGCATGGCTTTCTGCATTTCCAGCTGAATCTGAAAGGTACAAAAGTAGATTCAGTGAGAAGATCATTGTTCCCTGGTCAATCATCATATGACATTGAGCAAAAATTTGTCCCTTCCTCAACTCTGTAACAACCAGAATCCCATCCCATAACTCAAAATCCAAACCTAAGTCAGACTGTTCTAACTCGCGCTATGAGTGAAACATCAAACACTTCTTTGTATGATGATTTCTTAAACACTTACTTTAAATCACCTTATTCGAAAGACACATTTATAAACACAAACAGCTCAAAAACTCACCCTACAAATAAACACTTAGAATTCCACTCCCCAATTGATCAAGAGAAGCAAAACTTCTCCATTAATGATGACCTTTCACCAAAACTTCATGAGATGCACCCTCTGAATAACCATCTTCATTTAATGATGACCAGCCTCTTAATAGTTATGACAATGATGGTATTTTCTCTATTTCTTCAAGTGATGATGAAAAACAACCTCAGCGTAATCACACAAATGAAGGTGGTAATGAATTGTATGGTGTTGTGGCAATGTTGAATTAGATAATGAAGATGATGAGAAACTATCTGGTTATAAGACTGATGACAATGATTATAGTGCTACTTCTGATGAAGAAATCGATGCAATGCTACAACAGTTAGATGATGATATAAGGGATCATATGTACAGACCAATACATGTAGAGGCTGTGAATTTCAAGGTTGGTATGTATTTTAGAAATTTTGAGGTGTTTAAGGCTGAGTTGAGGAAACATTGCATTAAACATAGGTTTACTTATACAACTATTAGATTTGGTCGTAGTAGAGTAGTACTTAATTGTACAGAAGATGATTGTCCCTGGAATTTGACTGCATCATTATATAGGATGGGGCCTTACTTTCTAATTAGGAAGGTATCAGATGTAGAAGCACATATTTGTCAAAGATTGGCATCAAACCTATAGTGTACTGTAGCATGGATTGCTGAACAATATCAGACAAAGATAATAGAGAACCCTGAAATGAGTGTTGAGTTCTTACAAGATAAACTTAGGAGAGATTGGGGGGTAACTGTCAAACGACAGAAACTGTATAGAGCTAAGAAGAGGGCCATGGCTCATGGTGGTGTAGATTATGAATCTAGTTACAGAATGATTAGATCTTATGCTCAAGTGATTCTAAATCACATGCCTCAGTCTTTAGCATTGGTTAAGGTGTACAGAGTTCACAATCAACAGCCTATAACACACTTTGATAGATTTGTCCTTTCTTTTCCAACTTTGCGAGATGGGTTTAAGATGGGATGTAGACCACTTATAGGCATTGATGGGTGTCATTTGAAGGGTCTTAAGTTTCAAGGGTGTCATTGATGGTATTCAGCCACTTGCTGTTTGTGTTTGTGGAACTGAGAGCAATAGCACATGGACATGCTTTCTTGGTCACTTGAGAGAATTTTTAAGTGAATTAAGACAGCTAACTTTCATGTGTGATAGACAGAAGGCTATACACAATGCACTAGCCATTGAATTTCCAACGGCTTATGTTAGATATTGTGCTAGGCATATTTTTGCCAATGTAAAAGCTAAGCATACCAAAACATATATCAAGGCACACTTTTGGGCTGCATCAAGGCCATCTAATACAAGAGACTTCGACATTGCAATGGAGAGACTTAAGAGTATTGATTCAGATACTTTTTAAACTTTGAGAAAGATTCATCCTAAGTTTTGGTCTAGACATGCTTTTGATAAGACTTGCAAATCAGATCATTATACAAACAACATAACAAAGAGTTTTAATGCATGGTTAAGAGTGCAAAGAAAACTACCATTGATAACAATTATGGAGTTTATTAGAAGGAAACTGATGAATAGGCTGGTAAGTAGAAGAAGAAAAGCTTATTTGTGGCAGTGTAGCATCACTAGAGAAATTTACAAGAAAATGAATGAAAATTTGCAAAAAGGCAGAAAGCTTTCATTGTTGCAAGCAAGTGAGACATTGTTTGAAATGCATGATGAGCAAAGAACTTACATCATTAACCTCCAAAAGAAAGAATGCAGCTGTGGTTTGTGGGTAGTCAGTGGATACCTCTGTGAACATGCCATGCCCTCTATCATTCGCAGTAAACTAAGGCAAGAAGACTTTGTGTCAGATTATTTCAAGACAGAAAAATACATTCAGTGCTATAGTGGTATAATTCATCCAATTCCAGACAAACACTTATGGCTCAAAGTGCAAGGTGATGAGATTTTACCTCCATTGTTCAGAAGACCACCTGGGAGACCAAAGCTTAATGGAAAAAGAGAGCCTGATGAAGTTCCATCCCATAAAAAAAGATCAAGCTTCAGTGTGCATGTTGTGCATAGTTTGGACATAACAGGAAGGCATGTCCAATAAATTCAACAAATCAAACCAAGACTACAAGACAGTATAAGGTAATTTGTTTGTGAATAGTATTAGAAACTTGTTATAGATTACAATGAAATGATTGTGTGTTTTCATTGACTGTCATATGATTTGTGTTTGTAGAAGCATTTGAAAGAACTACAAGCAGCAGTAAGAAATGAATCCTCTTAACAGGGTGGTAAAGATGGGTTTCAATGAGTTTACAACTTGTTTATAAGTATTAATAGTTCATATGTGTGTGCTAAACGACTTGTGTCCTTTTATTTTCAACATCTCATTTGTAGATCCTTCTACGAGAAGCCACCCAATTAATTTCACAGTCAACAATAATGCTGCAAACAGTTCTGTACAAGCCCTAAGAGCAAGAGAAAAAATTAATGCAAGTGCCCACAGCACTGATGCACAAGTGTCAAAGTGAAAAGAAAGCTGGATTGGAGTGCAAAGAAGGAAGGTTTTGACTATAAGCAGCCTGACAGCAAAGGATAAAGGGAAAGCTTCTGCTTTCCCGTAAGGGGAGGTAAAACATTATTGTATTTAAATAATTTTATATTTGAAAATTTAAAATTGATGATAATTGTTTGAAAATAACTTTTATATTTGAAAATTTAAACTTGATGTGCAGTGATCAACTTCAGTACAGTGTCACCATTGGTAGAAAAGTATATACTGTATAGTGGAAGTGAATATGTTAAACTTCTTCCAAAAACCAGAATGACAGGCCACCTCTACAACTTTTGAATTTTTCGTTTAATCTGAAATATCTACAATTGCTTACTTGTTTGTGTGGATTCTAGATTGGTTAGGGAAGATCATGTATTGGATTGCAAGGTCATGGTATTTGTGGCATTTTGAAAGTGGTTGGATATAGAATTAGATAGACACATGACAGATAGGCCAACACTTTTTTGTTATTTTTTGTTTTTTAAGAGATAAAGTAGTTTGGTGCTGCCATTGTGTGATCAAATCTGTATAAACAATAACTATGTGACCTCTATTAATGAATGAAATGTATGTATTAAACCAGCAACTTCTATAGTTGCTTGTTATGCTTTTCTGATTTTACATTTCACTTAGTCATTAGTAGTTGCATTACATCCTTAACCATTTACATAACAAATAAATATACATACACAAACAAAGAAGGTCAACAACTTCATACATGACTAAACACAATGCATATTTGTTTCCATTCTGCTCATCCTCTTTAAAATTTCATCACTAATCTGTTCATTCATATATAACCTTAGTACATTAGTTTCCATACTCCTTAGACTCTGTAGAATTTCTTCCTTCATCCATTGATCAATGTAGGACCTTACTCTTGTACCCTCTCTAATTAGCCTTATCTCTACATTGCATGGTGTCCACCATTCAAAAAAATCACACCTTTTAGGTTCCTTGCCATACTTGTAGTATAATCATTTGGGATTGACTGCTGATTCTAATGATTTTATTGCTGCCTTTATGCCACAAAAGCATATTTTGTTGGGAAATTGTAACAGCCCCCCATTAACTTCATCATTGTTTGAGGTGGCCTCTAAGTTACTTGAATGGTTTGAGGTAGATGGCATGATATGAAGGGGAGTTTGGTTGTTTAGTGCTGAAGTTTGAAGATGTGTGTTTGTGCTCGAAACATTCAAAGGATATGTGTTTGTGGTTGAAATGGCTGTGGAGATGTGTGTTTGTGCTTGAAATGGGTGAGGAGATGTCTGTTTGTGTTGAGCAGGAGTTGTGGAGATGATGACATGGGGGTTTGTCATTTATAAAGCATTTCGTTTTACATGCAACGGTCGGCAATATAACGGCTTTTTCTATGCCCTTAATGGTCTTTTCATAGGTTGGTAAACTTGTAAATATTTTAGCATTAAAGGACATTTATGAAAATGCAATCTTACTGTTTGGCCTGAATTGTCTTTTCAACGTAGGGTATACTTGTAAATAAATTCACATTCAAGTTAGTTTCAATATCGTAATGGTTTGAACAAGCTTCCAATGGGTAAAAATGTAATTTCATAATTAAATGCCAATTTTTATTAACATTAACGGCTGAAGTTAACAGTTTGACACTGATTCGAGTATTTTTAAAAAATCTATCATCTTTTCAAAATTTGTCCAAAAAAGTGTTACTCAGGGGTAATTAACCCTAAACTATTTAAGGGTGCGTTTAGGAGTGTGGTGATGTAGCTTTTAAGCTACAGCTGCTGTGAAAAAAAAGCAGTAATTATGAAATAAAAGTTAATTATATGTATTAAATATAATTTTTAAATAATAATTTTGACAAAACTATTAAAGATATAATAGATTTTTCATCATACAAATGAAAGATATATCAACATAGCTTCGAAGGTACAGCAGCTAGTGTGTACCAAACAATTTAGTGCTGTACCTTTTAAGCTACAGCTGTCCAACCTCAATCCTAAGCGCACCCTAAGTTACTTAACTTTATTTTCTTAAAATATTAATAAAACTATTTAGCACACTAATTTTAAAAGATTTAAAATATACTTACAACAATATAATTAAGTCAAGTTGAAACAAATTATTTAACATAATTTTAGTTATTAATTTTTTTATTTATTTATGTTCAATATTCAGTTTTGCACTCAAAATAACTTACAATAAGAACATAATAATAAAAAAATATTTCGTAAATACTAAAAAAAAAAGGAAAGAAATAGAAGGAGAAGGAGAAGATGAAGAGTGAAGAAGGAAGGCTAAAGCCAAAAAGAAAAAAAAGGCTCTTTTAGAGAGCTTTTGTTTCATTTTATTTTTTAAAAATAAAAAGTATCATATATACTTTATAGTCAAAATTTTTCTCAAAATTATGTTCCTCATTGTTCATCTAAATATTAATTAAGATGTTGAAAATAAAAGTTTTAGGGTCTACGTTATGAGAATTATAAATTGAATAATGAGTGTGCTATATAAGTGGTCAAAGTAATTATATAATATTAACTTATACTAAATTGTCCTTAATAGTAATTCACATTATGGGTGTTCAGAGTAATTTTTAGAGTGTAAATAGCACTGCCCTATAAAAAAGCTTGAAAACTCCCTTTTATCATTCAGACTTTATTTAATTAATTATATTTCCGGAAACTTTGTTTCTCTTTTATCCTTTTAGTTTTTGTTTTGTTATTGTGCTTTCAGATTGAATTAAAGTACAACAATTGTAAACAAACTTTATTATATGGAATCGATACCATCATGTCATCGTATTATTATTCAATTACATTATACTACCATGTATATATATACTAAACACTATATTCAAGGTCTTCAGTGTTGGGATTATGTGCTCTTTAAAGCATATTGATTTATTTATTTTCTGATTAATAAAATATTTGAGATATTTTTTTAGATATCTTAATTGCATAATAATTTTGAATAAGGTTCGTTTAATCATAGTATATATATTTATGTGATTATCATATGGAATATGGATTCACAGAAAACATAAATATAATATAAGTTATCTTATGATTAAATAAATTGAGTTCGCATTTGATAAATAGAGTTGGCTCTATTTATGTTTAGACTGTAGTAAATTCATTAAATAATTTGTCTTAATCATGTATGAATTTACTGATGTAGTTTGACTACAATGAACTAGATTGCATACGAGATTTAATTAACCTTGAAATGACTGTCAGACCTATTAAATCTCATAGGCATTGATTTTATTGCAATATCAACCTTGAGTTAATTATAGTTTCATGTTTGTGATTGTCATTTCATTTGAGTTACTAATGGGCACGACATACATTTGTAGTCAAGATTACTCGGTATCTTGGTGGAAACAATTATAAGCAGTGAGATTATAGATTAACAATATAGAATTTGTACAACACATCTCTTGACAGGTTTTCGGTATTTGATCATAGAGTTCTCTGGCCGCCAAAGTGTGTCAACATAATAAGTATGTTGAAAATTATCATTAGAGAAAGCCAGTAAGTGTCAAGGAACAAGATGTAATTAAATTGATTGGACAGTTGAGATATCAATTTAATTAGCGATATGGTACAAAGGATTATTCAGTAAAGAAATTAATCAGGCATGGGTCGAATTGTTATTCGAGAATACTATTCTAGATAGCATAAAATTATGGAGGTCAGTTCAATCTTTTAGTGGAGTAAATTTAGAACTAAATAATCAGGCAAGTTTAATTACAGGCCTGATTATTATAGCCACTATTGTATGTACCCATATGATCCCCAGGTTAGCTCATTTAATTGATTGCACCACTATTGGGTTGATAAGCAAGATAACTAGTTATTTAGGTTAAAAGCCTAAATATATTACTTGGTAGGAAACTCTATTTAATATGCTTATGTATGAGGAGTCTTGTGTTATTTTATAAGGTAGGCCGCTATAATAAGAATAAGTGCAACTTGGGCTTTATTTAATTTTAATTTAAATCAAATTTTTTGATTTAATAGAATTAAAAAAAAAAGCCTAGAGTTTCCATCAATAGGATATAAAAAGGCTTGTTCTTTCCAAAAAGAACAGATGAGCCACAATATATAGAACAGAGAAAAGAAATTTTTCTCTCTAACTTTGAGAGAAAAATTTTTCTCTTGCTAGTTGCTTTTCAATAGTGAAAAAAGGCGCTCACACGTCAAGTACAGATCAAACTTGAGTCATAACCTAGAAGATCACTGGCGATGGATCGTGATCTAACATAATTGGTGGTGATAGATCGTGACTTAGGAGCCTGAATTACATCTACGAAGAAGCAAATATACAATTTATATATTATAGTAATTCTTTATGTTGTATGAGAAACGCGATCATAATATTTTTGCTGTAAAACTTTTTTAAGCCACCATTAAGACCTCAACATACTTCCGTTACTAATTACAATGACAGGGTGATGTTGGCACCTCCTTAAGACTTTTTCAATAGCTAAATGGATCGACCATAAAAAATAAATAAATAAAGCTTTGCCCTAGAGACAATCTCTCAAAACTTCGTATGCATGCATTTGTGAAATTGCTTGCATCATTTGCCCAATTGCTAACAAGTTGAATTAGAAGTAGACAAATTAAATCAAATGGAAGATTGGAAAACAAGAAAATGAAACGTATAAGCTTTTGTCACGAGAACATTGCCTGCCTCTAACTCTTAAAGTCTTCTATATTATAATTTAAAAAAAAAATAACCTTTTATCTTCCTTTTATTTGCTTTCGTATTTGCATAAGATGGAACAACAATGAATTGTTAGAAAATATCATTTATAATTTCATGCATATATTCATTATCTTTCTTCTTATCGTTCTGCTTTTTGTGGGATATCATTGTTCTTGTTCTTATACACATAAATTACATGGCAAAGTTGGATAATGGTGGATGATTGGAGCCATCTTTTTCATCCATTAATTCTTATCCTTCTCTTTATTATTTGCAGAACTCCTGACAAAAAGGGTTGAGGACTTTTTGACTTGTTGAGCCATTGTTGATATGCGCTACTTTAAAATTTGGGATTATAAATTTATACCCATTTGTTTATATATTTAAAATAGCATGACACATGAGACCAATAATTACACTCGAGCAAAATCCAACCATAAAATAATTTGGTTGGAGTTACTCATGTTATAACTTTAATATATATAGCACAAACTTTAGTATGAGATATATGTTGCATAATTGCATATATTACTCTACTAAATAGCATTGTGAGATATATATAATATACGACGGACGGTAATAATATATGCTAGTTAGTATCTTGTTGATAAAATTTATTAGATGGTACAAAAATTTTGAAATTTAGATTCTGTTCACATAGATTGAAAAAAAAAATAGTATTTTCATCTTACTATGCTTAAAAAAAAACAGCAATAATAGCAATGGATGAAGTTTATATGGTTGGTATCGCCGCCTAACTACCATTTCATTGTATCAAACGAACCATGCAAAACACAAAAATGCACACAAATGAAAACTATAGTCTTAAAATTCATATATTATATTATATATATCTTTTTAATGCCTCAAATGATCCCAAATGATAATAATACAAAGTCTTAATGACCTCATTTGTATATATCATTTTCTTTGTCAAAATTTTCGCCAAAGCTACTTTTTTTTCTGCTTTAATGACCTCAGCATATCACCCAACTCGGCAAAGTGGCGCAGAAAGTAATGAAGTGAATGCAATTGTCCAAAAGAGATTTGGACACATTAAACTGCATGGCTTCCCAATTTTGTTAATATTTTATTCAAGGACTGGGATTGGACCTATTGTGAATGGGGATTGGCGGGTCAATAAATATAAGGAATAAATTTCAATAAAATTTAAATTTTCATTTTCATTCTCATTTAATATATATTATGTGTTTAATTTATTTATTTTAAATGTGTTTCAAGTATTTAAAGGAAGGTAAGCTAGAGCATGTTTGAGGCTGCTTGACAACTTGTCATCTAAAAAGTATTTGGTAAACTCACTTAAAAAATGATTATAAAAAAATTAAGATATATGTTTATCATCGCATATGATTGAAATTTTGGATTTTTCCCAAATGGGGGTACAATAAAACCCGACTTAAACCCAAATATTTGCCATCTTTATGATAAAAAGAAGACTCTATGATTCTTTAACACATAATTTCAATGGAATAACTATTAGAAATCATAATATTAAAAATGAATGCACAGAGGGTGTGTTTGACACATGAGATTAGACAGCAGTGTATTAACTAATGCATGCTATCTCATGTTTGACAAATTTTGTAATGCACCGTAATGCAGCCTTTAGTAATATATTCACAAATTTATCAAGACCCTTCTGCATCAATTATGGAACTATGTTGTAGCGAGATAGAAATATTATAATAATAATAATAATAATAATAATAATAAATTTGAAGGAGCGATAAAATAGAAGAATTTCTTATCGGATGATGATGACTGATCAGAAAAAGTTCAAGGGATGTTTTTAATAGGTCATGGTGATTAACTACAAACAATCTAACAAATATTTTTAACAAATCGTCAGGACTAACAATAGAATAGTCCACACATACAAGGAATTCTTGATTAGAATATGAAGACTAATTAATGGTCATTTTTAAGAGTATTGTACCTTTTAAAATAATTAATGTTATTTATGTTGTATAAGTAATTAGTTGTAAAGAAAATTAGTTAAATATTTGATAAAAATTTTTTTGAAAATGTTGTGAGTTTTAAGTCATATGTACATGATAAATCTTACTGTTAAGCTGCTGTAAGAATGCAAATAACTAAAATGAACATAATATTGAATAAAATCATTTTACACATTTAAAAACACACACATATATATAATATTTTTTTATTATGTATATGTAATAATTGATAACTAAAATAATTTTTTATTTTATTTTATCTCAATATAATTATAATAATAATAATCTCTTTAAATTTAATAATTTTATTTCCTAATTGAATAAGGACAATTTTAAATTTTTATAATACATATGATAATATATATGAAATTATATTAGTATAAAACCGATTCTCATAATCAGATTTTGAAAAGTTATTCATTTCCTACTTTTCAAACTCTGTTGTAGAATGAAACAATTTTTCCAAAAGTAAATTTTTAAAAAAATTTATCAAACACTAAAAATAACTTCTAACTTCTTAAAATTACTTTTTTTTTAACACTTGCCTAGACAAATAACTCATACATAAGATATTTATAAGGGATTTATTAGACAAATATCTTTGTGTTTACAATATTACATTAAAAAACCATTTATAATTTTATAGACAAATAACCATCTTAATTGAATAAATTTTTTTTTCTCGCATTTCGCAAGAAAAAAAAACCATTTATAAATTTCTTAAAATTTCTTGAGCATTTGAATTACTAATACGCTATAAGCCCATTTATCTTAAAATTACTTTTAAACCTCAAATAATTCACTGTAGAGCAGGTTTTGGTCAAACCATGATGACTAACTATAATAGTCCAAAGAGGAGGAGTTAAGAATAATTTAAGGAATTCCTAAACAAACCATGAATAGTTCACAAAGGAGGAATCTTTGGCCTAACAGATAATAGTCAACAGAGGACGTATTCTTGGCTAGAAATGGTAACTGGCCATAAATTGTTAGTCTAAGGAATTCCGAGTCGACTGTTTTATTCATTTGGAATTACTTTTTCGAGGCTAAAAAATAATTTAAAAAAGATAAAAATTAATTTTAATATTGGATAAATTTTATTAAAAATTATTTTTAGCAAAATCAGATTATTTTACAATAAATTTTGATAAGTAAGAAAGGTATAGCTTTTCAAAATCTGATTTTGAGAATCAATTTTATATTTAATATAATTCAATATATATCCTCACGTATATTTATAAAAATTCAAAATTATTATTATTCAATTAGAAAATTAAATCATTAAATTTAAAGAGATTATTATTATTACTAATTATATTGAGATAACAAAATAAAAATAAAATTAATAAACTAAAATATTTATTTTAGTTATTAATTATTATATATGTAAACTAAAAAATATTATATATGCATATTTATAAATGTGTAAATAAATTTTATTTAACTTTATGTTCATTTCAGTAATTTATGTTCTTACATTATTTTAAACAATGTGATTTACAAATACGTGTCATTTTTTTTAAAACTCACAACACTTTTGATAATAAATTTTACCAAATATTTAACTAATTCTCTTTCCAGCTGATTTCTTTTACAGCTCAACTGATAATAATTATTTTAAAAGATACAATATTATCAAACTGACCCTTACTAGGAATAATAAAAATAACTTTTAATCCAACCATAATGGCTAACTAAAAATACTCCATAGAAGAGGAAAACTTGATTGGAATATGATCATGAGTCGATGGCGACTTATAATTAATAGTCCATTGAAGAGGAACTCTTGTTGAACATGAAGACGTTACAATGCTATTCCTCCATAGACACAAGCCAGAAGCTTAACTGTAAATTCTCGGTGTCACTTGTCAGATTTTTGTGTTAACAGGCATGATGCAGTCGGCAATAGCCCAATATCTTGTGTTTTAAAATGGTGGAATTTGCTTCTAATTAAATAAATAAAATAAATATATAACATTAAAAGTTTAACATAGAATAAGATATTTTTCTAAAATTGTTTAAGACAATGATTTATTTTTTAGAAATGTTACCACATCTTTAAACTTGCGGGTATATAATAATTCATTAGTATTGACACATTCTTATTGAAACCAAAATATATATAGCTTCCAAGCATGTTTAGAGTTTCATAGAATTGACATGCTCAATTAACTAATTATTAATGTATTAAGGATAACTAATGAGTTACTTATATTAAGGATAACAAGTCAAAATAATAATTTTTTTAACTAAACCTCTACTAAGTTATAAATTACTTATAGTAATAAAATTAGTTGGTCCTAACAATATAAGTATATGACTATAAAATTTTTTTTATTATATTATATGTAGCCATATTATATTACCCTTAATAGTAATTAATATTATGAGTATTTTTGCAATAAAATATTTTTATTGAAATATAAGTGTCCAGACTAATTTTTAAAGTTTAATCCTTAAAATATATATCATGATGTTAATATCGAAAGCCTCACTTCTTTACCCAGGAAAAAAAAAGAACAACCACAAGAGAACCCGAATTCATTCATAATTCCATCAATATTAATTAAGAGCATATTGCACTTAACAACTATTATACATAATGTATTTCATGTACTTGCATTTAATTATTGAAATTTACCTTCCTAGTATGTAGAATAAGGTTTATTATTTTATCAATATTTTAATTTAATTAAGCAATAAACAATCGGAATTTTCAAAAATTAAAAAATAACAAACAATCAAAATATATTCTCTCATTATTTACATAAATAACATTCATGGTAACCAATAGAGTTTGATATATTCACAACCTAATACTACGGTACCTGTTAAACATCTTTAAATGATCAAAAACTCAATATTGCCCAAGTTTATGGATATAACGCGCATAACATACTAGGTCATAATCTAATAAATAAGAGTAACGATAGATCTCTAAAATTTCATCTCAAATAATATGTCATTGATTGATTGATTGATAATTCTTTACAAGATCCAAGTGAATTAACTATACTATTCTCACCAACTAATTGATGAATGCCACATTATTTGCGATATTTTTTTAAATAAAAAAATTTGAGATATGTAGCACTACTGAATAAATAATCAAATATTTTAAATTTAGTAGTATTTTTTAACATAATTTTTTTAATGTAAATAATGATACAAATTCTTAATCATTTATACAATGTAAAGGTAGAATGTTGATGAGTTGTCAAAATAAAAAAATTAATTTTCAATTTCAAAATTTTACCGTTAGATTATGAGAAATTGAAAGATAAAAATTTGTATCCAAATTCAAAAATTAAAGTAAAAAACTCTCCACCTTTCGATGGTGCATTTTGGTGAAATCAGATCAACGGCTACAATTGTATCTGCATGCGAAGGAAGGTCCCAAGTCCCAACATTTTTCAATAACGCGTTGCACGCGGCATAATTGGGCTTGGGCATTCAAGGAAACTCTGCCAGAGAGCGTGGCGGACACGTGCCAATGAGAAGCAAAAGATCAAAGTACAATCCTCAAAGTCATGGACCCCACATAGCAAAATCAAAACGTGAACTCGCTGATTGTGATTGATCATCATCAAATCATCTGCAGCTCCATTTGCCATTTTGACGCACACAATAATTTCAAAAGCAAAGCGAGTAAGAGTGTAAAACAAAGGAGAAAGAGTGAGAGAGGTTTCAGCTTTGCACTTTGGTTGATCCAGTCAGTCAAGTCACTCATTTTCTCTCTCTTTATAATAAAAATATCATCCATAATGACAAAGTTTACATTCTTTTCAAATGGGTCCCCATCAATAGATTCATTAACAAAATCATGATGTTGCATAGACATCTAAATTTCATATTCGAGTCATTTCAAATAAATTCATCCCTGTACTTTGAAACTAAAAAATATGATAAGTGCATATTAATTAAAATACCGATCATTATTAAATAAGTCTAACTGATCCTAATAATACCAATTACTTAATATATTTTTATGGTTTTAAAGTATTTATAGTACTAATTATTGAAATTAAAATGAATTATTTCTTAGAGTTTAACCAAGTTGTTTTCATTAGTTTTTTAATTATAGTTGGGCATTCGAGTTTGAATTTTAGAATTAGAGAAGATTGAGACTAAAATATTGATTTAAATTTTACTCAATCCTCTACTATTTTAGACGTATCACTAAACTTCTTAGTTCATTGGTACTCACACTCTTTAAAATATTTTACTAGCGTAGATTCTAACCCCCATAGAAGTTTACTTCCCTAAACTTTATTAGAAGTAGATAACTCTCTACATATTCGTGGGAATAGATTATTGAGCTAATGCTCCAAGGCCTTTGAGTTGTACAATTAAGTAGATTTTACTCATTTTATATTGTAATGTATCTATAAATTGAAATAATTTAAAAGATAGAGACTTATGTCAAAAATAATTATAGACTATATCTATATGTTTAAATTACATAAAATATAAAGGACTAAAATGTAATTACAATAAAGTACTAGACTATAACTAAGAAAATGGATTCTCTGGAAGTAGCTAATAAAGCTGAAAATTAAAGCTGGTACTCTCTCCTCCTTTATCTCCCCTGATATTTCTCTTGAGTTGCCATTTTTCTCTTTTTTTTTTTTTAATTCTAAAAAGAATAAAAATCTCATTCATTTCCTCACTCTCCATTTTCATTTTTAAACATCACTCTCCCTTCTGTTCTCTTTTCATCTTATCATTATCTAGATCTCAATGTTTTACTCTTTCTATGCTCGGATCCTGTTGATTCTCTTTCACAATTTCCGGTTAGGATTTTCTTTTTCTTTTTTAAATTTCTCCTTTTTAGCTCCTTTTAGTCTAGGGTTTCTCTTTTTTGGATCTACACACGCGGTTTTCATCTGGGTCGATTTTGTTTAGAAGAAAAATACTTTAAAATTTAAACCTTTGGTTTTTGGGAAAAACAATTTTTAGGGTTCGTGTTTCTAATTTAATTCAATGTTTTTGGGTTAATTTTGAGCTAAGATTTGCTGTAATTAATGAGTGATGTGATTTGGTTTGTTTTCAGGTGTTCAATTTTGACCTTCATTTCAGCTCTTAGCTCATTCAGGCGCTTTAATTGAGTTATTAAAAGAGACTGTGTTTTGTGCTTTTGGGTTGTATTCAGTCAGTCTGATTCAGGTATATTATTACTTTTTTTTCCATTTTCTTTAAATTCAACTGGATTTTGTGGGGATTTGAATTAATTGAAGCTAAAAGGTTACCATTTTTAGGTTTTTTTCTTTTTTGAAAAATTTATTAAGATGTGAAATTCTGCTATACTATATAGTTGACTAACTTTGTTTAATTTATTGCTGCCTGATGTTGAATTTATTATGTTGTGTAATGATTATTAATTAATGGTTGACAAAGTTAATTCTGCTTGATGGGTCTGCTTCAGTTTCAAATTATGAGGGCCTTTTTAGTGGTTTATTTGGCTTCCATATTGGGCAAAACTGAATTTAATTCAACTTCACAAGTTTATTTACTGCTTCTCCATTTTTAAGAGATCTGTGCTTTTTATTACTGTTAGCTACTTGTGTTTTTGGTAGAAATTTAACACTTTGCATAAGCCATTGTTTCACTCTCTTACTTGTTTGCTTGATAATTATACTGATTCTCTAAATAAGTTATGTACAGTTTTTCAGGGTATCCATGTTAATTTGGTTTCCACTTTACTTTTTCTTAGGATGCTTTTAGATTTAATTTGTGAATAGTTGTGTAAAGGTACTGCCAGTTTTGCTATTCTACGGAAAGGGAAAACAAAAAAAAACAACCTTTCTTTTGAGTAATTTTACTTTTGGGCTTTTTATTTCAGGATTTTGCCCTTCTGTTTGAATAGTTATTGGCTCTGGCTAGGGATTAGTGCGATTCTGGGGAGAGATGAGTCGCACATCGAATGAAAGCGATGATATGATGCTCTCCAACGATCAGATTGACTCACCGTTAATGGATGAAGGTGGAGGAGGTACAGCTCGAGGAGTTATTCTGAAGAAAGGACCATGGACATCTGCTGAAGATGCGATCTTGATTGACTATGTTAAGAAGCATGGGGAGGGGAACTGGAATGCTGTTCAAAAGAACTCAGGTTTGTTCCGTTGTGGCAAAAGCTGTCGTTTGAGATGGGCAAATCACCTGAGGCCAAACTTGAAGAAGGGGGCATTTACTCAAGAAGAAGAACAGATGATTGTTGAGCTCCATGCCAAAATGGGAAACAAATGGGCAAGAATGGCTGCACATGTAAGTTTTTTGTTTATTTCTTTTGGATGCGGTGAAATAATGATATTTATTTATTGAAAATGCTTTTGTTGAATGCATTGTAGATTTTTAGTTACAAATGACAAAAAAAATATGGTATGCTCATATTCTGTATGGTTATTGGTCATTATCATGAACATCTAACTGGTTATTATCATGTCAGATGTTAGATTTCTTTGGGTGATACCCCCTTAAACTTAATCTATTATTATTATCAATTTGTTTTAATGATAAAATGATAACTAGTTAACTACTTTTTCTTCTTTTGTATAATGGAAAAGCTTAGTATTAACACATGTATCTGTCAAATAACTATTTAATTTGAAATGTTGTGCGCTTCTTACAGTTGGTGCCAGAGCTAGAATTTTCTTAGGGGAACATCGTAAGAATATATTAAAGTTATATATTTGTCCGATCAAGGTATCTCTAACCTTTTAGACACATGTATATGTTGTTTAGATAAGTTATATTGGATTTGGATTTTGTTAAGCTACTTTTAGAGGTTAAGTGGCGAGAGTCATGTTTTTATCTTTAGATTATTGAGGTTGGCAAGAAAATGCTGTATTGGTGAACTGTATAATGCCTGAAATAAGTATGACAAAACTGTTATGTTTTGTATAAGTAATTTATTTTATTTGTAAAGGGTTTATATAAAATGAATTTGAAAATATATTATTATTATATTTTTGAAAATATTTTCAAAAATATTTTAGAACTTAATGAATTAACAGCTTTCAGTTTGGCATTTACGAGTGCTTTTGAATGCCTCTGTAAGCTGGGATTGTTAATTTTGTGATCTTCAGGATAATTTCAGAGATATTGGTGCATGCAATTGAGTCTAGCCATCAATACTGATCTGGAAATAAACTTTGAGTAGTTTAAGAGGCTAGCTTAGTTAACTTCATGTATATAAGCTTCCATTTAATTTGGTTAAAGAATCTTTAAAGCCATGTTGGTCACTGGGGGTGCCATGGCTTCTAAAGTAGCTGTGCTACTTTTGACAGTTTGCTTTGTTCTGCTTCGCTTGGAAATGCTTCTACATATGTAAATAGTACTTGCACTAAGTTGGGCTGTTGTAGTCTACAATAAGATAGGGAGCTTAAGAACATCGAGGAAATCATCTGTTATTAATAGACTCAGTTGAAAATTGTTGTATATATACATGAGATGAATAAGAATGGCACTGGTGTATATTTGGTGAACTTATACGATGTTAATTCACTAAGAAGGCTGTTTCTTAGGATGTGATCAATGCTCACGGGAAAAAAATTGTAGCTTTTCTTGGGCAATCTTCAATGCTCTGTGTGACTTGCTAATTTGTGCCATAAATTTGCACCAGAATCTGATTTTCATTCATTTGGTTTTTAGCCATCATATGATAAAATGTGAACATTACCATTAAAAGGAGATATATGTATATGTCAGCTTATCGGTGATGTTAAGGACCTTTACACCCTTCTGGAAGACGGATTTTTCATACATTGCTATACAGGAGTTGATCTGCAATACTGTTATTGATCATGCATTTCATGAAATAGAGCAAATTTGCATTGTGAAAGGGGTTGATTCATACGGTTTGATGTCTGCCTCACTGTGTGAAATAATTTTAATCTTTTAATTCCTGATTCAAGGAAAATTTGCCTTCAAAATGGGATGGACTTATTGTTTTCAGTTTGACTTGTTTGATGTTCTAAGGTGGGTTTTTGTAATTTCTTCTTTTGTAAATTATTGTTAGTCACCAAAATATATATGTGTATCTAGGTTCCTCTGATTGTTCTTTAATTATAGGATTTTTATCTAAGATAATATTTATCTTTCTGCCAGTTACCTGGTCGTACGGATAATGAGATAAAAAATTACTGGAATACCCGAATCAAACGGCGCCAACGTGCTGGCTTACCCCTTTATCCTCCTGAAGTGTCTTTCCAAGCATTGCAAGAGTCTCAAAGCCAGAACATCAATGGAATTAATAATGGGGATAAAGGCCATCATGATCTCCTGCAGGCTAATGGTTATGAGATTCCCGATGTTGTATTTGACAGTTTGAAGGCCAACCAGGGCGTCCTACCTTATGTCCCTGACATTCCTGATATTACTGCAAGCACCATGCTGATGAAAGGTCTGGGTTCTCAATACTGTGGCTTCATTTCGCCAGTAATGCATCGGCCGAAGCGTCTTCGAGAATCAGTGCCATTATTTTCTGGTTATGGTGGAAGAGTTAAAAATGAGTTCTCGTTTGATCAGTTCCAGAATGATACTCCTGATAAGATAGCTCGACCTTTTGGGCTGTCCTTTCCACTTGATCCTGATCCCGTTCCCAAGACCCCTGAGTCTTTTGGGATGTTACAGGGTAGCCACACCCTTTCAAATGGCAATTTCTCTGCTTCTAAGCCCACTTCGGGGGCTGTGAAGTTGGAGCTCCCTTCACTCCAATATACAGAAACTGATTTAGGTAGCTGGGGAACATCTTCCCCCCAACCTTTACTAGAGACAGTTGATGCTTTTATCCAGTCTCCTCCACCAACAGGGACAGTTGACTCAGGTTGTCCTTCACCACGTAACAGTGGCCTGCTAGATGCTTTAATCCATGAGTCTAACACACTGAAAAATCATTCCTCGGACAAGAGTTCAAACTCGTCTTCTGTTACACCTGATATTGCTGATAGTTGCACCCTGAATATTTGTGAAAGAGAATGGGAAGACTATAGTGATCCCCTTTCTCCATTGGGTCATTCTGCAACCTCTCTCTTCAATGAGT
Organism: Clausena lansium; assembly: GCA_030449835.1. Taxonomy (NCBI): domain Eukaryota; kingdom Viridiplantae; phylum Streptophyta; class Magnoliopsida; order Sapindales; family Rutaceae; genus Clausena; species Clausena lansium. The sequence continues at coordinate 359,572 of JASUUF010000397.1, forward strand.
GCACACCCCTTAGTGCCAGTGGAAGTTCCTTGGATGAACAAGCACCTGTGGAGACATTTGGTAAGCATCTACATTTTGATTGAAAGTAATCTTGACTATTACTTTGGAATATCATTCTGGAACTTTTGAATCAGCCTCATCATGAAACAGTCTAGTGCAGTTATAGTCACTAAATTGAATGATATCTGAATTACTTAATTGGAACATGGATGTTACAATTTATTTCCATTACCTGCATATTTTGTAATCATTTGAAATAACTTGTGTCCGCAAAACTCTATTTTCTGTTTGTGCTATGCGTGTTTCTTTTCTTATTCTGAATCCCCATATGTTTGGATTGTTTTCTTAATGTGATTAATGGGTTTGTCTTTGAAACCCCCTACATCAAATTATTGTACAACTATATGAACTCCCCCAGCTTACTGGTTTGGGCTACAGTCTATCAACTTGCTTTTAATTGTTCTGTAGGATACAAGGTGAAATCAGAACCAGTTGACCAGGCATGGACTCCAGATGGAGAAAAGGAAAGTAGTAACCTGTATGTTAGTCAGCCTGATGCTTTACTAGCTTCTGATTGGTTTGAGCAGGGTTCAGCTTATGTTAAGGACCCAATTGTCATGAATGATGCTATAGCAACCCTTCTTGGTGATGATTTGGGCAGTGAATATAAGCAGATGTCCACAGGCACTTCTACATCAAGTCAAGGATGGGAGTTCGGCTCTTGTGCATGGAATAACATGCCAGCCGTATGTCAAATGTCTGAACTCCCTTGAAGTCTGCTGTTTGTCAAATGTATGAACTCTTTTTTGAAACTTTAAGCGCTTCATTAATGTTGATGATTAGTTTACTATTGGTAGTCAGGTCCTGGTGCCTGCTGGATTTCATAGTTCATTTGGGATTGAGACTTGTAGTATGATTTGTACCGAGTCATGGTTATTTTGTTTGTGGATTTTGATTTCTTGTTTTCCAAACCGGTGTGATGCCTGTATGCCAATATGGAACTGACTAGGTGTGTATAAATGCATTCAGGCATTTGTTACAATTGCTAAAATAATTATGCGCTTCCAAGATGATATTTGCTTGCTGTTCATGTAATAGATTTTACATGTTTATATTGAATTTTGTGTGCAATTTGCTGGTTTGAGCTCTAAAGGGAAAACAAATTTAACTTGTGCTCAAAGTATTATCTATCTTTACACGTTTTAGTGTTGTGTTTCAAATTTGACTGCTTTGTCTACTTGATTTTGAGTGTAGCATCTTAAATGTTTACTAATTCATCTTAAAACTCAATACTCAGTTCTATGGGAATTTTTATGGAAGCCTTTCATTTGCTTCTCTTTGATGGAAATTTATTTTCCCAGAAAATGATATACCTTGGTTATATGGTAAACACCCATTTTTCTTTGACAGTTCAAGCATCGGTGTACTTGGACAGCCAGCAATTCAAATGATTGCTTTGTGGATTGGTTTTTGCCGGAATCAAGTTTTAGATAATGTCTAGGATTGAGCATTATCTGTAGATAGGGTTGCACAAGTTGTTGTGATGACATTGTGATCATTTTTGGACAATTGTGTGATCATAGTTCATAAGATTATTACTTTGAATGGCCTTCAGCTCGAATAAAAACTTAAAAGAGTCTTAACTACTTTCTGTTAATTTTTTACTCACTTTGCTGCATTTTATATCATATAATTATGTGAAAAACTACTGTAGCCACAACTCAGAATATAAAAGTTGTAGCACATGCACGACCGCATAAAAATATGTAGAATATTTTAGCAATTACACAATTCATGCACTTGGTTAAGATACCAATCTGATGGTATCTTGTAGGAAGGCTGTCCTTACATAGTGCACATTATTAAGCTTTAACAATCATAGAAACAGAACTTTTGTGTGTCATGTCTAAATGATCATCTCATCATAAAGCACATCACCTCTTCTTTGCACGGATGAGGTTGATCTTCTGGCCGGCAGTGGGGGGGAAGGTGGATGTCTTCGGAAAGTTTGTATGGGGGGTGTCGGTGGGTACCTCACATTCATTCTACTTACTGATGTAGTATCTACACTAAAGCTCGTATCTTCAGATTGAGACGGTGAATCAGATGGTGTCTGAGATGGTGATTCAGACGAGTCACAGTAGCTGGTGCTACTTCCATAATCCGATGCTGGGGAGAATCCTCTGATATTGCTAGCTGCGGTGCCTTCCATTATGTATTTCAATGAATCCACCACCTTTAAGTCATTGTAAATATAATTACTAAGAGCTTGAATTAATGAAATAGGACAAACAAGCAAATCTTATTCAAGAACACATACTGTGTCCATTGGTAATCTTTTCTGAGGATCTTTGCTCAGACATTTTTTTGCTATTTGAACCATCCAAAACAGCTGATGAACATCGTAGCAATCTATGATTCTGGGGTCGATTAAATCTGGGTAGTTTCTTTCCTTTAGCAGCGGTCTTGCCTGTAACAAAAAGGCCAGTAAACTTTGAAAAGATTCCCAGTTTAAATTTCATTGATAAATTGTATGTGATGTTTGATAAAAGTCTTACCCATCCCACAAGACTCTTCTCTCCAAGTCTTTTGTCATTAGTCTTCAGTCCTGTTAGTAGCTGCAACAGAACCACTCCAAATGAATACACATCTGTTTTAGTTGATAATTTCCCACATTCAACATATTCTGGGGCCAAATATCCCAGAGTTCCCACAACTCCTGTCTCTGTAGAGTAATCCGAATCTTCGCGCTGAGTTTTTGCGAGGCCAAAATCTCCAAGCTGACACACAAATAATGCCACGCTCACAAACATGAAACAAGAACCAACCAAGCAGATACGATACTTTTGAGTAAAGTAATAATTACCATTGATTCAAAATCATGTGTCACAAGGATGTTGTTTGGTCTCATATCTCTGTGGATGATGTTGTTTTCATGCAGATATTGTAGGCCTTTGGCTGCCCCCAGTGCTATTTTCATCCTCTTTTCCCAGCTCAGAAACGTGCGCGCATGCTCTGTGTCAATCATTTCCTTTCAATTAGACTTGATGAAAAAGCCATAAAAAATTTTGGTAATTTAAGTTAATTTGAGTATGCTTACTTGATAGATGTTGATCCAAAGAGCCATTGCAAACATATTCATAAACAAGCAACCTTTTGTTTCCATCAGAACAAGACCCCAACAACATGACTACATTCTCATGTCTAGCTTTGCTAAGAACTTGAACTTCGGACTTGAACTCCCTGTCTCCCTGGCTGCTTGCATCTTTATGTTGCTTTACAGCAATCATTAGACCGTTTATTTCTCCTCTAAACACAGAACCAAAGCCACCTTCTGATAAATATTTCGTCGCCGAAAATCCATCTGTTGCAGCTTGTAGCTCAGCACAGATGAAGTCTCTTGTCCATCCTATCTTTGGCCTTCTGTTTTGGCAAACTGAACAAATGGAGTTGTCAAAGGCTTCATTAGGACTTGTTGGAAGCCAACTTTCGATGTTTTTGTTTATTTGCTTTTGGCTTTCATGATCAGCATCTGGGCTGCTTGTGAAGTTTTCTTTATTCAAATCAATGGAAAAAGTATCATCTTCTTCTCCATTTTGTTCCAGGGGAGCGGAGTGCTTCGTCTCAGTGCAACCTGAACTTGAAGCTCCTGTGCTTAGTGCTGTAGAGATTGTCAAAAGCTGATCACTTGATGAAGCTTTAGGAAATGAAGTAGATTTATTCCTATTGTTATGCCATGGAGGTTCCCCTACACCGTCATCTTGTTCGTCACCGGAGTTTGGCTTGTGAGGAATCTGAGACTCTGAAAAATCAGAAAGTGTCTTTGAGTAAAAGTGCTTTATGTGAAAGGAGCCTGTAAGCACTTTCAACAAAAGTACTTTTGAAGTAGACAATACCATCAACTATTTATTTTTATTATTATTATTAGGAGGTAGAATGACACATTTATCCCTGAGAGAAATTGGTTTTACCAAGATGGTCTCATAAAATTTTAATACCACATTTCATCCTTGTGCTTAAATGACACTATGAACTTGAAGGACGCTGAAACAAAATTTTAATAAACTAAATGGGCCGAAAAACATTAGTTTTTAAAAGAAATTGGCAAAAGTTCATTTAAGACGTATCTTTCTTGGAATTTTTTCTATGTTTAAAGTTAAATGACAGATGTGACTTTTTAAGAGATAAATTGACTTGTTTTGGTTAGCACACGTGTTGCATAACCAATTTATTTATGAAATTAGTGTTGCATAACCAATTTATTTATGAAATTATCTTATTTATCATTCAATAATATACTTTTTATATTGCCTTGAAAGCCGTATAATCGAATAATTTTCAAACAGTTTTACTTAGCAAACAAACCATTCAAAAGTCATCCGAAATCAAGCAAAAAGTTAAAAATTAATTTGAGCTTAACACACCTTTCTATCTTTTAAAAAAATACAAAATTATAAAAATTAATGGATGAAAATCTGTGTTTTGATTTAAGTTAAAATATGATTGGGGTGATGATAAGTGACTTACTTTTGGCCGAGTGTTTTTTCCTTGGACTTCCAGGAATCATTTCATCATATGAAACTTGGTCATCGTGATTGAATTTTTCGACCTGTAATTTGTTCTTTGCAATGGCTTTATGTCCTCTCAGATGTTCCATTGAATTGTCTCGTTTCATCCTTGATATTTTACATGAAAGATTCTCCAAGTAGTAGCTTTTTTCCTTTACGTGCCTGTGCATGCCAAATTATACAACAATCAAAATATAATAATTTATACAGTGTGGAGTCGCTTATGTATTTACAGTAGTGTGGAGCCTCTCTGCAACGTTGAGTACTGATTTAATCTAAAATTCTCGATTTTATTAAAGTTCACAAAATTTATTAAGCTATATAGTTTGTTAGTATTATATTATTATACTATTAAACCATATGACTAAATAACTTTTTCAATTAATTATGCTATTAAATTATATGGCTTAATAGTTTTTTCATGTTTTAACAAAGTCCAGATTTTGGGTTGGAATATTTCTACTACAACATTATAATTAAAAGAGATTGAGATTAATTTAGAGCTGACCTATCAAGTATGATCCATGTTGCTTTGAATTTTTTGGCAACTCTAACAGCAACAGTCTTCAAAGAGGATCCTGGACGCACCTCTACATCAAACTCGATCTGCGAATTTCAGGCCCGTTAAATTGCCATGTCAAATAATAATTAGTCACACAAATACAAATTAAAAAAAAAAATATTAAGGCTGCATAGTTTTAAGTTAAGTCTGAGAAGCTCTGGATTTGAATTAATGATTAAAAAAAAAGAAAAAAAGAAAAAAACTACAAAATAAATCACAAATGAGTTGTATTAATCTTACATTTTCTGCTTGGCATAGCTTGGAACTCTGTTCAATCTCCACATTTGCTTGGTACTCTTCCTTCTTCCTTGAAATATATTCTTGAATGATTTTCTGGTTTGTTCTAACCATCGAACTCGAATCCAATCTGATCTTGTATCCCACTGATCATAAAAATAAAAAAATTAAAAAGGTAGCTCCCTTTCCTTTGCATATCTCCTCCCCAATTCTCAATTCTTGTGTGAGCGAAATTTTACCTCCAGAGATTTTTACCTTTTTTTTTTTTTCCTTTCTAAATTCTACTGGAAATCTAGATTCATACATTTTATAGTGTAGTTTAGGATTTATTGAGTTTAGCTCAGGAACCTACTCCGACCAATAACATCTGGGGAGAAATCTAGCCTTATTCCATGAGGACAGAAAATAACCCGTCACTGAATTATAAGTCCAGAGACTAAATATTTTACGAGTTGAACCAACTAATGTACACATTATAATTATCATCAAGATATGTATGTTTATTAAGATTTGGAAAAATAAGAATAATAATAATGAAAAATTCTTACTGTATTTTGGAGGTGGCATGAAATAAAACGTACTAGGATTATTAATCTGATGAAGAACAGCAAGAAATTTAAGTGAATCTCCATGTTTAAGTGATAAGTTTTTCAGGATTCCTCCGATTGCACTCGAACTCACATCCCTTGATGCATCTTGAATCACCACCACTCTTTCACAAAATTCTTCTGTCATTTTCTATTAATTCAAAAACAAGAAAACACTGAGAGAGAATATACGAATTAGATTTTAATAAAATACAGCAAAAATAACAATGTTGAGAAAATTTTCAGAGAAAATGAATCAAAATTGAAATGTGTTTTGTTGAAAACAGAAAATGGGGTGGTGGTGAATCCAAGCAAAGAATCAAATGGAATTAGTTTGAGAGCATATTCGGATATACGAGGAATGGCCCTGACATTTTTTCTTCATAGTGAGTGTGGTGCGAATTAACTAGATTTAATAGTAGTTCATTGTTGAAGAGTTTGATGTTTCCTATGCTTAATTATTGTTTTAATTAATTAGTGTGATATATATATTATTTCAAGACAGGAAGAATGTATAGGTTTTTATTTATTTATTTTTTAATTTTGACGATAACAAAGATTGTTGATGGTGATATTTTTGGCAGTAGAAAACCAGAGAAATGAGCCAAAAATGAGAAATTAAAAAGAAAAAAAAAGATGAATATGTGAACTGGTTTTGCAGAATTGGGAATTGGAAGTGAGTCAAGTGACATTATTGATAACTAAGTAGCTTAAACTTGTCTTTTGCTAAGTTTTATTTTGCATTCTACAAGGTTAATTCTCTATACGCAGCCACATGTTCATGCATGGAAATGCAGTATCCAGGGCTTTAACATCATTTTTATTTTGGGATTTTTTTTGAAGGACTTTTTTTTTTGGGGGAAGAATTATTGGCTTTATGCTTTTCAATAACTCTTGAAACAGAAAAGGGTTGAAGGAGGCAAGTCGTAGACCATCTCAAGATTACAATAAAGTCTGTTATCCAAATATATAAATTAAACAAAATTTTTATTCAACTATGTTTGGTATGACTTATCTAATAGTCATAAGCACCTTAAATTAAGAGTACTTCAGATAATTTTGGACTTTTAGAACTAGAGGTTGTAGAGGTTTTTTTAAGAGTTAAATTGTCTAAACTATCTACAATCTTATACGATGTATCATATCTTTCATAACATAACTTTAAAAAACCTGTCTATTAGAGTAATTTTATAATTTTTAACAAAAGATCTCATTGACAATCAAACAAATGGAGATAAAAAACTAAACAGAAAATAACCACTTCTCCTATTGGAACATAAGCTATATCATTGGTCATAGTGTCGCACCGTCATATAACTATTGTTATAGATTCTAGTTTAAGTGAGTCGCGTGCTTGTCAAGTCTACACATGTGAGCCCTAGTAGAACCTGTGTCTCTCCTCTTTCTTATGATAAATTTAGAACAAATTGCAAAATATGGTTGACTGTTGTAGCTTTGTTTTTGGAGGGCCAACACAATCCCACTTGTTCCATTTGGACAACAGTAACTTAAAAGTTAAAGTACTAAATTTTATTTTATAACCCCTTGTAGTGTCGTGTGTCTCTCCTCTTTCTTATGATACATTTATAAAAAGTTGCAAAATGTCGGAGTCGCCTTATTTCTAGAGGGCAAACACTAGGCTAAAATATTGTAATAATTTAGTTCTTATCTGGTATTGAATTTGGATGACTATAGCTTAAAAGTTATAATTTAAAGTATTTGGTAAATATTAGTTATTGTGATTTAAAAGTTAAGTTAATTTGATTCATTACTTGTATGATGAAAAATATAAAATATATGTATTATTTTTGTTAAATTATTGTTTAAAAAATTATATTCACTATATGCTATTAACTTTTAATTAATAATTACAATTTTTTTTTTTCATAACAACTGTAAATTATAAAATCTCAATACGAGAGAGGGCCGCTCTTATAATATGAATTTCATATTTTGCCATTGACCTGGGTTGTCACAGCGAAGCACTTCACGAGGGGCCTTAACCGACCATTTTGAAATAATGTCTGATAGTTTTATTTTTTTCACCAAAAGTTAATTTTGTTTTTTTATTTCAAGATTCCAAAACATGTATGTAGGGTTTAGTAGAATCTTTTGTTGTCGCTTTCTTTACAGATTCTGAAATTTGTCATATTGAGCTGAACATGAAAATATCCTACATTGAAGTTATCTTTATAGCGTTGCTTGACATTTCATGTACGAGCGTTAGTCGAATATAAATATAAATTCAGAGATATTATTATTTATTTGCTGGCAATATGCTCTCAATTTGATTTAATACAATGGTCAAATTTGTAGTTAACTAATATAATTATGGTCCTTATTAAAAAAAAATATATACTATGGCCAATAGTTCAATTCAGGCTCTATTTGATATTGAGGTTGTATGGCTGTAATTTAAAAACTACAACACTAAAGTGTTTGGTAAACACTAACCATTGTAGCTTAAAGCTAAGTTGATTTGATTTTACACTTGTATAATGAAAAATTTATAGAACAGATAAAATATTGTTTAGTCCTTATATTTTGATGTTAGTACCCGTTTAGTCCTTGTATTTTTAAAATTGCCGCAAAACATTCTTGTCATTAAACTATAAACTATAAACACCCCCACTATTACCTTTTGTTCATTTTGGCTTGCTTTTACAATATTACTCTCGGACAATAATGCTTCTTTTTTTTTTTTATATTAATAAAAAGGAAAAAAAATTAAATTACCAATTTAACACCAAAAAATAAAATAAAACAAAAAGAATTTATATTAATTTTTGTAGAAGCTCAAGTATGTCCCAAAAAAATTAATATTTGTAAAAAATTAAATTACCAAATTTTTTTTACATTAATAAAAAAATTAATATATTAACTCCTTAGCAAAGTGTTCCACAAAAATTAATATATATTCTTTTTGTTTTAATTTATTTTTTGGAGTTAAATTGGTAATTTAATTTTCTTTTTATTAATGTCCATAAAAAAAACCATTATTGTAAGAGGGTAATATTGTAAAGGCAAGCCAAAAGGACTAAAAAGTAACAGCAGAAATGTTTTGAGCTATTTTTAAAAATATAAGAACTAAACGGGTACTAATATCAAAATATAGGGACTAAATGAGCTTTTACCCTCTACAGTACTAAGGTTGGCAGCAGTAACTTAGTTACAAATAATTAAAATAATGCTGTACCCTAAGGGCCTTAGGGCCAGTTTAGTAATGCTGTAGCTTTTAAAATAGTTGTTGTTAGCTGTGCTATAGAAATAATCAGCTGTGTAGAAAATCAGTTAAATGTTTGGTAAATTTTATTTTCAGAAGTACTATGAGTTTTGAAAGTAGTTGTGAGTGTTTAGTAAATATTACTGTTAAACTGCTGTAAAAAGTCAAATGACTAAAATGGACTTAATGTAGGTAGAAATTTACTTACACATATAAAAATATGTACATACAATATTTTTAATTGTGTATTATAAAAATTATATTTCTTTTTTTTTTATAATAAAAATTTATTGAAATATTGATTTTGTTTCCAATTTGAATAAGGATAGTTTTGGATTTAGGTAATAATTGTAAGGATATTTATGGAATTGTATTAAATGATAAAATTGATTCTCAAAATCAGAATCTAAAAGCTACTCCTTCCATGCTTTTCAAAATCAGTTGTAGGAGGGGCTGATTTTGACAAAAATGATTTTGAATTTTTTTTTTCCAAATACTAAAATTAGCTTTTAGATTCTTAAAATCACTTTTAAACCTCCCAAAAGCAATCCCAAATGGGCCTTAAAGTATTTGATAAACACTAGATGCTGTAGCTTGGAAGCTAAGATGATTTGATTTTACGCTTATATGATGAAAAATCTGCGGTACTAATGTTGGCAGCTGTAACTTAAAAGGTACAACACTAAAGTGTTTAGTAAACATTAGCTGCTGTAGCTTAAAGATAAATTGATTTAATTTTACACTTGTATAGATGGAAAATCTATTATATCTTGACTAATTTTGTCAAAATTATTATTTAAAAATAATATTTACTACATACTATTAACTTTTATAAATATAGTTTTTTTCCACAATAGTTGTAACTTAAAAGTTATAGTATCTCAACACCAAACAGAGCCCCAATAACAAAGAATCATAGTTGGGGAGGGTTGAATTTAAAGTTGGGTAATAACATTATAAGGAAATTATCACTTGTGTATTCTTAATTTACTTTGTTGTCAAATATACCACAACACTTTTAAGGTGTATCAGTCGTCCACCTTGAGTTGATAAAATGTATATGTTGTCTACTAAACCGCCGTTAGTTGCCATTTAAATATGATGACGTTAGAGGGGTAACTTGGTATTTTCATGTAGAAAAAGGGGATACAAGTGATAATTTAAGGGTATACAAGTGATAATATGACAATTTAAGAATATAAAAGTGATAATTTTCCTTTACCTTAATTTGAGTTTCAAGGGAAAAATTGTGAATTTGCTACAATTACATTAACTTTAAAACTACAACTAAAACCCTAAGTTGATAAAATGTATATGCTGTCCACTAAACCGCCGTTAGTTGCCATTTAAATATGATGACGTCAGAGGGGTAACTTGGTATTTTCATATAGAAAAAGGGATACAAGTATAATTTAAAGAGGTATACAAGTGATAATATGACAATTTAAGAACATAAAAGTGATAATTTCCCTTTACCTTAATTTGAGTTTTAAGGGAAATATCGTCAATTTGCTACAATTCCATTAACTTTAAAACGACAACTAACAGTTTAGTGGATGGCAGACATGTCTGCCAACTTAGGGTAGATGATTGATGCACATTGAAAGTGTTGTAATAAGTTTGATAAAAGTGTATCTTAAGGGTATACGAGTGATAATTTTCCTAACATTATATTATTAACAATGAATATGACCCATTTAATTATTACTTACCATGGGTAAAGATGGCCAATGGGCCGGGTGGCATGTGGCACGGCACGTGTCCTTACAGCACGGCACGGCATGAGCACATTTCGATGGGGCACGCGGCACGACATGGCATGCAGGTAGGCTTGGCCGGGTTTAGAAATTTAGGCATGTGAGATTTAAAAGCATGACACAATTAGAGATGGACTAAAGTACGACATGTGGAAAAGCACACAATAAGCACGTTTCACTTTTTAGTGAAAGTAAATTTAAATTTAATAATTTTAAAGTAACTTGAAATTGAATATTTTAATATATTTTTTTGTTGGCGTAAGTTTTTTAAATTCATTTAACTCTTAATTAAAAAAAATACTTTAATTATTTTGTGGTTATAATTTATTAAATGAATAGTTGATATCATGATTTTAATAAATAAAATTATAAATATCATGATTTTATAGTGTATGTAATAATGTTATTATAAACTATGATCTAGGACTCTATATAAGTCTAAGTTAACAATTAAATTAATCGTTGAGAAAAATTCATTGTTTTTATTGTTGTTGTTTAGTATAAAAAGAATTATAATACCATAGGATCTAACTTAATAATTAGTATTATGTTCTCTTAGTATTATTAGTTTATTATTATTAAATATGGGCTTGAGTTTCGAACTTTTGATTTTATTGAACTTGATTAAAGGCACATGGACTCAAAAAAGAAATATAGAATTAAAAAAAATATGCCAATAACTTAGCATGCCTTCTTATAAAAATAAAAAGAAAAAAGAAAAAAAATTGTTGTACTTTTTTTCTTAAGCACGGCCTGGCACAGCATGCGTGGGCACGGCACGCATATACACGGCACGTGTGCCGTGCCGGGCCGGGCCTAGGGAAAAAAAATTAGGTTAGGCACGGTACTACACGACACGAAGTAAATAGTGGACACGACACGGTACTAGCACAAGCACGCATGGGCCTTCATTTGCCGGCCCAGCCCGTTGGCCACCTTTAACCATGGGCCAACACTTTACATAATTGCCCAAATAAAATGATGTTTTTAAAAACATTTGCACCTCAAATATTAAAATTCAAATCCATTCAATATATATATATATATATATATATATATATATATATATATATATATATATATATATATATATATATATATATATATATATATATGGACTTGTGCATCGATAACCATGTAAATTTTGACTTAGGCTTTATTTGGGTTTGAGATTAAAACTTAATAATTGCTTATTTCATAATTTTTAACAAAAATAGTATTTGGTAAATTTTGTAAAAATAGTTTATTTCATAATTTTCTTTATTTTGATATCAACTTTTAAAAATAAGTAGAGGGTTGCTTTATAAGCATATTATTAAATAAAACAGCACATTTTTTAAAGTTTCTATTATAACCTTAATATTTTAACAAAAAGTTAATTATATCTTATTTTTCTATACACCATAATATATAAATCATTAGATATAATATTACCACCATAATCAAATTATCGCCACAACTACTATATGTTCTCTCTAGTATCAAAGTTTTGATCCAGTAAGTTCATATTTTTTTTATATTTTATTTTTATTTTTCATTATAAAATTCAATAAGATTTACATATGATTACGTTAATTTTCTTTGAACTATAAACAATTTCCCATTAAAGTTAACCATAAATTTTAACCTTCATTCTATTTATATTTTTTCTATAATCACGGTATTTATTGCAACAAGTTTAATGTGAACATAATGCATACTATTTTTTATTTTATTTGGATTATGTATTGGTTTGAATTTTTATTATATTTTATGTAACAGATTATGAAAGTTCATTAGATTTTATCTATTTGAGTTTTTTTCTCACTTTATGTAATTTTACGTATTTTAAAAAGAAAAAGACACGTCTAAACATTATTAAACATATTCTAAAAAGAAATACTTTACACTTGTATTTATTTTGGTCATTATATATTAAAACAACACTTTTGTAATAAAATTTATCAAACACATTTCGCATGTACACTTTTGGGGAAAGACCACCTATGCCCCTAAAGTTTACTTAAATGATAACACACACCCCCTTAGTTTCATAAACGGTCACATATACCCCTTTTTGACTATTATACCCTTATTACAACAGCCAAATAATTGAGTTTAAATAAACTACTATAAAAAATATAAGTTATTTTATTAATGTAATATTTTATTTGTATCATATGATATTTATTTATTATTTATTATCTTATTACTATATTTATATTTATTTGGGTTGTAATAATCAAAGGGTATAATAGTCATTTATGAAAATAAGAGAGTCTGTGTGACCATTTATGAAATTAAGGGGGTGTGTGTGACTATTTAAGCAAACCATAGGGGTGTAGGTGGCTTTTTCCCTACACTTTTTTTCAAACTCATAGATGGAGCTAGCAAAATGGGTTACTAGGTCGTGCTCGTGTCGTTTCAGATTCGTGTCATATCAAATTTAGGTTGATCCAATCACGAACCATTTAATAATTATGTCAAAATATTGAGACCCTAACCTAACACGAAAAATAAATGAGTTACTTAATAACCCGCTTAATATCTATATATTTAATAATATTTACATCAAACATTTGCATTCTCAATTTGGTCCGGGAGTTTGAAGCCTTTAAAGCCGCGCGGTTTTAAAGCTTTTCTGGACTTTTCCGTACTTTAAAATTCGGGATTGAAACATTGATATATATATATATATATGTAATTTATTGATATTATAAAATATACATATCTACTAAAATATTACACATTTATAGTATTAAAATTCTGAATCTATGTAGAATTTTATAAATCAAATACTATGTATATGTTCATCCACCTCCCCCGGCGAAAAAGATGAAGAAAGAATTGTGTTCAATATTTGCGTTTTAGTAACAAGAATGTATAAATTGATTTAGAATAGAAAATATAATTATGTCATTAATCGGATAAATGGGTTAAGAATTTTAACCTTAACACGAAAAAAATGGTATCGACCCAAACCCATCCCATTTAATAGCAGTATAAAATTTGATAACTTATACCAATTTATGTGTCGTACATTCATGTCCGATAATCAAATCGTGTTAAATTTTACCAACTCTAATATTCCAAGCAACCAAACGACAAGATACTAGTAAACTAAAATCAAGGTAACTCCCAAGGAAAATAATTAATAAATTCGGCCTTTTTTTGAAACTCTGAATGAAACAACTGTTTTCCAGAGCGTTACACATAACACACTTCTCCTTTATTTATATGTAGGTGCTCCCTGGGTCCGAGTAAAAAAAGCTTCAGGAAAATCATAAGTGGGAAGAAAAAGAATGGCTCTGAAACTAAACACACTCTCCTTCTTCGTATCCAAAAAGCTCCCTTACTCTCAGTCTCACCGAAGGAGCATCATCAGAATCATATCATCCCTTGCTCTCAGTCTCACCGAAGGAGCATCATCAGAATCATATCATCTCCTCCAACGTTGATGTGCTCTACTCTTGGTGCCAATGCCAAAGCTAAGTAAGTTTATTTCTTTATTTTTAATTGTTATTATTATCACCACCACCACCATCATCATCATCATCATCATCATTTATGTACATAGACCAAGTTGCTTTGTGCTAACGTTGAAATATTGTTTACATATATACAGTCTGTTTAGTGATCAGTTAATAATTCTTTTAAAGGACATGCATGCATGGTTATTTATATGTATATGCATGGTTATTATACTGTTGCCTGCTGTGTGATTTAATTACCCCAAAACTTAGATACCATGCACACCAGTTTCTGATTTTCTAGTTTGGTCTTGTTTATGTGCGTGGAGCTCTTTCAGCATGCACCAACAATTGATATACACGAAACTAAAAGTACACTCAAGCTGCGTCGTGTTGTGTGTGCTCACAAATCACACTCACACATATTGACTAAAAACTAGATTTTGCTGTCAAGATTGCGCCTGATAAAACAATTCATATGGGTTGCGTCGTTGAATGAAAATTAAAGAACTAAAAGAGGAAAAAAAATGATGGCTCTGAGACTGAAAAAACAGTCTGCTTTATGTCCCACCAGCTACATTCTCAATCCCACTGCATCACATCTCCTGGATTCTTGATGCTCTCTTCTCTTTACACCAAAACTATTCTTGATGCTCTCTTCTCTTTGCACCAGTACTATCTAAGCCTTCTTAATTTCTTAGTTAAATTTGGTATCATATATGGTGGTAAATTTATTAATCAAGGGTCATATTATAATACGAGTATTTTCAGGCAAGATCTCAGTTTGCTTAGGTGGGTCTTTGTCTTTTTGTGTTCACTTACACTAAATTTTCGTTTGTATCGGAATTTGTGTTGAATTATAAAAGTACAATAATTTTCACTTAGGAAAGTAAAATTCTGAACTCAAAATAATTCTTCAATTGGTGATCATCATCACAGGGACGCCGTGACGCATTCCATTTGTTGAGTCAAAGACCAACAAGAAGTGATCTTGACCCCCCAAAGATCCACTCTAGTGTTCTTAAGATACAAGAACAGCAACCAAATGATCTAGCCTTGATGTAATTAACCAATTAAACAAGTATTGATCACTGAAATGAGAAGAACAAAGTCAAGCGCACACAATGCACAAAGGATTTAAGTGGTTCGGCCTCACAAGAGCCTACGTCTACTGTGAAAAGAAGAGATGCGTTTTCACTACTGAGAGCTTTCTAAGATGCAAAGATGAAGATTAAATGTAACTAAACAGAATGAATCTAATCACAGCTTATATAACCTTTTATACACAGAGATAATGACCAATCATGACCTGTATCAGTCAGTTAAAGTTTCTGGGTTTGTTATCAGAAAACCCATAAGCCTCCCTCGTATGTAACGGCTTCTAACAGCCTTTCAAATAATCGTCAGACACGTGTCAAAAACTCAGCCATTCTGTAATTCAAAACGTCAAGCTCGACTGCCGTTTTGAATAAGTAAATCACATGCTATACCACGTGCCTTACTTATCCCTCTTGCCGACTTTCTTAATCTGTCGTACAGCTCCCTGAACTCCTCAATTTGACAAGTCATATACATTTACAAATTGTAACTGTCATGTCGGACATGATTCCAGTTTCCAGATTTGAGCTTCATCCTCAACACCATGGCACCAGAAAAAGTTGAAATATTCAAATCACTGACTTGGGCTGAGCACAACATTTTGATTCACCTGAAACCCGTCGACAAAAGTTAGCAGCCAACTGATTTTCTGCCGGAATCCGAAGCATCAGAAGGATTCTATGAACAGGTCAAGGAGTTGAGAGAAAGATGCAAGCAACTCCGTGCTGAATATTTCGTTGTGTTGGTTGGATAAATGATCACAGAAGAAGCTCTGCCAACTTACCAATCATTGCTCAACCCTCTAGATGGTGTGAGGGATGAGAATGGTGCAAGCCTCAATCCTTGGGCAACTTGGATTAGGGCTTGGACTGCTAAAGAAACAGACATGGTGACCTTCTCAATAAGTATCTTTACCTCTCTGACCGTACGTGTAGACATGAAGCAAATTGAGAGGTCTATTCAGTATCTTATCCACTCAGGAATGGTAACATCTATCGGTCATTCTTTTCTTCCTTAGTATCTTACAGTTAATTAAAGGATAAATACTTGCTTGTTTAGTCCTTAAGATTAGGCCAATTACCTACTTAGTTCTTTTATTTTACAAAAAATTATGCGAACATTTCTGTGTTACTTTTAGTTTTGTAGCTGTTGGACCTTTTGACTTATATATATTTCAAAAAAATAGAGAATTATTAAGTAGATTTCAATGAAAACTAATATACAATCGGGATATTTTGGACTTTTTTTAAAATACAAAAATTAACTGGTAGATTGGTTAAATTCTATGGACTAATTATTGAAAAAAAATTATGGATTAAAAGAGCATTTCCATGTATTCATTTACACAAAATCTAAAAATATATCACTATTGTTTATATATATTTACTAAATTATTCTCTACGTTTAACTTGTTAAATGTTAGCAATATCTTGAGTAACTTTTTTAAATAACTTATCTAAAGTGTAAGGACTAAGGGCGAATTTACCCATATATTTTTTATTTTTCAGTGTTGAATTTGGTGTGATCTATTATATATAGGACCATAAACTTGAAAACAATCCGTACTATGGGTTCATCTACACATCATTCCGAGAGAGAGCAACATTCATATCACATGGCAACACAGCGAGGATAGCCAAGGAGCACGGGGACATGAATCTGGCACAGATAAGTGGCATCATTGCCTCTGATGAGAAGCGCCGTGAAATTGCCTACACAAAGATTGTTGAAAAGCTCTTTGAAATCGACCCGGAAGATACCATCTTAGCTTTAGCAGGCATGATGAAGAAAAAGATCAAAATGCCGGCACATTAGAAGAATATTGGAATATATCTTGGAGAAGAATATTGAGAGATGGGGATTGGAGAAGTTGATAGATCTTACAAGTGAAGGGCGTAAAGCTCGGGATTTTGTGTGTGAATTGCTTTCCAGGATTAGAAGAATATTGGAGTATAAAGCTCAGGCAAATATGGCTAAGAAAGCATGCAGTACTATCCCTTTCAGCTGGGTTTTTGGCAAAGATAAGGATTTAATTAAGGGCAGCTTATGGCTATATTTGATGCCTAATAAATTAATAGCCAAAGCTAGCTACTTTGTAATATTAACGATTTGCACGAACACTTACCTTCCAATAAGCAACTAGCTTCTTTTTATTTTTTTTTTGTTTAAAGCAAACACTAAGAAAAGCTCCTTGAGGTTGAGGATTAGTTTATTAATAAACAACAGAGAGAAGGGAATAGGGAGTGCCATTGGGATAGCAATGGCCTAAAAAATTAAACACCACGCTGTACAAAACCAAAATTGAAGACACTCCAATTAGAATTAAGAAGAAGATTTTTTTTTTTAAATTGCCGAGTGAATTAAGCGCAATTGGCAATTCAATCCTTGCACAACCACTTATATTTTCGTCTAAAAAAAAATCATCTAAAGTAAAGTAAATGCAAGCAATTGAATGTCTCAATCAAAGACGAAGGTCGAGGGAGATAATATCTTTAATCAATACGTTGTTGGCGAGTTCCATGAAGATGTTGCGGTCATGTTCCACTAGGTAGCCTATTTTGTTAATAATAAAAAGTGTTATGCCCGTATTCTTACCAGACCAAGCTCATGGACCATTCTTACCAAGTTCGAGCTCATGGATCATTCTTACCAAATCCTAGGTCATGGACTAACATCTAATAATTTGTCCTAATTCGAATAGGATAAAACAATACAAATCCTAATCCTTGTCAAACTCAAATCCTATGAGATAAGGGATTAGTTTTCCTAATTCAACTATACTTCTGACTATTTTCTCTTATATAAAGAGGTCATCACTCAACAATAAAAAAAAAGAGATCAAAGGTATGCACGAGAAATAGGCATATTAGAGGAGGGGGTACAATATCCTCCAAGTCTTTTCTCATACTTTCCATTCTTTCTCTTATTTATTTGGTATCGTGCCATTCCCGATCTTTGACTTAAGCATTGGAGGGTCTACGCCGGTAACACCCCGGCGACCCCTGATGAGTTATTATTTTGCAGGATTCTGACCACCGAGCTCTTTGCTTTCAACAATGGCAATTCCGAAGACATCAAACTCTCTCCTAGCTCATTCCCCAAGTAAACGAACTCTTTCTCAACTCTTATTGTTGATCCAAATTTTGGAACCAACAAAAAGAAAATTCTAAAAAATTTGAGTAAATCAAATTTGAACCTAATTTGTTTGATTATTGTGAGAGGAAGACGATATTGGCTCAACCAAATAGTACAATATTAAAAAAAAAGACCACTTTTTTATTATTAAAATATAATTATATTGATATTAAGAAGGTATTAACCACTAGGTAAAAAAGCATATGCACTTTTAATTCATTTTATTTAGAAAAATATTTAATTTTTTTGTGTATGTTCATATATATATATATATATATTTAAAAATTGATTCAACTCATTCAAATATTTGTGATGAAATTATAAGTAATATAATATTAATTATTTAGTAAATAATAATAATAAAAGGCAATGACCACTACTACTAGTGATGTGCTCATAATTTAAATATTATTTTAAAATTTCTCTAATTTAATTAATGTTAAATTATATTTTATTATGCTAATTTTTATCTTAATTTTTATATTTTGTTAATGTAGGTATATTTTAGGAATAAAGAGGAAATCGATTTGAGGTTAAGGAATAATGGAGTACAATATTAATTACTTATGAAAACAAATATTTGATTGCTTGTTTCGCCAAACACATGGGAAGTCAAACCCTGGGCATGAATTTAAAAGAAGAAGAAAAAGGCAATGACTTCCCATTTTAAGTCATTCCCGTGGAGAGCACTAAAGAATTAATTGATAAATTAGGGAGATTGTCAATTTTTCCCTTATTAAAATTACTATATATCATTTATCCTTTACTATTTTCATAATGATCAATTACCCCCTTGCCGTTATAACAGTAACAAAAAACAAGGATAAAAAAGTCATTTAACTATTATTTTCTGAATTTTAAATTCTATTCTAACATGTGATGTAAAAAATTAAGTTTTAACACAATAAAATATAAACCTAGATGAAAATAAATTAAAAGGGCTTTTTAAGTAAATTTACCCAAAGAGAAAGCAACTTTTCATCTTCTTTACTTCTTCTTATTATTTCGGGTAGTCAGAGAGAAAGTTTCAAAATCAAATATTTTTCAGCTTTATCTGTGTTTGCTAAAGCATTTGTGTACAGCACGTGGAGATGACTCCATTACAATTCAAGGTTAGTCAATGGTTAAAAGCACACATTTAATGCAAGTGAAAATTTTATCTTTATTTATTATTGTTTGTTGATGCCTTGATAATGTTATGGGCATGGCTGAATGGGTAGTTTCAGAAAATTTTTGTGATAAACATATTTGGCCTATAAATAATCTAGATGCTAATGGTGTAATGGGTATTTCAATTCGGTTTTTATTTTAATGGATAATTCATTTTATATTTTTTTAGTTGAGGTATATATGTTAAAGAAAAAAAATCTTTTTTTTAATTGTTATTTATATTGAATCATGTACCTGAATAAAAAAAAATGTTAATTTTTCTTTTTTAAGTATCATAATGTGAATATTTATATGGACAGATGGATCAAATACATGTCAAGGTTCACTTTGGTGGTAAACTAATTGACCTAGGTAAATATGAAACAGAGTGTTTAAGCTTGGTGGCCCTGATTAATGATGTTATGGAGAAAGCAGTTAATAGACTAAGGTTGGATGATGAAAAGTTCACGATAATGGCTCAAATTCCTTCTTCAGGTGCTAAGCAGTTATTAGAGACTGACATGGAGTTGTTGAGTTTTGTGAATCTAATGGTGTCTAGGAAAATTACTTTATTGCTTCTAGAAATGAAGTCATTGCCACCGGAAGCAATGCAATAAGATATTCTTGAAAATCATCAAACATCTTTTATTCCTGAAAATTCTCCTACTCTTAAAAGGATATTTGAGGCTTATGAGGGAGGCAATAAACTTACAATTTTAGATGCAATTGATCATGAACAAGTTATAAATTGGACTGATGAACCATTAGACAATGATGATAATGGACTATTAGACAACGATGATGCCAACAGTGTGGACTCTATAAATTGGACTGATGATGAAATAGGGGAAATTGAGAAAATTGACAATGAGGATGTAGAAAACATAATAGACTTTAGTGATAATTCTAATTCTGATGATAAGGCACTTCTATCTGATTATGAAAGTGCTGATGAGGATGATTTTTATTTGAATTTAGATGAAGATAGTATTCAAGGGATGGTAAGAGAATTAAGAGCACAAAGATTCAAACAAATGGCTTATGAAGAAATTATATTAGAGGTTGGTCAGTTGTTTTCTACTATAGATGAATTCAAGAGTGTCCTCAAGGACTTTGCAATCCAATAGGGTTGTGTTCTACATAGGGAGAAGAATGAGAGGGCCAGAGTCACTGCTTTATGTGCAAACAAAAGATGCAAGTGGAGAATTCATGCTTCATTGATGGTAGATAAAATTAGTTTCATGATTAAAACAATCAAAGGTGGAGTGCACACATGCGTGCCACTTATTAAGAATCCTGAGACAACCAGTAAGTGGGTAGCTGAGAAATTATTTGATAAAATCAAGTCAGATCCTATGATTTCCTCATTTTCTATAGCTTCTGAGTTATTAAGTAGATTTGGTACTACTACAAATAGAAGAAGCCTATACAGGGCCAAGAAAAGGGTATTAAAAATGTGTGAAGGTGATTATGTTAACTCATATGCTCTACTAAATGATTATGCCAATGTTTTGCTTATGACTAATAATGGTGCAATAGTAAAAATCAATCAAGAATTGGTTGGAAACGAGAATAAATTCATAAGATTTTTTATTAGTTTCAAAGCTCAACAACAAGGGTTCATGAGGGGTGTAGAAGATTCATTGGTTTGGATGGTTGCCACTTGAAGACATCTTTTGGAGGCATTTTGATTCCTGCTATTGCTTTAGATGCAAATAATGGTGTTTTTCCTTTGGCTGTGTGTATATGTGAGGTTGAATCGAGAGAGAGATGGACATGGTTTCTAGAACTGTTTAAAGAACATATGGATAATAATAATAATATGGATGTCACATTTATGTCTGATAGGCAGAAAGGCTTAATTTATGCTCTTCAAGATGTGCTCCCAGGTTCTAAAACTAGATATTGTGCAAGACATGTGTATGCCAATTTTAGAAAACAATATTCAGCTGAGATTTTAAGGGAGTACTTCTGGAAAGCGGCAAGAGCCACCAACAAGACTGACTTTGATAATGCAATGGCAGCAATAAACAAAATTGATGAAAATGCTTACAAGTGGCTGGTTGACAGTGATCCAAGCACATGGTCATGCCATCATTTCGACTCATTTTACAAGACTGATCATGTGACAAACAACATGTCAGAGTCATGGAATGGTTATTTAAATGAGTATAGACGGAAACCGGTTCTGGAGCTTCTTGAGTTTATTAGAATGAAGCTTATGAAAAGGATGATAAGGAGGAGGGAGAAGTGTAAGGATTGGGAGTCAGATATACCTCCAAGAGTACAAAAAAAATTGCTAAGATTGCTAATGCTGCAAGACGTGTGTCTATTATAAAAGCAAGCAAATATCAATTTGAGGTTGTTGAGATTATGCCTGACATGGAAAGACACTATATTGTGGACCTGAACAAATGGTATTGTGAGTGTGGTAGGTGGCAGATGAGTGGGCTTCCATGCAAGCATGCCATGGCTGGATTTTATGTAGTCATTGTGATCCATCTGATTATGTTGACAAGAGCTTAAGAGGGGAGGCATATTTGCTTACTTACTCAGCAACAATTAATCCCCTTCCAAACAGGACTAATTGGCCTAAAGTTGATATGCCAGTTTTGAACCCTCTTGTGAAACAAGTTCAACCCGGGAGACCTAAGCTGAATAGAAGCAAAGAAGTGAATGAAGCCAAAAGAAAACCATTCTATAAGAGAAGATTCACTATGAAATGCAACAGATGCCATAAAATGGGACACAATAAGAAAAAATGCCCAGCTTATAAGGTATAAATATTAAATATTAATAAACTTTTAAAATTTTATTGAATTGACATAGCTTTTGACATTGTAATAGGAGAAAGATGTTGGGTCAAGCTCTGCCAATTCCCAAGCGCTAGTAGAACTAGAAGCTCTACCAATAGGACCAGGTAGTGGTCTAACCTTAAAAAGCTCCTATATTTGATGTCCATGAAAAATAATGATACTTATTTTTAGGAACAAATGCTCACCAATCAACTGGACAACAACAATTACCAACATACATTAGAGTGAGGCAGAGTAAATTAAGGTTTACGGAGGCTCCACAAGCACAATTTAAGCAAGTAGTTGCACAAGCACAACCAAAACAAGTAGCTTCACCACCATAAGTACTTGCACAAGCACAACTTGAACAAGCACCAGGTAATATTTAATTTCTATGTTAGTTCTTTATTTTTATGTCCACGAATAATAATTAAATTAATATCTTTTAGGAATATATGGACTCAAAGTATAATTGGACAACAACAACCACCTACATATGTTATAGTAAGCAAAGGAGGGCTAGACAAGGGCATGATCAAGGAACGGGTAACAACAACAATAATGGTTATTACTACTAAGCCTATTCTAAAAAAAGTCAGAAAAGAGCGCAAACATAGGTTGAATGCAACTCAACCATCAGCAGCTAAGACTGATAGCTTTGGTGGTTGCATGTAGTATCTGGTAAAATATGGTATCTAATTAGTTTTGTTAACTATCACAATAGGGGGTAAGGTGGCTTCATTTGTTGGGTATGTGGCAACAAAATTCATACCCATTCCAATATGATGTTTACTTTTTAGCTATGATGGAATCTTCTTATACTATGATTACATTTATTTAATATTCCATTGATGTATCAAACAATTACTCCTTGATTTTGATAATAATGAAGATATACAATTTTATTTTATTGTTTTTTTTGGGCAATGTGGTAAGATTTTGTTGGATTCTTTTTGTATTAATTTATTGAGTATTCATATTTTTGCAAGAGTATAATTATGGAGATAGAGATTTTATTTTTGATGGATGGAGATAGAGATGTTCAAAAGGATAGAATATTGACGAATGTTTGTGCAAGGAATGTGGCTTAACAGACTTAGAAGTGACGCAAAATTGAGCTTCTTGCAATTGTGTTTTATGGGTATTTATAGATTAATTCATGAAATTAAAAAATAGTTGTTATTTTTTATGTTAATATTCATTTTTTCAATCCACATATTAATGGCATTTAAGTCTTTTTTAATCTAAAAGTAAAGAAAATTTTAAAATTGCACATTGTAATATATTAAATGTGGGTAATTGTGCAATTTTATCCATTGGAGCTAAGAAAATTGGCGTCAATCTCTTATTATTTGGACACGGGGAGCAAATAGGTAAAAGCACTCAAAAATTGATCAACTTCTGTTACTGTTATAACGGCAAGGGGATAATTGGTCATTATGAAAATAGTAAGAGGGTAAATGGTATATAATAATTTTAGTAAGGGGGAAATTGGTAATCTCCCGATAAATTAAAATGACAAGCATTTGATGGGCTTTTTGTCCAAATCTTTGTTGGTTTAGCAATTATAAAATTGGCGGCTTGGCTTAGCTTTGTGGGGATCCTTTTAAGTTAAGGATTTCGAGGTCGAGCATATCAGCATATATATAGAAATAGTCGAGCAGAAGCCGAGAATAAAAGGAGAAAAGCAGCAGCTGCACAAGAGAAACCAAGAGTAAGGGAGGCCAATTGAAGACAGAATTGAGTTTTTCTTTTCCTTTTCTCTATTGCTTTGCTTGAATGTTTCCTATCACGTTTATGGATTTTCTTTATATGAACTAATTTATTTTGCTAGAGTTATGATGTAGCCTAATTATGAAGATTTAATTTCATAAATCTGTGTTATTTTAGTTTATTATTTCTTGATTCAGTGTTCATTATTATGCTTAATGCTTTTAAATATTTGGCCAATATTTGAATGATTTGAGAATACACACCGAGAGGAGATTTATGTGTTTTTGCTCTGTGTAATGGACACAATAAATTGAACGAAGGACATAGATGTGTCAACGCGAATCATGAAGTTTTATCCAATAATTTACTTAGAGCTTAATGAATCTTTTGCATAATTAAATATACATAGAGATATAGTGGATTAATATGTAGGGGTATTTTTGATATTACTCGAGAGAGGATATTGAATAGATTAGGAAAATTCAATTTCAACATGAGTAATAATCTTTAGTAGCACATAGATGAAGGATTAAATTGGATTGGTTATGGTGAAATCGGATGTCCTAGTGTCTTAATCTCTTGGTGATTTCTGTTATTGTTTGCAACTTTATTTAATTTTTAGTTGTTTCAATTTATTTTAATTTTTAATTAAAATTGCCTATTTAATTGTTCAAATAAATTTGGCCTAGAATAATTTCGGCAACTAATAGGATATACAATCTCTGTGAGACGATACTCTACTCTACATTATATTACTTGTGCCAACTAGTACACTTGCTAATTTACGTAACAAGTTTTTGGCACCGGTGCCGGGGATTATTTGGTTTAGTATCGATACCAAATAGCTCTAGTTTAGTTTGAATTTTATTTTTCTCATTTTACTTTTACTTTTCTTGTTTAAATTTATGAGACGTTCAAGAAATTTTGATTTATTGTCTTTTGATCGAGAGATTGAACATACATGTAAAAGGCTCAATAGGAAAAAGAGAACAGCTTTGCAGGAGCAACAAATAATCATGGTTGACGAAGCAGTACAATTAAATGGGTGCAAGACCTTTAAGAGATTATGTTGTTCCTACAGTTAATGGTACTCGCTCAAGCATTGCACAACATGCCATTCAAGCCAATGATTTTGAGATCAAGTCGGCCATAATCCAAATGATTTAGACATTAGTACAATTTCCTAGGATGCTGAATGATAATCCAAATGCTCATATTACAAATTTCTTGAAAATTTGTGACACATTTAAGCAAAATGGAGTCTCAGACAATGCTATCAGGCAAAGGCTCTTCCTATTCTCATTGAGGGATAGAGCAAAAGAGTGGTTGAACTCACTTCCTGTTAGAACAATCACTATATAGGATGATTTAGCGCATAAGTTTTTAGCAAGTTCTTTCCCAAGCAAAAACAGCCAAGTTGAGGAATGACATCACTACCTTTGCTCAGTTTGAGATGGAGTCATTATAAATGCATGGGAGAGATACAAAGACCTACTAAGAAAATGCACACATCAAGGTCTACCAATTTACCTACAAGTGCAAACATTTTACAATGGCTTGGGATCTACTACTAGAACAATGGTTGATGCTACAGCAGGAGGGACTTTGATAGGAAAAATGCCAGAAGCAGCTTATGAGTTATTAGAGGAGATGGCCTCTAAAAATTACCAGTGGTCCTCGAATCAATTAATACCAAGGAGAGTGGCGGGAACCCATAATGTTGATGTTGTCACTGCTGTATCCGTACAAATGACTGCTTTATCTAATAAGCTGGAACATCTAAATATCAGTGCTATTCAAACTCAAGTGTGTGAATTGTATGGAGGGAATCATGCTAGTATTCATTTGCCAAGTTGGAAGTCCTTTTGTGTTGTCATCTACTAAACATGCTCATTATGTGTTTAACTTCCAAAGGCAATAGAATAACCCATATTCTAATATCTACAATCTTGGCTGGAGAAACCACCTAAATTTGTCATGGAACAACACTAAAAGTACATTAACGCCATCTACAGGGTTCTAGCCACAAGAAAAGAAGTCAAATTTGGAAGGCACTCTTACCCAAATTACAATAAACATAACTTAATTTATGACCAAGATAGAGATAACTTTTCAAAATCAAGCTGCATCTATCTAGAACCTCGAGATACAAGTGGGTCAGATTACAAACTTACTATCTAATAGACTATAAGGCTCTCCACTTAGTAACATTGAGACAAATCTAAGGGAGCAAGTGAATGCAGTTGTATTTTGGAGTGGTCAAAAACTTGACGAGCCAACAAAAGAAATAAAGAAAGTTAATAAAGAGCAAGCTACATACACTACCAAGGCTTCAAAACCACAACCTCAATCAGCAGTACCAGCCAAGGCTTATGCTCCTCTAATCTGTTTTCCTCAGCGTCTTTGTAAAAATAACATAGATAAGCAATTTTTAAAATTTCTTAATATGTTTAATAAATTGCATATTAACATTCCTTTTGTAGATGCTTTGGAATAAATGCTACTTTATACAAAATTTATGAAAGAAATGTTGTCCAACAAGAGGAAATTTAAGGAGCATGAAATTGTAATGCTAACTGAAGACTGCACCACCATTTTGCAAAAAATATTGCCACCAAAGCTAAAAGATCCATAGAGTTTTAATATACCTTGCACTATTGAAAAATCTTATTTTGATAAAGCTTTATGTGATTTAGGTGCAAGTATTAATTTGATGCCGTTTTCTATTTTTAAGAAATTAGGACTTGGTGAACCTAAGGCAACAACAGTTACTCTCCAATTGGCAAATAGATCTATAATGTATCCAAGGGGCATAGTTAAGGACATGCTTGTGAAGGTTGACAAGTTTATATTCTCCGCAGATTTTATTGTCTTGGATATGGCTGAACATATAGAGCTACCTTTCATTCTAGGCCAACCATTCTTAGTTATAGGAAAAGCTTTGATTAATGTTCAAGAAGGGAAATTAAATTTGAGAGTTCAAAATGAGCAAGTCATTTTTAATGTGTTCACACCTATCAAGTATCCATCTTAACCCAAAGATTGTTGACATGGTGGATAGAAAAATGGCCAAAGCATTTAAGGATAAGCATGTTGACATGATATATAGAAAAACGACCAAAGCATTTAAGGATGAGCATCCATCTGACCCTCCTGACGTTATACGATACATAAGAGGTCTATCAATGAAGATCTATCACCTCATTTACATGTGAAGAGGCTAAATTGCAAGAAACTTGGGCAAGGTCCATCTAGATCATCTCCTTCCATCCACGAGCCTCCTTGAATGATCTCTTCAAAGATAGTCAGGCTAATAACTATAAATCAAGTGCTTCTTGGGAGGCAACCCAAGCTTTTGAAACTTTTTATGGTTATTTTTCTTTTTGTTTTTATCTTTACTTCTACATTCTTTTATTAATCTTTTCAAATATTCGTGATGAAATTGTAAGGTAATATAATATTAATTATTTAGTAAATAATAATAATAATAATAAAAGGCAAAGACCACTACTAATAATAATATTAATTATTTACTTCTACCTTCATTTACACTATCGAAGTTCTAAATATGTATAGAATTTCATAAATGAAACACTATATGTATGTTCATCCTTCCCAAAAATTAAAAAGAAGAGAGAAAATCATGTCCAATATTTGAGTTTTGATTACAATAACGTACAAATTGATTTAGAATAGAAAATATAATCATGTCATTTATTAGGTAAATGGGCCAAGAGGTTTAACCCTAATCCGATATAAAAAAAAATCGTGTCAACCCAGACCTGGCGTATTTAATAATCGTGTCAAATTTGATGACCCATACCCATTATTTGTGTCATGTTCGTGTCGAATAATCGAGTCGTGTCAAGTTTTGCTAGCTCTACTCACAGCAACAGCAACAATACAGTTTACCAAATACCAAGTTGCTTTTTTAATAAATAGCTTATTTAATCCGCACAAATGAAGCAGCTTAGTTAATCAGCCACTGCAATCCGAAACTGGCCAGTTTACTTAGTTTTTAAGTATGAAATTAGTGAATATGATGATATCATAATTGGAAAGTTATAAATAACCCAAATTTGATGTAATGTTTTTTCTCTCATACATGAAAGAAATATTTAAAAGTACGCAAGGGAAACTTAAAACAACACTAGGGGCAATTATGTTTTTTCTCTCAAATAAAGGAGTAAAAACAAAATATATATCAAATAACGCGATATCAAATCTCTGAATACATATATTTAATAAAAGAATAACAACAATGCAACAATAAACTTATAATATAAATCATTAAAATTTTACATTAAAGATAATTTACTAAATTTTTTTTTTTAGTGATGGAGATTGTGAAATACTTAAATAATTTGATCTAACGAAAAGAAAAAGAACAAGTATGATTGTGAAAGAAATAAACCATGAAATTATGAAAATATTGTTGTTAGTTACTATGTCGTTTTGTAACTTTCTGATAATAGTGACCGTGTTATAATATATTGACATTTTAGTCAAAACATAACGATTTTTACAATAAGTTAAAATAGTATATTTTCACATTTATGTTTTCAAAAGAAGGTCTTTGGTGTTCTTGGAGTAGTGCTAATTCTCCATTGAGTGCTTGTTGTCACATGAGCATGCATATTGTATATCATGATTGGTTGAAGCATATATGTGATAAGCAATGAAAGAAAAAAGAGTAGTGATCCAGAAACACCCGAGATTTTTCTAATTTTCAAAGCTTAGAACAAGTTTTGTGGGAAAATATATAATAATAATAGGAGTTTTTGAAGGAGATGGTCAAATAATTAAATGCAGCCATATATTTCTAGATCTTTCATACCACTACTGAAACTATAAATACCAACTTCTTAGCACTCGTATCTCCTTCATACTGCACAAATTTGAAAGAATGGGGAAAATTTCTCAACTGAAATTAGCTTGCTTGGTTGTTCTTCTATTAATTGCTTCGCCTGGTATATATATTTTATAGTACTTATCGCATTTACCTGTTTTAAAATTTTTACGATTATGTGTTTTTATTCTGAATGGTTCTCGCAAATTAACAATTCCAAATCAACTGATCATGGAATCAAACAATATTGATTTTAGGTTTACCCAAAGGAACAACAGAAGAAGTTGGTGTTGCTTGTAAAAATGATAAAGTATGCGATGAAATCTGTGGAACTCCAGGTGTGGGCAATGGCAAGTGCATCGATGGAAAATGTGAATGTCTAAGTTGAAAGTTTGCAGGACAAAAGTTCTCTCAAGATCATCTCTCCAAACAATGATAATAATATATGTATTATTTTGGTGAAAATATGTTGAATATCGACATGTCTTAATAAGGAATGTTAAAACTAAATTTACATGTAACTTCTTTTGGGTTGATTATAGCATTTCGTTTTTAATGTTGAAATAAATGCCCTTTCAAAATTCATAATAATCGTTATATATATATATATGTAAAGCAGATCAATCTAATTGAAAACATAACTATTGTGTTTAGATTTTATTTTATACAGATTCATCAAATTTGCCGTCGTGAGAAGGTGAAAGAATTATCCGATTCAATTTGATTTAATATAAGCAATTAGGAGCTTTAGGGTACAATATTGAGTTAAAAGATAAGATAAACATTAGTAATAAAATGATAAAATACACATGAATTTAAAAGTAGTCAAATGAAAGGTTTATCATAAAGGGTAAAATTAGTATTTTACTAGTCAACTAATTGATCAACTAACGGTCCTAACAGAGAAGTAGTAAAATGAAGTGTTTTGTAAAGATATAGTAGTGAAATGATAGGAAACAATACTTCTTGTAGTCATTTGATATTTTACAATTCTTGAAATACTAAAACGATAATATCCCTTAAATTAAATTAGGCCCTTCAAGTGATAAAGCTCTAATTAACACTTGCTTTTGGCAGAACTAGCATTTTCATTCAAAAGAGACCAGAATGAAGAAATAAAAAAACTTAATTGATTTTTCTATGTTTAATTACCGTTGAGATCAAAATGAAGAAATAAAAAACTTGATTGGTTTTCAAAAGTTCAAATACTGTTATTCTTATATTTCTATTTTTTAATTGAAGATGTATCGAATATTTGATATAGGAATGATGCAAGAATATAGCTTCCGACATCTCCTAATTCAAACAACATCGTTAAATTATCCTTTCTTCATTTATTAAAAAACTAGGAAATAGAACCACGCATCGCGCGGCTTTGAAAAAAGAATTTAGCATTATCTATTTAAAGATTTATATGTATTTTGCTTGCACTTGTGGCATAGAAACTAACATTACCTCTTTAGAGTAAATGTAAACTAAAACAAAACTTGAACAAAATCCAAATTTGTGTATAATATTAAGATAGCCACATTGCATTTGACAATGTTAATTAGTGGGATCTAAATAAAATAATCACCTTGGAATTTTTTAATGGTTGTAGAAGTTATTTTCACAATACGGGGACCGTCATTTTTCTTGTACAAGTTTGGATCAAACATCTCCCCCAATTTTTCCCATAAAGTAATCTTTGATGTCATCGAGCCATCCATAAAAATTAACAAAAGTTAATAATGTAAAGAGAAAAACTCATTATAAGGATATCGTACTATCATTAAATTCGAAAGTCTCGAATTACATTATTATATAGTTGGTTACTTTTTTTATTCCAAATCACTAATATTTTTATTCCCCATTTCAATATGTCTTCGGGGGCTACTATTGGTGCAGCCATTGTTGAAGCAGAGAATAGTTTTGAAACAAATGAATGTTTTCATGCTTCAGGAGAGGCACTTTAATGTTTTCTGACTCCTTTAGCCATTCTTTAGGACTCATATTCTATGGGCTAGCTGCCTTTGAATTGTTATGAGCCTTGCTGGCGAGGAGTTAAGACTATAATTGTTATCATATTACATATTTGTTATATTACTTTAATATTTTATAAATTATAAATTATTTTAATTTATTATTATTAAACATAAATAAATATAATAAAATTTTATATATTTTAAGAAATTAGGCGTTTTAAAATAAAATTATATTAATTTTATAAAATATAAATATAATAATTATATTAAATAATTGTGATGAAAATAAATATAATCTACTGCTATATATGCACCTTGTCTAGGCCAAAACCTTGGAAACCTGAGACTGATATATCACTGTGGGGTCACCTGAAGAAGGAGCAGAAGATGCATCACAATAGCCTCTTATATGTTCCCTTCTTTAGTAGTGAATCCGAGGGAGGTGAGTATGGCAGGCCAGCAATTATGCTTGATGATGTCAATGGTGCGACAACAGTCAGGGCTAATATTAGCCTGGCCACTAAGAAAGAATAAAACAATCTTTTTTCAGCACGATTTCGAGCTCCATTAATGCGTTCCAACACTCCGTTAGGCCTTCACTGGCTTCGAGCCTTGCTGCAAGATTGTAGCTTGGCTTCATATTGTTGTTGAGGTGATCATTCCTGCTGGTTGCATTTGCAATATTTGCCATGATCAGGCAAGTGAGAGCCAAAATGAGTAACACGTTTTTTAGAGCCATTGCTGTTTTCTATTCTATTTTGTTGTGTTTATATTTATATGGGATATCATATTTTTGGTGGCTATTTATAAATTAAGGTGAGGCAGATAAAAGGACTGATTAAAAGTGTTTATAAATTATTGCTTAATTTATGATCAAGAAGGTTTTAATTAGAGAAGATGATGGGTCTTTTGATGAACTGTTACATATTGATTGTGTAATAACAGTCAAATTAATTATAGATCTTAAGAGATGATAAAAAGCCAAATCTGAAGTCTCTATACAACTTTAATGCATTGATGCTATTAGTTTTTAATCTCAGCCAATATATTAGATAACAAAGAATATAAAAAGATGAGGAATAGTGATGCCACATCAGCTCTTCTAGTCCAAACTATATATATATATATATATATATATATATTCTTTTATCTAGGTTTAAATTTTATGAGAAATTTGTCACTTTTCAATTATTGACTGAAATTGGTAAGCAAATGATGTGTTTTATAACAATTTGTATCTTTCTCATCTTCTAGATTATCATCAGTCCATAATATTGCTATTACCTCAGGTTCTCGTGAGTCTAAACATCTTTTTTAATTAATTGAAAATGATATAATAATTAATTAATTGTTAATAATAAAACCAATTTAATATGATGTCTCCCCATTTCAAGGCTTATAATAATAAAAGAAATGAATGTTTCAAGACTTATAATTAATTATTATTAACGGTTACATATTGTTGAATCTAAATAGAAAGAGGAAGAAACATGTACATAGCATAATATAAGAAATGAATGTTTCAATGCTTATTATTTTCTATTTTTAATCTTTTGTAATGTAATTATTTTTTAGTCTCAACCAATTTATTAGATTATAGAGAATATAAAAAGATGAGGAATAGTGATGCCACATCAGCTTTTATAGTCCCAAATTTATATATATATATGGATTTCAATTTAACGACATGCTTTAGATTATCCCCTAAGGCTATGTTTGGCACGCAAGATTGGATTGGATTAGATTAGGTTGGATTATATATAATGCTAGCATATGTTTGGTACAGTATTGGATTGGATTACGTTAAATCACATTTAAATGAAGTTAAATAATATTTAAATTAATATTTGAATTTAAATATCAACTATTTATAGATATTTAATAAGAAATATTGTAATTAATTAAAAATAAAACTAATTAGAAAACTATATATATATATATATATACATATAATTAGTTAGTGGATAGTCATAATTATAATCAAGAAATATAAATTATTTAAATTATAGGTTGTTTCATATGAGATATATCATTTCATTAAATAAAATAAATAAAACTATTGATATAATAAATTAGTTGATAATTTTTAAGCAAATCATGAATAACAAAAAATAAACTACTTAATTAATAGCAAGAAATAAATAAATAAATTTTGAAGTTATAAATAAAA
Source organism: Clausena lansium (assembly GCA_030449835.1). Taxonomy (NCBI): domain Eukaryota; kingdom Viridiplantae; phylum Streptophyta; class Magnoliopsida; order Sapindales; family Rutaceae; genus Clausena; species Clausena lansium. The sequence goes on from JASUUF010000397.1 coordinate 392,828, forward strand.
ATAATGTAATAACTTGTGGAAAATATCATAAATGAAAAACATTTTTCTCTTCCTATTAATTAATCCTAACTAAACCCACATGAAAATTACGATTACTAATCCTATGAATTTAGGATTAAAATTTAAATTTAGTCTATTAGTCCAATCCAAGCAAGTATGCCAAATGTGGAATTAATATTTTTTCCCAAAAATTAGTCCAGTGCTACACTTAACCCTAGCTCCCAAACATAGCCTAAGTTCCTAACTTACAGTTCCCTTTCCAATAAGGTAATCTTTAGGCTATGTTTAGGAGCTGGGTATAAAGATGGCCAACGGGTCGGGCGGCACGTGGCACGGCACGTGTCTGTACAGCACGACAAAGCACGAGAACGTTTCGATGAGACACGCGGCACGGCAAGGCACGCAGGTGGGTAGAGGCGGGCGTAGAAATTTAGGCACGTGGGCCTTAAAAGCACGACAAGTGAAACAGCACGCAATAAGCACGTTTTACTTTTTAATGAAAGTAAATTTAAATTTATGATTTTACAAATAACTTGAAATTGAATCTTTTAATATATTTTTTTGCTTGCATAATTTTTTTAAATTCATTTAACTTTTAGTTTAAAAAAACACTCTAATTATTTTATGTTTATAATTTAATAAGTGAACAGCTGATATCATGATTTTAATAAATAAAAATTATAAATATCGTGATTTTATAAAATGAATGTAATAATGTTATTATGAACTATGATCTATGACTCTATGTAAATCTAAGTTAATAATTAAGTTAATCGTTGAGAAAATTTTATTGTTATTATTGTTGTTGTTAAGTATAAAAAGAATTCTAATACAATAGCATCTAACTTAATAGTTATTATTATATTCTCTTACTATTATTAGTTTTTATTATTGAATATGGACTTGAGTTTTGAATTTTTTATTTTATTGAACTTGACTAAAGGCACATGGACTCAAAAAAAGTACATAGAATTAAAAAAAAAAATACATCAATAACTTAACATATCTTCTTAAAAAAATTAAAAAAAAAGCTTGTCGTGCTTTTTCTCTTAAGCATGGCACAGCACGGCCCATGGCACGGCACGCATGGGCATGGCACGTGTGCCAGGCCAAGCCTAGGCAAAAAAAATTAAGCACGACACGGTATGGCATGGCACGAAATACATAGTAGGCACAACACTGCATAGGCACGAGCACGCATGGGCCTTCCTTTGATGGGTTGGGCCGGCACAGCACGGCCTTTTAGCCATCCTTAGCTGGGTATAAATGTGGGATTAGACTAACTTTGAGATTAAATATTTATCTCAAATTTAGCAACTTTCCTTAGATTGGATTAAGGGGACTAAAATCAAATTATAAGTATTAGAATAAGAGAAAAAAATTGTCCAATTTGTAATTTTTTTCATATATAACATATTTTTTCTTTATTACTTATAATTTAATTAATTTATTAATTATTTTATTCATGATTTACTTGAAATTTTATTTTTTTATAGTCTAATCAAATTGGTACTTTTTCTTCAATAAGATTGACTATTTAATAATCTATTACAATAATTGATTGCATTAAATTTAATAATCACTAGTGTAATATTAAAAATAATCATGAAAATTAATCATACCAGTAGTTAATTAATTTTATATGTATTATTTGCTAACTTTTTGATAAAATAAAAATATATCTAAAATATCTGATAAAAATTAATTAAATAATTAAATAGTTTTATTAATTTATATTTGTTTATTACAATTATGACTACCCATAACTAGTTTAATATATATTTAATTTTCTTATTAATTACCTTTAGATTAATTTTAATTATTTCTCTTAAATATTCATAAATTTTTTTTTGTATTTAGATATAATTTAACATTGTCCAATCCGACATTGTACCAAACATAAGACAATATTGTATAATCTAACCTAATCCAGTCCAATCTAATCCAGTGTGCCAAAAGCAGCCTTACTTTATAAAGTAAGTAAAAAATTAATAGAATAAAATATACAAAAATCAATATATTATGAGTAGTATTACAGATCTCAAATTTTTTATCTTAAAAAATTATCTTAATTAATGTGACATTTATCAATTGGTTGATAAGATGGTATAATTAATCCACTTAAATTTTGTAAAAAATTATCAACCACTTAATGAATAACACATTATTTGATAATAACCCTTATTTGATATGAAATTTAGAATAAAAAACTTAGAATGCCTATCATTACTCATATTCAGTAGTGCAAAATATATTACATTCAAATTTTTATTTTTTTATCATTAAACTTAAAGTGGTGCTATTAGCACCCATGTATTATCCTTTACTAAATACTAAAATTAACTTTTGACTTTTTAAAATCACTTTTAAGTCTCTAAAAAATAATCTCAACCAGGCCTTTAGAGTATAAAATCTGCCTTCGTTCTTGTAATAGAAGCAATAAAATGAGTTTACAATTGAAAGGAATTTTTTTATGTTCACAAATTAGGATAAGAAAATGAAACATTTTTCAAACATGTCAATCTGGAGCGCAATCAGATATACCTATAAAGGCACTCTAATGCTTAACTTCACCGAATAGATTGTGTGTAAAGGAAGAAAAAAGGAATCTTCCTTTTTTCTTTTTATAACATTCAAAATTTCATAAATGTTATGAAATAATTATAATTATGTGGATGTTCATCAAGCATACTATTTATCTCTCCAATATCAACCTTTTAGCTTTCCACAACTCCCATGATCTCCCTAAATTAGGGGTCATTATTTCTTGTATTATGATCTATTTTATTACTTCATAATCATTGTATCACTATAAAAGGAGGCCTTTACTTCTTATTTGTACACACTTGAGATTGAATAAAATTCCTCTCTAAATAATTGTGTCTCTTATTTGCTTTCTCTTTTTCTCTTGATCTATTGTTGTGCCCCTAATTGATAAATTTTATAACACGTTATCAGCACGAGTCTCTAGCCACAAGAGATTGATTTTTGTCCTCTTTAAAATAAGGTAATATCTCTCCTTTCATCTTACTCTTAAAAGTATGAATTGAACTATATGAATTGAACTATCTTGATTTTGTCTAAAATCATATTTATATTTATATATGCATTTTGATGATTTAGAACAATGCATCAAGGTATTCATACTTTTATTATCATTACTTATATTGTTATTGTTTGATATTTCTTACTCTAATATTCAATTGCTATTATATATTTTGTAATCTTGGAATTAAAAATTTCACCTTAAAGTGTGAATATTAAAATCCTTGGAGATTGAATATTATACAATGAAAGTAAATTAAGAATATATCCCTGAAGGATTGCATTATGTATATAATGAAAAATTTCTTTTGATATCTGTTCCTGAAGAACTAATATCAAAGTTATTATGTTATTCACCAATATCTTATTCATGAAGGATTCACTATATGCCCCTGAAGGACTATACAAATATTATAAGTTCATGTATATGTCATGTAAGACTATACAAATTTCCTTCTCCATATCTCCCAGAAGGAGTTACAAAATGAATATTACAAGGCATATTGCTTCCTTGAAAAATTTGAAGGAAAAATAATATAATATATGGAAAAGTTCAAGGATTGAATTATCATGGTGATTTATTTTATCTCCTTGAAGGAATGAAAATTGAATATCCAAATGGATAATTTGTTTCTTTGAAACAATTTAAAGGAAATAGACCATCAAAAGATCAAACAAAAGCTCATATATGATTTTCTTGTTTTTTTATATGTGTATGAGGAGAAAATCAGTAAGAACAAATATAAAGAGAATATGTGATATGTGTAAATATTTTATAGCTCATTTATGCTCCTGCAGTGGCAAATTGAGATTGTCAATACGTATATTAAAGCCATTGTTTCTCTTTATATATGAATAAAATATTAAGCTTTTGATGTAAATAATTGGTCTTATCTTTCTAGTGATATATTTTCATTCCTTGAAGCAAATGTTTATTTGATAATTGTAGGATCAATGCTAGACATGCCATGACTAAAGTTATCGATATTACAATGATCACCATTTAAGTATTAATGATTGTAATATATACATTGCACCACCCGAAGTGGAACAAATTTAAAAATCAAAATAATTTGTTAGGAACTAGAAGTTCAATAAGTCTAGAGTTTCTAACATAGTTTGAAATGATGAATTTGCAATGAAAAATTTACAAATGAGGCTAATATTATGTATCGAATTATAGAAAATTCACAATAATTTTAATCAAAGAGCCAAAAGATTCTCTTGATTATTGATTTTTGTTTAAATCAAGTGAAGATGAATTTATAGAAATAATTTATTATTTGTCATGATTCACCATTATTTATGCTTAAATATTTTGTGACATATTTTATAAAGAAGTCATCCCATCACGAGGGGGAGGAAAGATGTACGTGATGGATGATTTGATTTTATTATGCATCACTTTATCTCATCTTAATATTGATGTAAATTAGTTTGAACTTGAAGTTCAAACTAATTATTGTACTATGTGCATTGTTGATCAATTATTGGATGAATTTATTAATATGTGAAAGTGAAATTTCACAAATAGAATATGATTGCGGTTTGATATATATGATGTTGTTAAACAACGAATTGTGATAGACAAATAAATATATGAATGCTTGAAGCATGTGATAGATCAATTGGTGCAAAAATTTAATTCCCGGGAAGTTGAAATTAAATAATTTGGTGCTCCTGAAGAGACCTTATTTGCATGTATAACAAAATATTATTTGATCTATATTAAATTATTAAATATATGGTCCCTAGAGAGACATAATGAAACAACTAGAAAATGAATCTTAAATACCCTTGAAGAGGTAAATGATGAGAAATAAAAAGATTCAAATTGCCCTATAAAAGACACGTGTGCACATTATAAAAAAAAAAGAGATCTTTAGCCCTTGGAGAGGCATATGTATTAGAAGCTTCAAAAAATCTCAATTGGGCATAGATATTGAAAATGAGAAATATTTAATTAATGTTGGTACTTGGTGCAAGAGAAAAAATTGAAATTGACATAATACTTTTGTCAATAAAATTTAATTGTTATGATAAAATTTTCAGGATCCTGAATCACAAAATGTGAAGATCATCAAATTATATGATTGGCCAAATTTTCTTAAATATTCAGACCTGCAGCCTATACGTTATAGAACGTGAAATTAATTAGGAAAATTTAAAGAATTTTGGACTTGTAGTCCTTACACCTGAAGTTGTAAAATTTAATTTTAAACTATAGTATGTCAAAATGGAAGAATCTATGTATTTATCCTTGAAGGATAAAATGCTTGAAACAAGTACTTAAAGAATTAAATCAAAAAGCTTGCACCTTATATATTCTTAATAAAGCTATAATCATACTCGTATATATTATAGCAATCTAGACTTATCAAAGTGTAATCACTTGAGTGAAAATTTGTTATAAGTGGCAAATGTCATTATCCACTTTGCTATATGATTTTATTAAAGCTAGAAATTAGATTTGCAATCTTTGCAAAATGTGTTAATGATTTCATCACGAAAAAGACTCCTGAAGAGCTCATGAATTTATTTCTTTTAAGAATAAAATTCAAGATGAAAGATTTTAAAATGAAAGAATTCCTTTCAATTTATGAATTGAAATTTATCTAGTGGAATGCTGATATTATTGAAATACTAGAAGTATTTCTTATTCAAAAATTGATATACTTTAAAATTTGTAATATATGTCTTGGTCCCGAAGAACCATATTTTATTACAACTTATGACTATAAAGGCATTAAAAAATTGCATAATTGTAAATTAAATTATGTTCAGCATAAACTTGAAAATATCAAAATAGAGTAAAAAGCATATCATACTTTTTCTTTGATATGGATGCTAAAGCTTAGTTTTATTCAAGAAGAATATCAAAATTATGAAAATGTATTCATGACAATATTCTTCAATCAAAATGATGGTATCTCCAATTTATTTTATATATTTAAGCTTTTAAAAAATGGTGTTGATCCTGCAGATTGTTTCATCAAATTAATTTAGTTACAATAAATTATGAATGATATTTGAAGCACCCATGTCATTTTGAGGGGGAGCATATTTAACACAGGGAGTCATTGATATAGAGGACTACATGCACTGTACTCTTTTTCCTTCACTAGGTTTTTGTTCCATTGGGTTTTTCTTAGTAAGGTTTTAATGAGGCAGTTTGCACCTCCTTAAGAACAAATGAATAGTGTACTCTTTTTCCTTCGCTAGTCTTTTTCCTATAGGGTTTTTACTAGCAAAGGTTTTAATGAGACATATTCTTTGTAAGATGAACATCCAAGGGGGAGTGTTATGAAATAATTATAATTATGTAGATGTTCATCAAGCATATTATTTATCTCTCCACTATCAACCTTTTAGCTTTCCATAACTCACATGATCTCCCTAAATTAGGGATCATTATTTGTTGTATTATGATCTATTTTATTACTTCATAATTATTGTATCACTATAAAAAGAGGCCTTTGCTTCTTATTTGTACACACTTGAGATTGAATAAAATTCCTCTCTAGACAATTGTGTCTCTTATTTGCTTTCTCTTTTTCTCTTGATCTATTGTTGTGCTCCTAATTGATAAATTTTATAACAATAGAAGAATTCTTTTCTTTCTTTCTTTTTTCTTAAATCAACATATGACCTCCACTTATAGGTGTTTTCAAGTAGACACAGGATTACTCATTCTTTTAATTACTTTAATATCTCGACCCAATTCAAATGGCTAATTGTAGTCCTCTAGAAATAGGATTTGGATTCGGAGCTGAGTTGCTATTTTTTTTCCCTTAAAAGAAAGATACAAGTGACAGTTATTAGATAAGAATATAAAATTAATTAAATCTTAACCGTACTTTACAATACATATACTTGTGGCAGAAGATTATAATATTTATAAAGAGTTAAGCACATTTCGGCTTAGCCTCAGATCTAAATCCCGTGGAAATAAGACACCTAAAACAGTCAACGAGGTCAAAAGGGGAGTTATATGATTGATGTAGAAACTACAATACTACACTCTACAATCTACAGTCTACACCTTACACTTACAGTAGGGTTGGCAATGGGATAGGATGGGATGGGATTTGCCAATCCCAATCCTGTCCCGTATATGCAAGTAGGATAAAAAAATGTCCCATTCTTCTCCCGTTATTTTTTTGGGACAAAAATTTATCCCAGTCCCGTCCCGTTAAATATCTCGTTCCATCCCATTATCCCGAACCGTCCCAAATATAAATAAATAAAATTTGATTTTTTTCTTTTAAGGATCATCATAATTCAATATAACAACTTTAGTCATGTTAAAATATCTAATAATTCAACAATATAATAATAAATTAGACCAACAACAAAAGAAAAATCAAAATTTCAAAGTTTCAATACTAAATCAAATCAATATGAGTTCTCAAGTTTAAGCAAAAACCGAAAATTAACAAAAACTTTCAAAAGTTGATTTCAATTCCAGTTTCCACTTCATTTAACAATAAACCTTCATTTTCTAACCACACTTTCAAATTCTGTATAAACCTATAGGAATTAATAAAGAAAGGTAAGAGTAAGACTAATATATTTTGATAATTACATAATAACTAATCATTAATATGGCTAAGTTATGTAGGGTTACTACTACTATAAATTATTAATTTTAATTGTGATTTTTAGCTGACACTTCACTTTCTAATTTTATTATATTTATTATTTAATTTTAATTCAAATTTAAAAGTTAAAATTATAAAATAATTAAAAATTTAGAATAGTTTTAATATTAATGGGATATACAGGACGGGACGGGATGTGATTTTATAGTTGATCCTTCTCCCGTCCCAAAGTTAAAAGTAGGCTTTATTTTTATCCAATACCATCCCATTTTAACTTAGAATGTAAAAATATGTCCCAATCCCATTCCAAACAGAATGGGATCATGCGATAGGAAAAATTGCCATCCCTAACTTACAGGGACCTAATTGACGAAATTGAAAAGATACTGACCTAAGAGTAAATTACATGTAAAATGTAACATACAACCGTACAAAGGGCTTCTCCTCCCGCCTACTATCTCCTTTAAGTGGGACTTCTCTCTCCCCGATTGATGATGTTGATGTCTCTTTCCGTCAGAATCAGCCCTCAAAACTTGCATGGCTATCACTTGGTAAGTTTTCAAACCAAATCAAATTTCCTTTTTTTCCCCTTTTAATTGTACATTTAATTTATACTTCATTCTTATAAATGCTTCATTTCAATTAAGGGTTTCAACGAGTATCCGACGATTGTCACAATTCCGAGGGTCTGCTTTTCGCCGCCCTTTTCCTTGCGGAATTTACATTATTGCCCTCTGAATCACGGCAATTTCCGATCGCTTTGCTCGGTTAACGCTGACAGCAATGTTAGTAAATACAACTTTATCATACTCAGCAGCTATTTGTCTATTGAAAATGGAGAAATTTTGATTAAAATTTAATTATTTATGATTAGGCTGATGGTTTTTCTGATGCTAGTAACTGCTCGGCTAATGGTGAAGGTATGTCATATCATGTACACTGGAAACATTATTTTCGTCTATTGGGAAATTATCTGCGAGCCACTTGTTACCCATTTTCATATATTTCCTGTACTCTTTTAAATTTCTTTACAAAAAGTGACGGAAAAGTGGCTACTTGATTATAAAAAATGAAACAATGGGTGGTCTAGAGATAATTTCAGAGATCCTTGGTTGCTACTTGTACTTTAATAGGTGGTTCGTATATAATTTCCCTTGTATGTTAATTATATGCATGCCTTCACAGGTGTGTTTTTAGATTTTGGATGTTTAATTATTATAATGCTGAAAACTAGTGTTTCATTTATACGACTTTCAATTTCTCATGAATTTGCTGTATTGATGTGTTTTTGAAGGTTCAGTGGAAAAGTCTGAAAGTAGTCAGAAAGAATCTTTCTCATCTAAAGAGTACTCACTACTTGCCTTGCGAATATTTTTTATCAATTGTATAGGCTACTGAATTGTGATGATCATTTGATTATGATGATGCTAGTCTGTTTCTTTTTTTCATTTCGTTTAGTTTATCAATTTTGTGCAATTTTTATTGTGTTATTTACTTGCAATAACATAGCTTGGCGTCTTGAGAGAGAATTATGCCTGAGAAAATGTTCTTCTCTGAGCATGTCTCCTTTGACTTTATTTTTGTTTTCTTCTAAAAGAAATTTTTTGGCTAAAAAACTTCGCATGAGTTGATTCTGTTCTTATCCTTTTTATGTTTCTTGTTTGTTATGCTACTGGAGATTCTAATAAGTACAAAGAATGTGAGGCGGAAATTATACTGTACATTAGAAAGGGTTCTAATTCTATGGTTGTTTTGGGCATGTTTGCTTACAATAGCTGTCACTTCTGCAACTTGTCAGGGTGTTGAAGAAACTGAGGAGATATGGAATATCTGGAATTTTGTCATATGGGCTACTGAACACAGCCTACTACCTCACAACGTTCCTCTTGGTATGGTGAGTAATATAATAAGTGCTTAGGATTTCATTCATGTATTCCTTTTGTTTGCCTAAAACACTGGAACTTTACATATCAAACGTACATAAGTGCTATTCACTGACCTAGACACTAACCTCTTACCACACTCAAATCACTTGGGAAATACGTTTGTTATGGGTAACAATTTGATGGGGTTCACATTTGCAGATTTGCAAATGTGTCCCAACGTTTCGTTTTCAATTGGAGTTCTGTCCCCAGTCCCCTGCCAAGACCATTCTTCACCTTAGTCATGCCCACACCAAGGCCAATCACGTCTACCTCTGACATTATGCCATGTCATGGATCTGCTGTTTGTTCACCTTTGGCCTATTATAATTGTTTCCTGTAATGATATTTTTTGTTGAGAACAATGTTGATCCTTTAATCAACTTTAAGACACTTGGAATGTACGCTCTAGTGACACCTTTTTGTTAGAGATAGTAGTAGGGGCCATTTATTCCATATGTTGGATGCTGAACTCAAATTCTGGAGATGAGAACACTTTTTCTCTCTCAGAATGACCTAGAATTTCTTTCTATAAGCTTTATACTGAGTATTTATAAATTTCATTTCTGCTCCTAGAAGAAAAGTGTTTTATCACTCCGAAATTGACGCTCTGAGTTAAAGGTTATTTAATCCTAGGCTAGTGGCTTCACAAAATTCACAGTTAATAAACAGCTCTTATGTTAAACTTTTGTAAAAGAACTTACAACGTAAAGCCCCTAAATTTCTTTATGTTTGTGTGAGAAAATTATTTTCTCATGACTGCATAGTATCATGTATGTTCTATGAATACGTTTATTATGTCATGTAGTCATTAACACAAGGCAGCTCTTCACCTGCTTTCTAGGTTCTATATGGCTCCTGTTCCTGGACGGATGGGTTATGTCGCAGCTGTTGAGAGGTAGAATCTCAATTTCACCTTCTGAGACAATCATCATGTGATGATTTAAGTGTTTTGCAGATTTCTGAAAGTAATGGCAATGGTTTGGGCTGGCAGCCAGGTTACAAAGCTTGTAAGAGCTGCAGGGTAAGCTGCTATAACTTGGAATTGCCTTTTTTCATTTTAGCAGTTCATTAATACCTTGATGTTATAGGTTAGACTTGTCCAGTTAAGTACTTCAATTTATCAGTGACAACTCACTGCAAATTTATTGCAAGAGCTTGAGGTTGAGCTGCTATATTTTAGAATTTGTTTCCTCGTCTTAGTAGTCACTAATGTTATGATGTTCCTGTTTCTTTACATAAATAAGTTTATTTTTTCTGTTCTTCATCTGTTATAAACATTTAAATCCATCAGGAACCTGTTAATTCAAAAGAGTTGTTTTTTATGCAGTGCCCTTGCTCTTGCACCTTTGGTAGATAGAGGATTGTCATGGTTCACTGTCAAATTTAAATTTCAAACTCAGGGAAAGGCAAGTGAGCCAAAAAATTTCAAGCTTTTTTAATATTGTCCAGTTGTGTGCTTCTCACTTATTTCTAGCTGTCTCCAGGCTTTCATGGCAATTGTTGGATTTTGCTTTGGACTGGCTGTTATGTTATTTCTTGCTGTGACATTGCTTTGGGCATGAAGCTACATCTATTTCTTCTCCACTTGCCTGGATGGAGAGAGCCTTTCAGTTAATTATCATTTTATCTTGATGTTACCCTGCTTGGGGCATGAAGCTACAACTATTTCTTCTTACTTGCCTGGATGAAGAGAGCCTTCTTGTTCATAATTATTTCGTCCACTTAAATCCATATGCAGTCATTGCCTTGTTGCAATGTTCAAGCTGATCCCACAGCATATTGGGGACTTGGTACTTGTCGATTACAATTGTCGAATTAAATTAAATTTGTTTTTTTTATCATGGTGCAAGTGCAACTTGATCCTGAAATGAAATTCAATTCAATCATGGTGCTTACCCTTGTGCAACTTTTAAGGGAAGACAAGCAATGTTCAATCTGATCGCTCTTTGAAAATACAATTCTACACAGTTCATTTCTTCCCAAACAGGGTAGGGCTAGGGCATATGCAGGCTATAAGTTAGTTTTGGATGATCAGTACAGCGATCTATTATAGCAATCTCGCACCAAATACAAGTTTTATACAAACGATATTTGGTATTGCAATTCTAAGTAACTTGTGTGTGTGTACATAATGATCTATAAAAATACAGCTGCAAACATACCCAGAGAAGTTCATTATTTGTTTTGGATCTGTTATTTGTGCATTTACACAGAATTTCCTGTATCTTAAGTAATTCATCAATGATACAAAATTTGTATACAGGCGATCCTAATACACAGCGAAGTTACCCATGATTAAATATTGATACAACAGTTAATCCACCAACGTTCTTCAGGTGTGCAAGATTATGTAAGCAGCTCAAAGTTCAATTTGCCTGCAATTTTGAATCAAGCATTGATTTGTCAATCAACAGAGAAGCGTTTTCAGAATGAATAATACTTGGCGAGAAATTTTTTTTAAAAGACCCCTCTGTCATAAGATTTGGACTCTATGATAAAATTTGGATCTCAAAGTCAATAAAATGTCCATAATGTTCTTTTTATTGTAATCATTCACTTTTAATTCTAAAATCTCTAACTCGTCATGCACGACGAAGTCGTGTATTTCATTATACTAATATGTATGACACGATACTACCATGTATTTTATGATCATATCTTGTACTACACTATAGTAGCATATATTGCACAAAATTATCCTGTATTACGCTACACTATAGTGTCATGTATTACACGATACTGTCATGTATTTCATGATTATATCTTGTACTACACTATGTAGTCATGTATTGCACGAAATTATCCTGTATTGTGTTACACAGATATGGGAATTTTAATCTTTTTAATAGGTATTTTAGTCTTTTTAACGTGATCAAGAGTCCAATAACAATAAAAATTAGTCAAGGGGTCAAGACTCATGCCCAAATCAAGACTTCATATTAATTCTTGGCTCCTGGTGTTAAATTAGCACAATAAGGTAGCCCTCGTTTGTTGCATTAGCAGGGACCATATAAGGAGCAGGTTCGTGAATCACAAGTTGCAAATAAAATTCTCAAAATAAAAAAACCTCCGCCTCAACACACTTGCCTTGACTTTTAAGCAATATATCTTCCATATAGTATGTTTATCTCACTGTTATGTAAGAGTGCTATCTACATCTAAGAATTTTTTCATGAAAATCAAATTTTCTTTCTAAGTCGGTTAAAAATTTGGCTGACCTTATGAAACTTCTAGTTTCAACCATCAACTTGGGAAAAAGACTTTATGGGCACCAACAGAAAGAGATTGTAGAACAGTGTGGATACCCTATGGCTGCTAAGTTTTAAGACAAGTTTAGATTTTAGCTTTCCATATATGGTGAAAACAAACATATTAGACCTCTCATGCTACACCTCAAGTAGGCTTGTTAAAGCAGGTCAAAGGGCCTATAGATGGTTATACTAGAAAGCTAATTAAAAAAAAAAATTATATATTTAAATCTTTTACATAGGTCAAATAAAAAAAAATTAAAATTTAAAATGCCAGAATGCATTTCAAAAGTTACCTCCCAAGTTGCTTGAATCCCAAAAAGCTATAATTTTGAAGTCCGCCCTTGGGATGACAAAAGGTTGTTTGCTTGGTGGGTAGCAATTTATTTCCTACTTCATCTGTGCATGTCTGAAGACCACAGGCATTGCAAAATAATTCCACATCCGAATCCTAAAGAACCACATGCATCTTTCAATATTCAATTGCATTATCCCAACAAGAAAACCAAAAAATTCCACCTGCTGCACAACATACCTCCATCATCAAAACTTTAGATAAGCGCCCTAAAGGATAGGGATGGAGCTTATAACCACAATTATTTATACAGCACAAAGCAAGTGATCGAACCTATAAATATCAAAAAAGGAAGCAGACAGGCAAAAAGTAATTCAATATGGTTTCTAAGGCAACATGGAGAAAAATGAGAAGAACAACAAAGGCTGTTTTAAGAGCACTTCCTATGATACAAAATCAACACATAATTAAACAACAGCCACCCATTTGAAAGCTTTCATTTAATTATATCAGTAAAATTTAGTAATACCTATATGACTAGAATGCCAGATGAAAAAGTTTACAGCAAAAGTGATAAAATTGATTACCTCATCAATATGAGGTTCAATAATGCAGTACTGTAGATATGATGCCTCAGCAGCAGTAGACAACAAAAAATGCTTATAATTGCCCATCCGAAAGTACCTTTTATACATTGAAAATGGAAAAGGAGGACAATATTTAAGTTACAATGAATTTATGATTGAATATGGGACACAAAAGAATAACATCTCAGTTTTTGAATAAGCTGAAAGTCTAAGGAATATAGAATATTTGAAAATTTGTTTGTTACCGTAAAGCTTGGCGAGCAAACCACATTTCTTTTGACCTGATGATAGGAGAAGGCATGTGACGAAACCACAGAGAAAGCGACTCTCCCTATTGATCAGGAAAATAGCTATATTTCATAAATTCAAGTCACTAGAAGGGCGTTCCAATAAGAAGGGAAAAAAAATAATAAAAAAATGTCAGCATCACAATAAAGTAGGAACCAACCATTAGTTGACCATTAGAATCAAGATGAAGAAGCACAAAAAATGAACGAAATTCAGCTTCCTTCTCATGAATAGATTTGGAGCTCCGATTAGCTTCATACAGATTATAAAGAGATGTCAGAGCTTTCGTTAGCTGCTCCAAGTTGAGGTAGTGCAAGGAAGAAATGCCTGAACTGCTACAGCTGCTTCGAAGCTTGTGGTGAGATATGACATGAAATTTGACCTATGGTTCATATATATGGACTCAACGTTAGATGAAGCATTGTCTCCATGTTCAGATTTTCTCACACAAAGAAATAAACAATCAACCACCCAAGTAATTCTCAAAAAAGTGTATATCTGATATCCAGAGCCGAGAAAAGTGTGTGGAATTGTCTCAAGTTGAAGATTAAATAAAATTTATCTGAAGTTAACATATTTGCAGTGCATGATATAACCACCGAATTTCTATTTTACAGACAACTGGATCCAATAGAAACACTACATTTTGGCTATCTAGTGTTCGCAACACTTTATTTAAATCAAGCTCTAAAACTATTTATTTATTTAAATCAAAGGCAAAAGTGACCCCACAATAACCTCATGAACATATCTGGTGCCGTTGAAATTTGGGTTTCATTCCTTATTAATCACGAGATTAAAACAAAAGACTATTCCCCAATAATATATCACACACAGTCAGAGCTTGACATGATCATGACTTATAGAGATGCCTTCTGCTTATGCAAGATATACATTTTGAATGAAAAATCAAGCTCTAATACTCATTTTGCATATGTAGTACTGGAAAGGCAGCAAGTTCAACACCTTTTTGACTAGCAAATCCAACTGGCTTATTATGGTTTCAACATCATTTCAATGAGTTTGCACTGGGGCTTGACAAATGCAACTGAAGTCAACCCATTTTAATTTTTAAAGATGATTGTTCATAAGAGATTCACAAGTACATGCTAAAAATAATATTAGTAAGAGAAAAGAAGACTAAAAGATTGAGAAGTTTTCTTACTATCTTTTCAAAAATGTTGATTACTCTGTCATTGACAATGTTCTGCATGCTAAGGTCTTGCCTTATGGACCTTGTCCTATCAAAGACAAAATCATGAGTCACTTCAAAAGGATGCTCGGTAGAATCCAGCAAGCTTAAAAGGTAGTTTAGAGTTTCTTCCAGTACTGGGAGAGGGCGCAAATCTGATGCCCGCACTTCCTTGGCTGACATCGTTCTGCAAAACTAGCAAGAGCATATATTTCATTAACTAAAACACACACTTGAAGATACCAGGCAATTTTCAATTTTCCATAATATTCATTACATTATAATCTTCCATATGAACATTCAATTCATTAACATAAGTAATGCTACGCATACAAAATTTGTATCCTAACTGAGTGGCACTTGATGGGTTGGTTGGTACTACATGACTATTATCACATTAGATTATCTTGTTAACACAATAGTAGCAATACAAGCTTAAAATTAAAAAAAAATGAAGAAAAATATAAGCAACCTTTTTAACAGCGAGGGCTGGAGATGAATTGCGAGGATCTCCATGAAGTCTCTCAAAGACAGCTAAATCACGAAGGCGCTGGCGTTGGAGCCTCTCCTCCTCTGGGTTGGTTTGTAATGAAACAATAATTAAATTATTAAAATCAAATCAATGGAAAGGAATAAATGAATAAAGAAAGGTGAATGATGAACAAAAGGTTGAATATTATTATATGAAGGAGGTTAGGTAACTTACCTGGGCACATAAATGGGCATGTTCCAACAATAGCTTCTTCTTGGGTTTCTCTTCTTCTGTCACAGGCATCATTGGCTGAGCTTGAGCTTGCCTTGGACAACGAAATCCTGTTGATTCTGCTCTGATTAGATGATGCTGAAGAATGATTTCTTCGCTGTTGTCGTTGAGAATGACGCCTTCTCTCCATAAATCAAATTGGATTTGGATTTGGATTTGCGAATGCTCTCGAGTAAGTCCGTCACTGCGAGTGTTTTCACATTTATCTTCCCCTTTGTGTGCTTTTTATTACTGAGTTTCGTTTCGACTTTTGATGAGGGAATCGCAATCTCCTCTTTTTTAAAAGAAATCAGATCAGTAGATCACTTCCTTAACTTGCAAATGATGTGTCACGTCACGTATCACTCATTTATTATACACCTCCGAATAAATTAAATACGTGCATAGATACGAAGGTTTTTTATTCTATCAACGAAAGCATTTTTTCGCTTTTTCGTATACTAGTGGATTTCATTTAGCCAAAAAAAAAAAAAAAAAATTTCAATACTAATTGTTTTGGGTTCATAATTGTGGTTAAAATGTATGAAATTTTGTAGCACTTATAAATGACCCCTTACCGATTAGAATTACACAAAAAAAAAATTAATTAATTATAGACATTAATACAATTAGATTTGTTATTTATAGATAAATTTAGGATTTACGATCCTAAGTTAGATCGGTTCGAGATGGAAAGCTGACGAGCAAAATGTACTTATTCATGATAGTATGAAAAAACTACTACCTAATATAGACACATCCAAATTGACAGTGATGGCAATGGGGAGGGGAGGGGACCGACCTCCCAGTACCCATCTCCGATATTTTACATATGTCTCTGTCTCCTTCCTATCCCCTCCCCGAATAATAACAGGGATCTCCGAGGATCTCCGATTCTCGAATAACTGATATATTTTTAATTTTTAATTTTAATTTAATCATATTAAAAAAAATTAAATAAAAAAAATAATTATAAGATTATACAAGAAATCGATTCCTTAATATTTCCTTAATCCTCATGGTTTGCATTTAATCAATGATTCTCCAACACATAACATCCATGAAATCATGCAATATCCTTAGGAATCATAACCTAAAAATTTAATCATAGGGATCAAACTCAATAATTCTAAGATTATACAAGAAATTCAGTACTTAAATACTAAAAAAATATGCATACCTTAATCACCACCACAATTCCAAATAATTTTTTTTGCACTTAAATGATAGACCAAGAAACTGGCACGTTGTTTAATTGTTTCAAAGCTCAATTGCCGACCATAAGAAGAAGGAGCTAATCCCCATTTTCTCTCTTAATTATTAATTTATACTTAGGGTTTTTAGCTAATAGGCTTAGGTAAAATGACTAAAATAAGCTTGGCTAAATACTAGGCCCAAAAATAAATAAGTCCTAAATACTTATATAATGTTAGTATTAAATTAATAATAAAAAAATAAAATACATTTCATTATCTAATTATTATTATTTTTAAAAAATAAAATAAAAATTAAATTAAAATGGGGAAATGGGGGGCCCTGAATAAAAAATTAGATAAAAAATTATCTTTATCCCCTCTCCGAATAAGAAATTAGGTAAAAAATTATTTCCATACCCTCTCCAAATGAAAAAAATCCCCGATAGTTCCATTCCCTTTGGAATTTCTGCCATCCCTAAATTGACACCTTTTTTTTAATCAGTAATCTCTCTCATTATGCCCCCCCAATAAACAGATCAAATAAGTCTAGATGTCTTTTTCCCTTTCCTTTTTCTTGTTTAATGTCGAATCGTTTACAAGGAGAGAAATCGGATCACCGAAAATTTTGTGAATAATTGTAATGCTTTGCCTTGATAGACAGGAACCCAGTCAGGAAGCAGTTAAATAAGAATGAAAGCTTCAAAGCCTAATTAGTAAATTGCTCAGCTGAAGCAGAAGGGATCACAAACAGTTCCATTTCACAATCAACAGCTTTGCAGATTCTCTTCTTTTCAATTCCCACAAACAATATTAATAAAGAATATTGTGGCGTGGAGTGCTTTCTTGTGAGCAGCACTGCAAATAACCTCACCCAGTTCGAAGAAATGGGTATCCAGGTAAAAACTAGACTCCATTTTATCATCAAAAGATGCAGCCACAGTTGAATTGATAATACAACAAAAGAAAAAGAAATAATCACAAAAAGCTGGAAAAATAAAAAAAGAAAAAAAGATTAAAGCACACATGGCCTGGAGAATTATAGAAGGTTTACTAAATCACCACAAACATCTAAGAAAATTCTCAGTTGGTAAGCTCCATGATAGCCGAAACTATGTCCCCATCTGCAGCCTTCAGCGCTTTCACAGCCTTTGCCCTGGAGACTCCTGCTTGTGTCATCACCAACTCGATGTCCTTAGGCTCAACCCCGGTCTCATCTACTTCTTCATCGTCCTGAGGCATGGCTGACGACTCAGGTTTGGAGATCACGTGGCTGAGATCGGGAGCCTTAAATTGCTCTGCCGCCTGAGTCTGCAATTGTGAGCTCAAGTCCTCAATCTTTGCCTCACCAAAGATTACATATGTATCTGTTGTCGGGCTCTTGAAAACATCCGGTTTTAAGATAACAAACACGATCTAACAAAACAATACCATCAGGTTAAACAAACTAGAGAACTTTAAAGAAGCAGAGTCGGTATAAAAATTGAATGACATTAATAAATCAAACTGAAGAGAACCAACATTCTTGCTCTTTTTGACAGTAACCCGGCTAACACCAGGGATAGGTTTCATTCCAAGCTTTAACATTGCTTTGCGACTCTTCTTTTCACTTCTGCTTTGTTTTGACCTACCACCTGCCTCTCCATCTCGGTGTCCCTCTAGTACAATAAAAGGAGGAAACCATCAGACGGTAATTATATGAAAGCGGCAAGACATAGATCAGCTGGCTTCCATCATCATTGCAACCTTCTTAATATCTGGAAAGGGATGAATTCAACTAAGAAGAAATTAAAAAAAGACTTTCATTCCTCTCTTTCTTATTATAATTATTTTTACCCTGTGTGAGTATCCTTCAATGTTACTTCCTTGAATCAACAAGGCCCTTAATTCTTATTTCATATCAATTTTGAATGAAATCACTAGTACCTCAAGTGTGCAATTCTTAATCAAGTAACAAGAGCATGGTAGAGATCTAATGCATGAAATATGACCGCCATAATATGGTATACTGTTATCTTCACAATATGAATCTAGAAACTTAATAGTGACAAACAGATAAACATATGCATCAAAAACAAATACCAGGTCTAAAAGGAGTTTTATAAATTTATAAAACTGTTCAGATTCAACATCCTACATCCACATTTTTTTTTGAAGACATACATACACGCACAAATAACTTTATTTTTGCCTCCCATTTTGCATAACAACTCTGAAATGGAGATATCTCAGTTAGCATGTATCTGTTACCAAAATTATTTTTTAAATAAAATTTTCTAAATTACATGAAGTTAAACTAACAAAAGAGACACTTTCAACAAAACTATTTACCAAAATAACAATCAAGTTGCACAATTTGAAGCACAATTGTTCATATAACGATTCTTGTACCACGGCTAAATAGAGCCGTATGAAGGTAGCACGTGTACGTGTCTACACTCAGACATCCTTCATATTCCACCCATAATACTAGCTCATGTCATACTTCTACAATCTCCTAAATTTATCCCCAAAGCATAACAAAATATCAAAGTACTCACAAACAACTGTGAGAACATGTTTATGTGTTTGCTTGCAACTCAGTAAAGTTACTAACATCAAAATTGATGCACTAAAATGAATTTTGAGCAGAAAAAAAGGGGCAACAACTGATTTTCTAAGTGTCTTGCATGCAATTTAACTTACCGTCGGCTTCATCTTCATCTTTCTCATCATCTTCATCCTCATCCTCATCTTCATCTTCATCGTCTTCAACAACAGGCTTATCATCCTACCAAAAGAAAGAGTAAAAGCATAACAATTAGCAAATTGCAATCAGTAATCCATCAAGGTGTTTTCAAACAAACATTAAAAAAATTAATAAATTAAATTCTAAAAATCTAAAATGAGTCATAATATCGTCAGAGCAGTCAAGCAGATGCATGACTATATTGTCAACTTACTAAAAACCCAAAAGAAAAAAATTAAAAAAAAATTAACGGAGATCTATGATGGTTGAATGAACAGGAGGTCTAATACCTATCAGTTATCAAAATCACAAACTATGTTCTAATTCAAGCCAAATTAAAATTAGAAAAACTTATTTAAATCAAATACAATTAATCAAGCATAAATTGACCAAAAAAAAAGCGAGAGAGAGAGAGAGAGAGAGAGAGAGATGAGAGGGATACTTCAATTTTTTGCTGTTCGAGAAGAGTGGCGAGAAGCTCTTCTTGGGTCTGAGCAGTCATGGCTGTTCCTTGGAGATAAACAGAGTGAAATTCCTCAAGACCTTGAAAATTGAAATTGCTACGCAAAAACCCTAAAACCCTTTTCTTTTTTAATAGTTCGATATGCTTGATGGGTTAATAGCAAATGGATCCATAATGTTTTGATAAACTAACAATAAAGCATAAAATTTGCACTATTTCTATATAGGTCCCTGTATTATGGAGCTGACAAAATTTGACACGACCTGATTATCCGACACGAACACAACACGAATAAATGGATATTAGTCATTAAATTCATGATTATTAAATAGGTAGGATCAAGATCGGCACAATTTTCTCCCTGTTGCTGTTAGGATTAAAGTTCTTAACCCACTCACCCGATGAATAATACGATTATATTTTTTTATTCTAAATTAATTTGTAGATTCTTGTCATCAAAACTTAAATATTGGATATGATTCTTTTTTTTTTTTAATGATGAACGTATACATAGTATTTTATTTATAAAATTCTATATATATTTAGAACTTCAATACTGTAAATATGTAAAATATTGGTAGATATGTATATTTTATAATATTGATATATAATATTATCTACATATACATATAGGGTGAGGATATTTCCACCCCATTAATTGTGTAAACCCACCCCACATCATTCCTCAGCCACACATTGCTGAAAAAATATCTCAATTCCCAGACCAGCTGTCAAGTAGGAAACAGCTTCAACAGTTCTTGGGAATCATCAATTATGCAGCAGATCACATCCAGAATCTTACAAGGATGACGAGTCAAATCTCCAAGCATTTAAAGAAAGGAGCAACACTGTGGTCGGTAGAAGCAACAAAAGCGGTAAAGGAGTTGAAGACAAAATGTCAATCACTTCCTCCTTTAAAGATTCCTGACGGTGGACACCTCATCCTGCAAACAGATGCAAGTGATCATTACTGGGGTGCATTATTAATTGAAGAATCCGATGGAAATAGGAGAATTTGTGGCTATAAATCAGGGCAATTTAATGAAGCTCAGCACCACTACCCCTGTTCGAAAAAGGAAGTTCTAGCAGTGATCAAAGGAATCAAGGAATTCCAATTCTTTCTTTCTCTAACCCCTTTTGTGATTGAAACAGATTACAAATATCTCCAAGGGTTACTTAAAAGAAAAGAAGGAGAAATTCCAGATCCTCAATTTGCAAGGTGGGCAGAAAGCTTGTCAAGGTTCAAGTTCGAAGTGAGACACATCAAAGGAGAGTCTAATATAGTTGCAGATTATCTCTCCAGACCAATCATGGCATTCTCGTTTGATGTGGTCTGGAGAGATATGGCATTTCTGATAACGAGAATGCCATGATTGGTCTGGAGAGATAATCTGCAACTGTATTAGACTCTCATTTGATGTGTCTCACTTCGAACTTGAACCTTGACAAGCTTTCTGCCCACCTTGCAAATTGAGGATCTGGAATTTCTCCTTCTTTTCTTTTAAGTAACCCTTGGAGATATTTGTAATCTGTTTCAATCACAAAAGGGGTTAGAGAAAGAAAGAATTGGAATTCCTTGATTCCTTTGATCACTGCTAGAACTTCCTTTTTCGAAGAGGGGTAGTGGTGCTGAGTTTCATTAAATTGCCCTGATTTATAGCCACAGATTCTCCTGTTTCCATCGGATTCTTCAATTAATAATGCACCCCAGTAATGATCACTTGCATCTGTTTGCAGGATGAGGTGTCCACCGTCAGGAATCTTTAAAGGAGGAAGTGATTGACATTTTGTCTTCAACTCCTTTACCGCTTTTGTTGCTTCTACCGACCACAGTGTTGCTCCTTTCTTTAAATGCTTGGAGATTTGACTCGTCTTCCTTGCAAGATTCTGGATATGATCTGCTGTATAATTGATGATTCCCAAGAACTGTTGAGTCTATTTCCTGCTTGACCGGCGGTCTGGGAATTGAGATATTTTTTCAGTAATGTGTGGCTGAGGAATGATGTGTCCATCCTTGATGTGCAGTCCCAAAAAATCAATTTCTTCGAGACCTATCTTCATCTTAGATTCTGATAATGCCAAACCATGCTTGAATGTGAGTTCTTTGAACAATAAAAGGTGTCTGACATGTTCTTCTTCATTTTTGCTGAAGATAAGAGCATCGTCAATGTATATCAGACAGAAATCTGATATAGATCTGTAGACATCATCCATTCTATGCTGGAACTCTGATGGAGCATTCTTCAATCCAAATGGCATAACGTTCCATTCATAGTATATATATATCTTGATACTTGATATGCTTGAAAGGGTTAATAACAAATAGGTCCATATTTATTTGATAAACTCATAATAAAGCAATACCAGTCCCTGTGCTGTAGAACTGACAAAATTTAACACGACAGGAATAAATGATTATGGGTCGTTAAATTTGACATGATTATTAAATGGGTAGGATCTGGGTCAACATAATTTTTTTTGTTTCGGATTTGGCTTAAAGTCGTTCTTGATCTATTTATCCAATGAATGACACGATTATATTTTCTATTCTAAATTAATTTATAGGTTCTTGTCATCAAAACTCAAATATTAGATATAATTCTCTCTCTCTCTTTTTTTTTTTTGTGGGAAGGATGAACATATATATGGTGTTTCATCTATAAAATTCTATATAGATTTAGAACTTCAATAGTTTAAATGTGTAAAATATTGGTAGATATGTATATTTTATAATATTAATATATAATATTATTTACATATATATAATTAGAACTTTAATAGTGTAAATGGTAGATATGTATATTTTATAATATCTATATATATATAGTCATTTTCTAGTGAGAATATCCTCACTTTAACATGATTACTAAATGAGTCGTGTTTAGGTCAGTCTAAATTTGACACAATACGAACACGAATCGGTGACCTATTTTGCTAGCCCTAGTAGTAGTGGTCTATGCCTTTTATTATTATTATTATTATTTACTAATTAATTAATATTATATTACCTTACAATTTCATCATGAATATTTGAATGAGTTGAATCCATTTTTAGATATTTAGATAAAAAAAATATATATCAACATACAAAAAAAATCTTTTTTCTAAATAAAATGAATAAAAAGGGCATATGCTTTCTTGCCTTGTGATTAATACCTTCTTAGTATCAATATAATTATATTAAAAGTGGTCATTTTTTTAAATAACAAAAAATTGAACAACAAGTATAAATATGAATTCTCACAATCAATTAGCCAGCATATATATAGAATCCCATACAGCCGTTGAAATGGATTGAATGAGTCAACTTCGCTTCACACTAATATTCACGAATGAAGACTTTGTGAGAGATGTTAGTGTCATTGCTACATACGTATGCTATTATTCTTTGTCACTTTCACGAAATTTCACATGCCTTTCTATTTTATATTTACCCAAAAGCACCCCCACAAAAAAAAAGGTGTATTTGATGAAACATGCATGTCACATGCTTATGTGCGTTAATTTCAAATATGCCTTGTGTTATGTTGTTTTACTCTTTCAGGCATTGACAACATTTTAGAACGAGGAAAAGAAATAAACTGCGGCCTGTGCTTTTCTTGTTGATTAATTGTATTGTACCTAACCATTTTGTATGGAATTCAAGTGAACCGGCAGAACAATGACTTTAATATGAGCTCAAAATTCATAATTTTCCTCGGTTCAGTCCTAAGTTCTCTTCGGGTCTTCTGCAAGTTTTTAACCACATTATGACAGTGGAAAATGTAGTGATTGAGATCATTTTGATGAATTTAATTTTAATTGTTAGCTGATACTTTTTCAGGAAAATTTTTTATTACGTTTTCTCAATGCGACTTAAATATAGGCCTTAATTAGTTTGGTATTGAAGTTAGTCTAAAACCTTCCCCTTAATTCTAACATTATGACTTTAATATAACCCTTAGGTTTTGAAGTTTGTCTAAAACCTTCCCCTTGATTCTAACAAATTCTCTAACGAAGGTTTCAGATGGATTTTAGGGGAGCTCTGTGGTAAATTTGAAAAGTTAAGGGGAGGGGTCTAATGAATTTCAAAACCACATAGGTTATCTGTTTTAGTCAGAGGATAGTGGAAATCCCTGAAATTTATCCTTTTTATTAAAATAATCTTCCTCCTTTCCTCTGTGGATATTTATTTATGCAAACGAATTCATGTGGTTGCAGGTTTGTTTGGCCCCGGGACCTTTGCTATGTGTATTATTGGCGTAGAGATGATGATGGAAGTTATGGTAAGGTTCTTGCTTCCCCACTTCTTGAAATTAAATCTATCTTTTCTGGCACAAGAAATTTCCATATGCAGTGTTTTGTTATTTTGCAGTTGTGTTATTTCATTCGAGGGAGCATGAGAACTGAGGTCCACAACCATGATATGTACGTGCTCATGTGGAGAGTTAGTTTTCTTTCATTTCCTTTGTTGATGTAGAGAATTAACAAGTGACTTAAGTCAAGCCAAATTGCACCACTAGCTCACTGTATTCTGATTTCTCAGGTGGAGGATTCAACATTGCCCCTCTAAAACCTCAAAATGGTAGGCCCAGAACACAGTTGCAGCATCTTATGCAGATTGATCTAAAAGGGTGGGGTGTTGATTATGTGTCAATGTTTCAGCAACACTGTCTTCTTCAGATGTTAAATAGCGTTGCTGGTAAGTTACTTGTTTTTCACATTTTATTTTGCGCTGTTGTGGATTAATACGGTTCTTCTGGGTGGCCATTTTCAGTCATGTTTTTGCGTGTTACTGTATTTTCTGTCACTACTTTTCTGAGGAACACACACACATATATATAGATTCACCTTTTAATTAGGGATCTATCATGTTAATAAAAATGAGGAATAAGCTAAAAGATAGAAATATATACATGTTTGTAATATATATATATGTAATATATATACGTGTGTGTGCGTGCTTGCGTGTACCTTTTCTTTTCTTTTAGCTTTACTATAAAATAGTGAATGAAATAATTGATAATGGAACTTGGGTCGGAAGCAGCAGTGTAATTTTCTGAGGATTATAAGATAGTAAGTGAAATAATTAAAAGGTTGCTGTTCTGGCTCATTTAACATATCAAACTGCTGGAAAAGTAGTTAAACATAATTTTCAGAGGATTTTTTTAGGGTTTATTTATCAATTTTTTGTTTCTTTCCAAGATTTGGCACTTCCAGTATGAACACTTTGTTTGAGTTATGTTGTTTACTTCTTATGACAGGTCTGCGCGAATGGTTTGCTCGAACAGATGAAAGGAGTGCTCATCCGAGAATCCCTGTCATGGTTAATATGGCCTCAGCTTCTGTTTCTTCAAAGAAGAACCAAAACCTGCAAGACTCATCTATTCATCCGAGCTCATCTCCTGATCAGGTAAATGCTGCAAGCAGACACTCTGTGAAGATGGATGAATACTCTGATGAGGATGAAGAATTTCAATTAGCTGAGTCTGAACAAGAGGCTTGATTCACGCTTGAATCCTCATCCTTTTCAAGTAACTTCTTTCTTAACTCTTGTTCTTAGTTATATATTTTTCCTTGGGATTTTAGGCAAATGAAAAAAAGATTGAGAATAATTTCAAGAGAACAGGTGAATAATAACTTAAATATTCATTTTATATATTTGGTTATTGTCCTCAATGGAATTAATCTTTTTTTTTTCAATTACTTGCAGCCCTAGAGGACGAACAAGCTGATCAAATTGATTTATCTTGCTTTTCGGGAAATATGCGACACGATGACCGTGATAATGCTCGTGACTGCTGGAAACTTTCTGATTGAAATAACTTCAGAGTTCGTAGCAAGCATTATATTATGACAAAACAACGGTTCCCCCCTTATTTTGGTTGTTTGTTATATGGTATTTATATATCCTGCGTATTCTAGTTCGACATGTTATGATGTAGTTTGGTGGGCTCTTCTTGCGCTTTGCGCAATTTGTAACTGCAGATGCCTGCGGGAAAACATTTAATGGATCTTGCTGCCGTTGATTGGTTCAAAGACACAAAGAGAATGGACCAAATTGCTAGGCGTCAAGGCTGTGCTGCACAAGGAACTATTCTTTTCTTTTTATTTTTCCTTGTTCCCTTGATGGATTAGAAGAAATTACTGCTTGTGAGATAACACAATGTAAATAACTTCTTGTGGTTCATTGAATTTGTAACACTCTGTGCCCTATTCTAAACTATGTAGATTGCTTCCGAAAAAGGGCTTTTCTTACTGATCTTTAATCTTCAAGTAAGTTTGTTTCATTTCAGAAGGAATTAAGTTTCCAACTTGTTGTATTGGGAGGTGGGATATAGTTGTAACGTAAGATATTTGCAGGTTCCTGGTTCAACACATTATAGTATCGTATTTTATTTTGTCGCAAGGGAATTAGTTACAAGATCCATTTTGCAACGATTTGTTGATGGCGATGATGAATTTCGCAATAGTAGGCTGGAATAAGTCGCAATAGTAGGCTGAAGCTTATTCCATCCGTTCCTAAGGTATCCATCTTTGTCTTCATGTATTAGGACTACGTTAACATATTCGTACCCTTCACTGTGTAGTACACTTCAATTTGTACAAAGAAGGCATGCATTCAAGTATAAATGTATTAATTGTTGCATTGTACCTTCAAACTTCATGTCGTTTTTTTACCCAATTAAATTTGTTTTGCGCTTGTTCTTGATTTTAAGCACTAAATCACGCAGGGGTCATGGATCATTCGCCAGAGTGTTGGAAGCACCCCTTGTTTATTAGGAAAAGCGGTTGATTGTAACTACGGTCCCAAGTACTTGGGCCATGTTTGGTTTGAAGATAGGGGAGGAGAGGAAAGAAGTGGAATGGAGGGGAAGGGAGAAGAAAGGAGAGGAGGAGAACATTGAATTTAAATTTCACTATTTAGTTTGACATAAAATTTCATGGGAAAGGAATTACAATATTTTTTTGGGACAAATATATATAACCTTTGCCTTAAATACTAAACTATCAATATTAGTAATTAAATATAATTTAATGTCAATATGAAACTTTTGTCAACTTATAAATTTTTTTTTAATGTCAGATTGTCCTAATAAAAATTCACGATTTATTAAAATATATATATATATTTTTTCCATTTTTGTTTAATGTCTAATGTCCTAAAAAAAATTCATGATTTATTAAAATATATATATATATTCTAGTTTTGCTTAATGTCAAAATGTCCTAAAAAATTCATGATTTATTAGTATATATATGTAAAACTTAATTAATAACATAACCTTGTAAATTTTATATGCTTCTAAATTTTGACAATTAAAAAAAAATTCAAACGAACAATACGTAGGAAATGAGTATATCAAAATAATAATAAGTCTAAAATGAGTTAAATTTCATAAACAATAGTAAGTTTAAAATGAGTGCATCAAAATAACAATAAGCCTAAAATGAGTGCATCAAAACAACAATAGATCTAAAATAAGTCATTAAAACAATAGACCTATAATGATTTAAATGCACTGCTAAGGAAAAGTCTAACCCAAGTTTCTCGCTCCTCATCACAAAGACTATAAAAAACATTGAGTGCAGCATTATCACGTGCAATTAAAGTGGTGGCTGTAAGGCACTCTACCATTGTAAGACTACCAATCTTCTTCAACTCATCACCCAATCCTACTTGTTTGTCATTAATTTCTTGCCCTAGAGCTCGACTCAAGCGACTAGAAGTTTCTTTCATTTCCGTGACAAAAAGAGTTGTTAGCTCTTTAAATGACTCTCCACTGTCTTCTGAATCTTCACTTCTTCTCCTTTTCCTTGATGAGCTACTTGAAGTTGTTGGGCTGTTTTTTGGAGCATGTGAAATAGACATACTCTCATCCACCTCATCCTGCACACCCTCAAAATGCAACTCCTCTCCTTCAGCTTCTTTGCTCACTCTTGTCCTCTCAATTTTCTTTATAGCATCTGCAGGGGCCTCTGCATTCTTTCCAGTTGCATGATCTTTACCATAAATCAAACAAAGATCCTCATAAAATGGGAATGCTTTATGCTTGAAATTTACTGCCTCTTTATGAGTCTGCAATTATTTAAATCTTGTGATGACAATCTAGAACAAATACTAATTAAGTTAAAAATTAGAATCATTCATCTCTACCAATATCCAATATGAGTTGCATTTTTAGATAAAGGTGGGCAATTTCGGATTCGGCTCTGGTCAATTTCAGGTTGGAAAGAATTCAACCCGAATATATAATCCGACCCGACCCGATCCGAACATATTCGGATCAGATCGGGTAGGATTGAGGAATTTGTTCTTGATTTCAAAAAATTTTCGGATAGGACTGGGTTTGACCTAACTCGATCGGGTTGAATTTTTAAACCCTTCATCCAAATCCAATCCGAGCTCGAATTTTTCTGGTCGGATCGGTTCGGGTCGAGTAATATGCCCACCCCTATTTCCAGACACTATGTTGCTTCACAATTGACATATTGTGCATAAGAATAAGCAATTCAAATCCTTTCTCAGTGACAGTATTTGATACCAAATGATTACAACAATTAGAATCATGCACACAATACATAGACATTTCTCAGTGACAGCATTTGATACCAAATGATTACAACAATCAGAATCATACACATAATACATAGATATTTCTCAATGACAGCATATGATTCCAAATATGTCGATTCACATGCAAAAATTTATCATTTCTCATTATATATCCAATGATTACAACAATGGAACAAGCAAAAGATGAGTAAATATAAATTAAAATCTCATTCTATTATTCTCATTTTCTTATACCTAAATATAAACATCCCATACTACCTTCTCTGTAGTCACAATTTTCTAGTTTGGGTCCCAACCAAAGCCGCTGCAATTGGGTTCAGTTAATTACATCTCATGTACAGTTCGAAATTGCATCTTTAAGGTCTTTATGCATGATGCAATATGTGGCTTAGCTTTTATACCACATCCAGGCAATTTTGTGTCCAATGCAGTCTCAAGAACCTTCAAGTAGCCACTTCTGAAGTTGTTATCAGAGTAAAATCTCCCATCATGATACAAATCAAAAAGCACCTACACGAGTATTATATCTTCATCTTTGCTACAAAATCTTGATTTTGGAGCTTGCAGTGCTGGTCGTTCATTTAGCTATTGAACAAAAATTAGACATTAGTTAGATAATTTAAAACTAGTAGCTTAAGCAACAAGCAACAAAAACTGAAACAACACTAATAAAACAACAACATAGATGTAATTTTTCTTTCTTTTTTAGGGGGGGTTCAATGATAGGTATTTTTAGTCATAAAAACAAAAGCTATGAAATTTCAATCTTCATGGCCTTGTTTTAGAAAATAACAGTAAAGAATACCAAATCTCAATTGAGGCAAAACAAAAACAGAGCTGTGGACAAATAAATCAATGAAAAACTCCTAATTTATTACATCAAAGTCTCCAAACAATAAAACAAAATCCCCAAAGTCAGAAACATGAAAATTACATCTACAATCCAGAAAATAGAATGACAAAATCATAACCAAAATTTTTTGAAGGAGTCTTCATGTGCTCTGCCTACTTGCTCTCCATTGATTATACATCTCTAGTGCTAAATTTGTCCTCCATGTATTCCACTCTTTTGAGGTTTCTATGCTAGTTATCGTGCTACCTCCAAATGATTCCACCTCATTTACAGCATCAAATGCTTGCTCAAAAGGATCACATGGCATCCCCCTCCTAATGAAATTGTGTAGTAAGCAACAGGCCATGATAATCCTATTTTGTGTCTTGATAGGATAGAATGAAGGACTTCTTAGAATTACCCACCGATTTTTAAGAACGCCAAAACAGTTCTCAATGACATTCCCAGCAGCTGAATGCTTCATGTTAAAAAACTCTTATGGATTAGTTGGTTGATAATTTTCCCTCCAGTCATTAAGGCGATACTGTTTTCCACGATAAGGAGCAAGAAATCCTCGACAATTAGCATATCCAACATCTACTAAATAGTAGTAACCTATATCATAAATAAGTACTTAGATTTCAATTAATAAAAGTTTATGCTTTATAATTTGTTTATTTCTTTTATATGACTTACCATTTAGGACATCTAAACCATTTGTTTTAGATATAGTGTCACGAAGGACCCTACCATCAGCTGCTGACCTTTCCCAACCAGTTAAAACATAAATGAATTGCATGTCTTGGGAGCATACTCCCAAAACATAAGTAGCAATCTCCCCTTTCTGATTTCGATACCTAGGTTTATCTGCTGCAAGCACCCTCACCCTAATGTATGTACCATCTAGTGCTCCTAAGCAATTCTATCATCAATGTAGGAAAAAAAAAATTATTAGTGACCACCATATTATTGATACCAACATATAATCATCATAAATATGGTTAGGAGAAGTACCTTAAACCATTTCCATCTCTCATCAGTGGAGTTTTCATGAACTGGACAAGGTTGTTAGAATAACTCTCTATGAAGCCGTAGGATAGAATACAAAACATCGTGAAAGTACTTGCTGACTGACTGCCCTGACCTCATAAATTTAAATGTAATCACTCTATTTTTTACATGATATGCTACTATGTGTAAAAACATAGCTATTTTTTCATCTACTAATAAATGTCTCGATGGTTTTAACCCCCCAACTGTTTCAAGTCTAGTGCATAAATATGTAAAAGCATGCCTATCCATTCTAAGTTGGGCTATGCAAGTTGCATCACTCTCATAAGCCAATCGGTGAACAATTTTCCTATTTACAAAAAAATCAAGCGCATACATTTCACGTCTTAAGGATTTTCTCTCATGTTGTTTCTTCATAAACTTCAAGAAATAAAAACAGAGTTGCATGGTATATAACCAATGCATAAAAAGCCCAACCAATTTCTTCTTTCTCATATTATTTGTTTTAGCTAAGCCTAAGTCGTCCATGACTGCACGATGAATTATCATATATACTCAATAAGATTTCCAAATTAGTCATTCAACATCAGTCAAACATTTCCAAAATAATCATTCAACATTAGCAACAAGTTGACTACAAAAGCCAAGTAACCATGGGATTACCAGAAAATTATCAATCGATCACAAAATTTTCGCATCATAAATCACATGAGTGTCACAGTTATATAGATTCTCAAACGTCAAATAAAAAAAAATCTACAATTTCATTCATATTTACTTGTCTTATTTCTTTTCTTCACAAGGAAACAAGGAACAACTATATTTGGTTTTGGCTAATAGAGGCAAGAGTGGTTTTGATGAAATAGGGGATTGCAAGTATTGGAAATAAACAAAGCATTTGCTGTAAAATACAAACTACCAATGTCCTAAAAATAGAGACCTGCAGTTCCAAACATAAGCATCACGCAACAACCCAGAATAAGTAAATACATGTCACATTCACTTTAAAAAAAAAATAGAGGAAATTGGTAAGGTTTGATGCTTACATGATCTGGGAATCAGTCCATAACATAGATAATTCAAGATCTAATTTCATCATACTAGCAGCAAAGCACAACTGATATCATCATTCCAAACATCCAAATCCAAACCATAAGAATCAAGTATAGAAGCCTTGCAACTATCAATAAAATCTGTCCAATTTAATTTTTGTAATTTAAAAAATCTGTAAAATCATATAAAAAAAACTACCTCGATAACTAATTCAATTGACCAAATGTAACTAAATAAATCAAGTTACTGTGACCACAACAAGCCAACATAAAAACCACCGAATGATGATACATGCATTAAACACAATAACAAAAATTGGACGAGAGCAAGAGAACCAACCATCGAACAAGAGTTGAGGGAGATGGAAAAAAAGAATTAAAAAATGAATAAAAAGAAATACGAGAAGCAGACCTGAGGGAGGCGAATCGACGGCAACGGCTGGCGAATCGACGGCAACAGCTAGCGAATCGACTGTAGCGGCCGATAAATCAATGGCAGCCACCGATGAATCGATGGCAGCAGCCGATGAGGGGGTCGCTGGATGGAGAGAAATCGAGAGAGAGAGAGAGACAATATTCTAGGTTTTAGCTTTTAAATTTTAGGAAGGGTAAAATAGGAAATTTAAAATGTTGTAGGGTCATAAATGACAAATTGGATATTTTTAAGCTATGGAATCTGAATTACTACCCTCACAATAAAGAATTTGGATTCTTTTCTACAGGTGATATTAAATTACTATGGAGATTAATTTCCGGTTAATCTATTTTAACCAAACAAAAGAAACCATTGCAGATTTTAAATTCAGCTCCTTTCCTCTGTCCTCTCCTGCCAACCAAACATACCCTTTGAAGTAAATGCTCTTGGAATTTCTATAGTACATGAGATGTTACACTTTTAAATAGCTCGTCCAATACCATAACACGGTTTAACATTGTTCATCTTTCTATAGATTTTTGTTGACATCGGTTCTTCTATTTTTGCTAATGGAGTTTTGGGCCTTGTAATTGGTGTAATTACGACATTAGTGGTTGACATGGCTTTCCTTGTACAAGTGTGGATGAATGTTTTTTTTTTTGCACTTTTAAATGAGCTCATCGAAAAAGACATGATATTAAGATATTGCACTGCAATTTGCATTTTTGCATGCTGGAATGTTCTCAGAATGGTATAA
Source organism: Clausena lansium (assembly GCA_030449835.1). Classification (NCBI taxonomy): domain Eukaryota; kingdom Viridiplantae; phylum Streptophyta; class Magnoliopsida; order Sapindales; family Rutaceae; genus Clausena; species Clausena lansium. The sequence goes on from JASUUF010000397.1 coordinate 425,759, forward strand.
CGCTTCATGTATCTCTTCATTATCTTGCTCTTTTGTATGTAGGCAAATACTACAGATGAATTACCCGAGCGGCTGATTGCGGCAAATACTATAGAACTCAAGTCTGCTATTGTCCCAAAGTTGGAACCAGAAACATCATGAATGACTGTGGTTTCATTTCACCTCAACTTTTTTTATGCCAAAAAAAAAAGGAAAAAAGAAAAAGGAAAAAAATCATTTGTTTTAGGTATACATACATGTATTTTGATCCCATTTTCATTGTAATTTCTCATTTAATTTGAATGAAAGTCATTGGTGTTTTCAAATAAGACTTTTGCATGAAAAAAAGAAGAATAGTTAGTAGGAATTTTCTGATTCTTTATTTACTATTTTTGGAATGAGTGAAATAGTATTAAAGTTGGTTACTTGGTTTCTTGATATTTTACTCGCAAACAAGTGAACTGCTTGATTCCCAACTGCCACTCAACTGATTTCCAACTTTTTAATATACACTAACTGTTTTTGTTTAATAGCTACTACTATTAAAGCTCGACACTAACAAAGATACTAATAAAAAAATGATTTTAATATGATGCTGTGAAAAAAGTTGTGGGTTTATCTATTGGAAAATGCTTTTGAGCACGAAAATGCTGAGAGAATGGTGAGAGAAACGACGCTCATTGGTGTCGTTTCTCTCGCTCCCGCTCTCAGCATTTAAGGCTCTGTATTTTGGTGCAGGAATTGCTTTTGTGGCAGGAATTTTAGTATAAAAAAATAAAAAAAGCTGAGCATCACATCGCTAAATGAGTGCTGCAATTGCTTTTGTGCAGGAATTGCTTTTATGCAGGAACTGTAGTGTTGAAAAATAAAAAAAGATGACCATCACGTTTTTTGGCTTCTTTTGCACTTGAATAATTATGACCATCACGTTTTTTAGTTTCTTTTGCACTTGAATAATTAGAATATTAATTGATCTCTCCACTACCACACCAATTCTAGAGAATCCAGAACCAGACTCCCCAGCCTCAGTTATTGACATGCCCTTGAAGAACATCTTCACCAAAAATTCATCAAGATTCTCCTTCACTACTTCCTTCACCACCACATCTTCAGTCTCCTTCCATACTTCATCGTCTTTGCAACAGCTCCTAAATTCTTCCTCATCTTCTTATAATCTCACTTCTCTGACTATCTTCAGTGAAGATTCATCCACAATTATATCTTGATCCTCCATTGCTCACACAATTCCCCCCCCCCCCCCCCCAAAGAAAACCAACAAACTCCTCTACAACTAGACAACTCCAAAGGCCTTCAAGGTGTGATATTAATCAAAACCTATACAAAAACCATCAGCAAATCAATTCCAAGAATAGCTTGACTCTCTCTAAGTTCTTCAGTTCACCATCTACTGGTTTTCTTCCTTATTTTCACCACCAAAAATTTCAAATAATCACCACCGAAATGCAAAATCTAGCCATATCATCAAATAACAACTCCAGCCTTTGCAGCACAGGGAGGGAGGGACGAAGAGAGGTAGAGAGAGAGAGAGGCAGAGAGAGAGCGCAGTACAAGGAGGGAGGAAGAGAGGCAGATAGAGAGAGTGTGTGTGTTTAATCTGCGTTTTGAAAATGACAACCAATTTTACGAATAATGAAAGATAGCAATTGAGGGCTTAATGCTCCTTTTTATTATTTATTATTATTATATTATGCTGAGAGAATGGCGAGCAAAACGGAAGCTTGGGCTGCCATTTTGCTTCACCTCTCTCTCAGCAGATTCGTGCTGAATAGTAGCACTCTTATCTATTTCCACATGACTTACAACATGATCTTGACTTCACGTAATTCTTTTAATTTAGTTAGCGCTGGTTTAACAAGGTCAGCTTGATGGATTAATTCCTTTTAATAATGGTCAAGATAATTTTAATCTTCTCATAAAAAATTCTTATACACTGATAATGTCATACAAATGTAATCAACATTGTCTTGTGCTGTTTTCTTCAACAAAAGATCTTTAATCAAATCAGGCTAGAAATCAAATGCTTAAAATACCAATTGAAGGAATGGTATAGGAGTTGAAACACAATCTAATTAAATATTGCATGCAATATTAAACATCAATTCAAGTCTTTACTTAAACAGAAAGTGCATCAAACAAATCCAAAATGTCTTGCAAGTCCGTAGCATGACCAAAAGCTATAAATTATTCAAGTAGAGGAAAACGAGCAAGTTGAATCATATATAAGAGGTTGACCTTGTTCGAGATAGCTTCCTCATTGTACCTGAAGGGTGGGCTCATTCTTGTCCTTAGAATTCTGCATATTTTGCTATTATAGATGTGTAAGTAAACATACATTACCATAATAATAATGATAATAATAAAGCAAGCTAGTGTAATGATATGGCCACGAACTTTTTTGTAAAAGCAATATTATATAAATTAATGTAGCATAATATGATTAGTTAAACAAAAACATCACAAGACTCTCATTCATGATATATTTTTTATTATTATATATTTTCAGTCAACCAATGATGTTATGCCATAGCACTTTCTATAAAATAATTTGGTAGCTAGGGCCAACACTCAATTAATACTTGTCGTTTCATTGAGCAATTAATTTTTGGATGGTGTCATTGACGTTGCTTTCCCAGCATCCTTCTTCTTCTTCGGTGAGTTTCACTTTGTTTAGCTTTGGTGTGTCTACGGCTCCTTAAGAAAAAATAATCTTCATCTTTGGGCACTGTCTCACAACTACTTGTTCCAAGGACGGGAATTGAAGAGCGCAATTACCCGAACAAAAGCTTTTTAGGCTTGGCAAACAATCAAGAGTCAAGTACTTCAATTCATTGAAAACAATGCAATCTTTCGCTTCTTCTCCAACTTGCGATTGTTTGATTTCTTCTACCACATTGCAATCAACTACTGTCATTGTTTTAAGTTTCACTAGACTTTCCGATGTTGAGAGCGTCAGCACATTAATCAACCCTTGACATGTCGATACACTCAGATTCTTTAGATTTTCCAAATGCCACGAAGATCGTACTAATTTTTGCAACTTACTACAATCTGATACTCCTAGAATTTCCTAATTTGCGAGAACTTTGCTGGATTCAGAATTTTCCTTCGAGAGATGCAACACATTGGGTAATCTAGATAGCACTAAAAATCTCAAGTTGGGGGAATGCAACTTGAAAATGAACAAAATTAAGTTGGCTGTAATAGCGCTCGACATATTTGGCCATCCCATTTTTCTCTCAAACGTGGAAAATGTGAGAGTTCCAAAGGCTTATGCCACGGAATCCAACCTACACAAACCAAAACAATTGCACGGTAGGCACTAGATATATATATACACATATTAAACTTACATGTTTTTTGTTTTTAATTCTAAAAATAGGCAAATGTATATAAAAATGTCCAAGTGCAAGGGAGATGCATGAGCAATTTGGGTGAAATCGATTAACACATAATATTTCTTTGTAACACTTTTGAATAGTGTAATTAAGGTTGCCTTCCCAATGGCGCAATTCACCCTCTTCCTTTTCAGTCACCTTCACCTCGTACAGCTTTGGTGTGGATAAGACTCCCTGAGAAAAGGTCTTCATATTTGGACACCGTATCACAGAAACTCGTTCCAAGGATGGGAATTCAAGAGTGTATTTCTCCAAACAAAAGCTTGTAAGCCTCCGTAAATCATCAAGTTCCAAAAGTTTTAATTCCCTGAAAGCAATACGATTCTCCTTCACTTCTTCTCCAACACGTCCTATGATTTCTTCTATATTTTTGCATCCCGATACATTAAGATTCACTAGACTACTCGGAATTCCATCCTGAAAATAAGCCAAGGTATTTATATATATATTTAAAAAATAAAAATGTAATAGTAGCATCTAACTAGATTCAAAGTATGTTTAAAACAATACATTTAATTATATGTTTTATGAATATAACAAACCATGAATGTCTACTAGATATTTTCTGTTAAAGAAAAAAGGGCAAATAAATAAATAAATAAAAGTCTAAAAAAAAAAAGATAATGAAAATATATTTACACTATTTAGTATTGGAACGTAGATAGAATTTACAGTAATTTTTAAAATATTTTAGATTCATTTTGCATCTTGATACTAGTTTTTAAACATAAATTTGCAAATTTCAATTATTCCTGATTAAAAAAAAAAAAAAAACTCAAGCAAAACGCTGCCTTTACCCTTTTACATGATCCTTTTTTTTTTTTTGTATATTTAAAAATGGAATGGGACAGCTGGAAAATGGATCTTTGTTAACTATTACCAGACTTGAGGAAATTTCTTTTCAATCAAGGGTCAGTTGAAAGTATATATATATATATATATATATATATATATATATATATATATATATATATATGAACCTATAAGATGAGTGACTATCTTTTAATTTCTAAAAATCGAATTTATTAATATTTAAGCAAAAACAATTACATTGAATTATATTATGCTGTTGAATCGTGTTTAAAAAATTATATTGTTGATTTTAATGTAGGCTAGCCTAAAAATTGGATTGAAAATGTAGATTTCAGAATGGAGGTTCGAAGTACAATACTTGAAATAAATAATTAGTGACTGAATATTATTTGTAAACACAAAAATGGTTAAAAAATTGATGACTGTTATTTGAATTAAAAATTCAAAATGAATATAGCAACCTTACCAATGGAGGAAAAATATTCATTAGGTAATTACACCCTTCTATCTGCAAATTCATCAATTTGCTGAAAGACTCCGAAGCAAGCTGGTGGTGCCATATTTTTCTCAACTTATCCATCGATTGAATGTGTAATACCTCCAAACTAGGGAGTCGAACCTAGAAGTTAAAGATTCAATGCAATTAATTAATCAATTAATTGCATAATCAATTGATAACTAAATTAGAGACGGATATTAACTAAATTTGGAGACTCAAGGTAAAGAGAAATTAAATATTGTGAATAAAATTGATTGAAAAAAAAAAAAAAAAACCTTTTCATCAACGAAAGGTTGAAGTTGCATTTTATTGTGAATGTTGTCTTCTAATGAGTTTGTGGAGATGAATCTTAACATGTTCCTGCAATCATCAATTTCGAGTATTTGCAAATAGGGGAATTGAACAACTGAATGTGAATGAATATGTCCCATATTGGCAAAGGTTGTTAGTTTTGGAAGCCTTGAGAGCTGCAGGGAGTGTAGTTTAGGAAAAACCTTTAATTCAATCAACTTTCCTTCATCTCTTCCTGATCCCGTGGTGTCGACTACTCCTTCCATTGACTCACACAACCTTATCTCAAGATGTTGGAGTTGCAAAAGACTATTAACCATAGAATATGAAAACAGATACTTTAGACCATCACAACGCCACACGATCACTTTTGTTAAATTTTGACAACAATACATTCCCTGAAACTGATCAGGCCATAATTTTTCAATGTTAATTAAATATTTAAATTCCAACTCCTCCAAGCTTGGAAAAATAACCTGCAAAGCAAAACTATACGTTTTTATTCTGTCAAATAAAGCTGTTTACTATAATATTCTTTTTGATGATTGAGATTAATCGTGATAATTTATTAATTACTAAATTAATTAATGGAATAGTCAATTGATAACTGAATTAGAGATAGAGATTAATTAAATTTGAAGACTTAAGGAAAAGAGAAATTAGATTAATTAATTATTAAACAAAATATTATCACCTGCGCAATGATTTCTTTGGATCCCAAAGTAGTTGTTAGTTTCTCCATGTCGGGTCCTGTAAACAAACAAAAACAAAAACAATATATAATTAATCGCTATTGTTTTTTTAACTGAGGTGAAGTCAATAATCCCACCTACACTTAATTTCAGCACTCACCAACAATCATTTTCAGTTCATAGCAACCACCCACTTCTACTTTTTGAAGCCGCAATAGGTTTTTGGCCATGGAGAATGAGAAGACATGCTTCAATTTGTCACAGAATTTCACTTCTATAATCCTTAAGTTGCTGAAAGATTGATCTTCTGTGAGTTGGCTGTCACATATCGTCTCCAAATTGATCAAATAACGAAGAGACAGTGACTCCAGCAAGGGGAAGACTTTGCAATGAACCCGTCCACCTGAACCGACGATATGTAAAATCTCAGAACAGCCGTTCACTTGAAGATGCTTCAATCGTGGAAAGCCTTCCCAATCGTCTAAGTCATGAAAAACATTCTGAGCACTCTCCAGCATTTCTAGATAGAGATCTTCAGTTCTCTTCAGCAACATTTTCGTCCCATAATTCTCCAAAAGAATGCTAACATTTTCTAGCCCCTGGAACTTCACCAATCTTGATGTTTCAGATTTAACGGGCCAGCGGCCCCACAATTGTCCTATAAGTATCCTATATCTTTGCAATTCCACAGAGACCAAATCCTGCGGCAGAGTTAAGGCATCCGGAACATCTATCTCCAAAGTAGTTAGCCTTGACAATCCCTTCAACTCAACAAGACTGGCATTACTTCCTCCTTCAACCTTCTCCCACCGTGTAAAGCTATGACCCATATACAGTTCTTCCAATCGAGATAATTTTGATATGACATTCGGTGCTATCACCACAAGGCTCCTACAATTGCTCAAATCTAGCAACTGTAGCCGTGTCAATTGTCCAATTTCAAGTGGCAACTCCTTAATAGAGGAATCCCGAAAGCTGAGAATCTCTAATTTCTTTAGCTGTCCAACCATTGCTATATCTTTTAGTCGGCAACTGCAGCCATCCAAACATAATGTTTGAACGTCAATGAGGCAACCAAGTGATGAAGGTAATGAAGAGAAACGAATTCCAGTAAGACTTAAAACTTTGAGTTCTTCCGTCCCTTCAAAAAAGAGATCTGAAATTTGCACAGAGCTGAGTGTTTCTGTATCTGAAAATTGCGTAGAGCTAACAATCTTTGTAAACAACAAAAATAACTGGAGATTGGGACATTGCAACCTTTGAGGGAGCGCTTGAATATCTCTATGAGGTAATGAAATAGCAACTGGACCTTTCCTTATTGTCTCTTCCATCTTTTTCTCCGCGTCAGCAACATTTGGAATATTAAACATAAGCTCCTCTTTGGCAATTGATACAGCAACAACATGAATGACGTCATGTATTTTAACTTCATCTTTAGCATCACCGTCCAACAATAAGCATGAAGATTTGAGATTGTCGATCAACCGATGCACTCTACTCCTTGCTTCTTCCAATGTGTAAACATCTTCAAAGAAGCCCAAACCCTTACCATATCTCAATAAGTCAGGAATATGTATACCATGGCCTTCACTGTATAGACCACAAAGACAGAACAGAGATTGCGCTTCTTTACTTGCCAACAAGTTGTAACTCAATTCTATGGAGGTGTACACATTTTTATCCATTCCATCAATTTCTCTTGGATTAGAACTTCTCAGCTGCTTCAATGCATCCATCCAAAAGTCAAGGCTCCTACTTTTCAGTGCATTTGCAACTGTACTCAGTGCAACGGGCAAACCTGCGCATCTTTCAACGATCTCATATGCCATAGGCTGAATAGCGGATGTTTTTGCTGAACCACCCACTATATTCTCAAACAACTGCAACGCTTCGTCATCTGATAAAACTTTAATAGGGAAAGTCTTCTGAGATTTCATATCTCTTTCCAATAAATCTCGATTTCTAGACGTCAATATTATTGTGCATTGGCTTTGATCATTCTTCCTTTCTTTCTCAACATCCCCAGAAGGAATTCCAACTTTATCCAAATCAAGTTTTGTCCAAATATTGTCCAATATAACGAGGACCTTCTTCACTTTCTTTAATCTTTCACACAGTCGATAAGCTCTCTGGAATGTACTCCATTCAAGCCAAATTCCATGCCTAAGTCAAAAGCAAGTTTGTCTTGAATTTTCTGATGATCTGGTTTCTGTGTTACCTCAGCCATAACGACCTTATCGAACAACTTATCTTCCATCACTTGCTTTGCAACTTGCTTGACTAGCGTGGTTTTACCCACGCCGCCCATCCCGTAGACCCCAATTATTTTGAGCTTATCATCCTTCAACGCCTCAATAACATCCTGAAATACTTTCATTCTTGAATCAAAGGCCTCGTAACCTTTCACTTGCATATGTTCTGTACTCTTTGGAGCAGGACAGTAGGAAACATTAGAGAAGTTGCCTTTTCCCACGAGATTAGCGGCAGCTTCTGTGGCCTTTGCAGCTTGTTTACTAAGCTTGTAACGAGAAATCAAATTTGGGCACAATCCCTTGAAGCAGGACTTCTTAGCTGTATCTTCATCATCAACGATGGATTTTGCAACCCCTTCACTGAATTCATCAGCGGTATTTAGCCAGTCTGTGACACCCTCATAAATCTCATCCCCTTGTAGTCTAGCATGATTAACTGATTGTTGCAACATTTCTCTTTTATGTCTCAGCTGCTTCACTTGATCTTTTAGCCCATCTATGTAGCTCTGGTACTTGACCACATAAGATATGTGCCGCATAATCGGTTCGGACAATGTCTTTGCACCTTCTGATACAATGCTGGAAAAAGCAGCGAGACCCACTTCTGCAGCCATTGCCTGTTGCTTAACAATATATAATTTTTTGGCTGCCGAAAAAATTGGAGTCAAATAAATTAAAATGACCTTGATATTGATCATTAAGAAACGACAGCAAACAATTGACATTGATCTTCAACCAACTGACAATTACACAGAGAACTTCTTTCTTTCTTTTTTTGCCTTTTTTTTTTATCTCTCAAGGATCAGAGTTTTGGCTATTAACCGAAAGGTTTCAAGGGTATAAATGAAAAGCAACAATTTTTTTTAGAAACTATTTTAGAAGAGGGATGCAAATTGACAATTGGTAATAATAAGAACACAGAAGTTAAAACTCAAGAAAATTAAATGACAAGATTAAGACAAACAATAGATATTTTATGTCAAAGAAAGGAATACAAATAAATTAAAATGAACTAGAAAGAAAAGACAGCAAACAATATCGCAATATTGATCTTGAACCAACTGATACTTGAACAGAGCATTTTTTTTCTTCTTTCTTAAGGAACAGAGTTTTTGCTATTAACAGAAACGTACTTCAAGTGTCAGAATGAAAACCAATTCCATAAATTAACCATAGAATTTTTTTCTTGGAAAGTAGATGGAAATTAAGAATGAAATGTTGTAAAGATCAAGCATCAGAGATTATGTTATTAAATGAAATTAATTGAAGGTTTTAGAATAAGTGCACCTCTTTAATTATTTGGGATCAGAGCGTTGATGAGCTTCTGTATTCACCTTGAATATTTGAGGACAATTTTAATTAGCAAAAAATTACTGTTCTCTGCAGAGGAATGTGAGAGCTTATGAGAATAATGACAGTGATTTGTAAAAGAAGAATACTTAATCACACACGCCTTAATATTTATTAAATGATTAGTGATCACTTCCTTTCTGAATAAAATGCCAGCAGCAGAAAGAAAAAAAAAAAGACTAAATTTACAAAGCCTTATTTTATTTTTAATTTTATTTTTATTTTCATTAACTGAACAGGGATCTCCTTTTTTTTTTTAATTGGGGAATCTCTTTTCCTAATATGACATAATTAAAGCCATCGATAAATAATACAATAATCATATAAAATAATAATTAAAAAGACCCACATATTCATAATATTAATGATGGGATCCATATGTTTATAATAACAATAATGATAGAGCCACAAATTATTTTGTACAAACTGATGTGACATGAATAGATTAGTTGAAAAGTGATAACAGTTATTTTTTTTAAATTATGTAGAACAGAATAATTTGTGGCTCTATAATTACTCTTTTAATAATTAAATTGGTGGAGCAGAATTTGTTTGATCTTACTTGTATTCTAGTTATTTAAAAATTGAAACGGCAGAGAAAATTTGTCGTATTGGTTGTTTCCATCTGGGAGTTCTATCCTGGATAGCACTTCCAATATTGAAAAAGAAGTTTTCATCAACTTTCTCACAGGTACACCATCATGCATATTGCATTATTTCTCTAGAAAAGCAAGATTAATTCTTTTAATAAACAGATGCGTAAGTGGGAATTCATTCATTAAACAAGTGGGTTCACAAAATCAAACAAATGATAAGCATGCTCAAGATGCTTAACCGGGAAACAAAATTATGAATGATCAAGTTGAGACCCCAATCAGGTTGAACACGTGGAACAATGATCAAAATCTGAATCCGCCGTGATGGACGGGCTTGACCACACAGCCCGAGACATGGGAGTCCAAGCAACTAATCTGAACCATTCTCCTTTGGTAACTTGTTCAAAATCTGTTCCAATTGAGAATCATGAGCAATAATGATGTTTTACAAGTCGTTTCTATACGAAAATTGAAAATATATAGGAGCCCTGCTTTTCCTCTTTTTTTCAATTAACTCTTCTCCCAACTTGAGTCTCCATTGTATGTGTATGGATATCATAGTTGTTTAACCACTATCTAATGGATGAATGTTATATCAATTGGGTCTCAAATTAGAATTTAGATGTTAGGATATATATTTTCCTTGGGATTTCAGGTAAATGAATAAATGAAAAAAGATTGAGAATGATTTCAAAAGAATAGGCAAATGATAAATTAAGATATTCATTTTTGTATATTTGGTAAACGTGCTCACTATTAATAGAACTCATTAAATACTACAATGTAAATAACTTCTTATGGTTGATTGAAGGTATGTTTGGGATTGCTTTTACTTCCTAAGAATCAACTTCTACCTTAATTTAAAAAAGTTAGTTTTACAAATAATTTAGTAGGGTGTTTGGTAAATGAAGATTATTTGATAATCACTTTTCGAATAATCTACTATACATATTTGGTAAGTGAAAATTTAAAGTGTAATGTTCATGTGCAATGACAAAAATATACTTGTTTACCTATTTACAATTTATTTAGAATATTATTATTTACATCATTTTTTTTATTTAACGGTTATTTTTTAAAGTATACGCTATTTTCTTTATTACATATTTAAATCATTTTTTAACTATTTTAATTTGCAATAACATTAACTTTAATATTTTTTAACTAAAAAATTTATTATGTATGGTTCGTGTGCACAAATATTAGCATATTATTAAATTGATTAATAAATTAAGCGAAAAAAATGTAAAAATTTAATCTTTGTATAAACTCTTATGAAAATAAAACTATTGTAATCAAAGTAGTTCATAGAAATATCCAAATCCTTTCATTGTATTAAGGAAGCGAAGCTTGACTCGACCCTTACCCTTCACCTTAAAGTAATATTACACATTCTCAACGAGAGCAAAGACCCCATTTGAGTGAAGGACAGGTTCGGAGCTGGGAAGAACATGAAACTTGCAAGAGGTGCCATCCTAACCAGGAGTAGGTAATGGGGAAGCTGCTTGCTGACTTATAATGGTAAGTTTGAAAATGCCGACGGAAAGGAGCCAAGGCATTCATCAACGTGGCATACATAAAAAAAATGGAATGAGTACAACGGTCCCTTTCTAGGAAAGATCTTCGTCCTGACAAACAACACGTGATTTCCTTTTTCTCTTCCCATTCTTAGGGCCAGTTTGGTAATATTATAGCTTTTAAAATAATTGCTGTTAGCTGTGCTGTAGAAATAATCAGCTGTGAAGAGAATCAGTTAAGTGTTTGTTAAACTTTATTTTCAGAAGTACTGTAAGTTTTAAAAGTAGTTGTAGGTGTTTAGTAAATTTTACTGTTAAACTGCTGTAAAAAAAGTAAATGACTAAAATAGACATAATGTAGGATGAAATTTACTAACACATATAAAAACATATACATACAATATTTTTAATTGTGTGTTATAATAATTTAATTAAAAATAAAATTTATACTATACTGATTTTATTTCTTTTATTTTTTATAATAAAAATTTATTGAAATATTGATTTTGTTTCCAATTTGAATAAGTTTAGTTTTGAGTTTAGGTAATAATTGTAAGGATATTTATGGAATTGTATTAAAGGATAAAATTGATTCTCAAAATCAGAATCTAAAAGCAACTCCTTCTCTGCTTTTCAAAATTAGCTGTAGGAGGGGCTGATTTTGACAAAAGTGATTTTTGATTTTTTTTACCAAATACTAAAATTAGTTTTAAGATTCTCAAAATCACTTTTAAGCCTCCCAAAAACAATCCTAAACAGATCCTTACTTCTATAGGTTTCTCGACTCTTACCTATAGACCAATCTTTATGTGGAGTCATGTCTATCAGCTTGTATTGATGTATAGCTTATCGGTGACTAGTTTTCTCTCATCTCTCGACTTTCATGAACATTATTTGCCATAATCTTTTTCTTGAATGCTGACCTCCGTTTCCACAACATCAACAAGGCGATCAATTTTCCGTGATAGCCTTATAGATCCTCCCATTTCCTCCCTTTTCCTACCCCTCTTTTTTCTTTTCTTTCTTTGATAGCATCAATGGGAACAAACTCATCGAACTATCAGTACATTCTTCAACTAGCATAGGATTGGTAGTAGATAATTCAGTACTCTTAGATAGTGCCTAAACATAGTCACCAGTGATTATTTTATTCATAAATATTCTAATTATTTTTTCCTCAACTCTGGTCGATACCTTCCACGCAAAATCTACCTGCTTCAGGAATTTCCTACATATTTCGATATCATATTAAAGTGAATTCAAGATTGTAATAAAGGGAAAAAAATTCCAAACTAATTACTTTAGTAAACTTGGCCAGTACTAACTAATAGCCGAAAACTGCTTACTGAATTCCAATGTTTTACTTCAAGTACTATTTTTAGAGATGGATCATGTATGGCAAACAGATCCAATACCAAACAGAACAAGCCATCTAGCCTAGTGTCTTTAATGGACATTCAAATATGAGTTATATGACTTCATCAAGCAGTTTCAAGCATATTTACAAACGGGCCATTTTACTAGTCAAAGCTAGTAATTAGACTGTCAATTTGTAGCCAGCACGTACGGCGTTCACCATTTCTGTTATTTAGGAAGCAACATACTATTTGGTTCAGCGAATATTGTCTTCCTCTCACAATATTCAAACAAATTAGCTTCGAATTTGATTTATTCAAATTTTAGATTTTCTTTTTATTATTAACAAAATAGGCTACCTAGTGGAATGTGACTGCAACATCTCCAAGAAACTCACCAACGGCATATTAATTAAAGACATTATCTTCCTCGTCTTTTATTGACACATGCATTCAATTGTTTGCATTTACTTTAGATGAAATTTTTTGAGACGAAAATATAAGTGGTTGTACAAGGACTGAATTGCGAATTACCCTTATTTCACTCGGCAATTACCCAAAAAAAAAAAAAAAACCTCTTCTTCTTAATTATGAATAGGGTGTCATTTTTTCAGCCATTACTAGCTCCATGGCACTCCTTTTTCCTCTATCTCTATTATTTATTAATAAACTAATCCTCAACCTTAAGGAGCTTCTGTATTATTTATGATGAAATTCGTTTTAAGAAAGAGGACTGAGAAAAGAGTAGTGTAAGATCAATATTTCCATGTTTAAATAGCCTAAACATGGCTTCAGTTTATAGATATACTTGTGCCTTTATATTTGGGTTGTCATTTTTTATGATATCACTTCATTTATGCCATTGGATCAAGATTTGATACATTAATTTTACTTTATAAATGAGACAGAAGAGAAATTACACAGTCAGTTAAATCTCAATCATTTATAATCATGTGCCACTAGCTAATTTTAATTGGATATGTCTTTACAATAAGACATTATTTATTTTGAAATTATTCCAACAATATCTCTCTTATTTATTAATAATCATCAACCTCAAGGAGCTTCTCTTAGTGCTTGCTTTAAACAACAACAATAATAAATAAATAAAGAAGTTGCTTATTGGAAGGTAAGTGTTTACGCAAATCTTTAAATTTGACATGACTATATGCAAAAAGTTTTGATGACAAGAAATGACTCAATTACCTGATACGAACATAATCTGAATAAATGACTATGAATCGTTAAATTTGACATGATTATTAAATGGGAAGGATCTAGATCAACACAATTTTTTTCATATTGGGTTAGGGTTAAATTTATTGACCCATTTACACAATGAATAACACGATTATATTTTCTATTCTAATTAATTTGTAATTTCTTGTCATCAAAACTCAAATATTGAAATGATTCTTTTTTTTTAAGGATAAATATATACATGGCGTTTCATTTATAAAATTCTATATAAATTAAGAACTTCAATAGTGTAAATATATAAAATATTGGTAGATATGTATATTTCAATACTTGATATGCTTGATAGGGTTAATAACAAATGGGTCTATATTTTTTTTGATAAACTCATAACAAAGCATAAAATGTACTATTTGTATAACCTATAGAGATGAAAAAAATTTGACACGACCTGGTTACCCAGCACGAATACAATGTAAATAAATGGCTATGGATCATTAAATTTAACATGATTATTAAATAAGCAGGATCTAGATTGACATGATTTTTTTCTTGTTGGGTTAGGATTAAAGTTATTGACCCATTCACCCGATGAATGACACGATTATTTTTTCTGTTCTAAATTAATTTGTAGTTTCTCGTCATCAAAACTCAAATATTATATATGATTCTCTTTTTTTTTTTTTGGAAGGATGAACATATACATGGTGTTTCATTTATAAAATTCTATATAGATTTAGAACTTCAATAATATAAATATATAAAATATTGGTAGATATATATTTTTTGATACTGATATGCTTGATAAGGTTAATAACAAATGGGTCCATATTTTTTTAATAAACTCTCAATAAAGCATAAAATTCATACTATTCTATACCAGTCCCTATGCTGTAGATCTGACAAAATTTGACATGACCCGATAGGCTATGAGTTGTTAAATTTGATACGACTATTAAATGGACAGGATCTGGGTCAACACAATTTTTTTTGTTTCGGGTTAGGCTCAAAGTCATTCTTGATCTATTTATCCAATGAATGACACGATTATATTTTCTATTCTAATTTAATTTGTAGGTTCTTGTTATCAAAACTCAAATATTAAATATAATTCTCTCTTTTAATTTTTTATTTTTTTGTGAGAAGAATGAACATATATATGGTGTTTCATCTATAAAATTCTACATAAATTTAGCACTTCAATAGTGTAAATGTGTAAAATATTAGTAGATATGTATATTTTATAATATTAATATATAATATTGTTTACATATATATATATACACACACACACACACACACACACACATACATATAATCATTTTCTAATGAGGACATCCTCACTTTAACATGATTACTAAATGGGTCGTGTTTAAGTCAGTCTAAATTTGATACAATACGAACACTATCCAATGATTGATATATATATATATAAATATATATGTAATTAGAACCTTAATAGTGTAAATGTGTAATATTTTGGTAGATATGTATATTTTATAATATCGATATATATATACATATATACAAATAGTCATTTTCTAGTGAGGACATCCTCACTTTAACATGATTACTAAATGGGTCATGTTTAAGTCAGTCTAAATTTGATACAATACGAACACGATCCGATGACCCATTTGCTAGCTCTAATAGTAGTGGTTTATGCCTTTTATTATTATTATTTACTAATTAATTAAAATTATATTACCTTATAATTTCATCATGAATATTTGAATGAGTTGAATCCATTTTTAAATATTTAGATAATATATATATATTAACATACAAAAATAAATAAATCTTTTTTCTAAATAAAATGATTAAAATGGGCATATGCTTTCTTGCCTAGAGATTAATACCTTCTTAGTATCAATATAATTATATTAAAAGTGGTCATTTTTTTTAAATAACAAAAAATTGAACAAGAAGTATAAATATGAATTCTCACTATCAATTAGCCAGCATATATATAAAAATCCCATACAGCCGTTGAAATCGATTGAATGAGACACAACTACACTTCACATTAATTAATATTCACGAATGAAGACTTTGTGAGAGATGTTAGTGTCATTGCTACATACGTATGCTATTATTCTTTGTCACTTTCACTTTCATGAAATTTCACATGCCTTTCTATTTTATATTTACCCAAAAGCCCCCCGTCCCCCCCAAAAAAATAATAATGTTACATATTCCAAATATTTTGTCTCAAATAACTATTTCAAATGATCTGGTATTCATTAATTGGTTACAATTAATTCACTTGGATTTTATAAACAACTATCAACCAATTAATGAATCACAAATAATTTGAAATAGTTATTTGAGATAAAATATTTGGGATGTGTAGCATTATTAAAAAAAAAAAAGTGTATTTGATGAAACATACATGTCACATGCTTATGTGCGTTAATTTCAAATATGCCTTGTGTTATGTTATTTTACTCTTTCAGGCATTGACAACATTTTAGAACGAGGAAAAGAAATAAACTGCTGCCTGTGCTTTTCTTGTTGATTAATTGTATTGTAGCCATCACGTACGGCGTTCCCCATTTCTCTTATTTAGAAAGCAATGTAATAAATGCCCATTGGTAAGCCAAGTGCTCAAGAAATTTTGAGCGCTTGGGTTAGCTGGGACTCAAAATAATTTCCTCAATTAATTATGATTGAGTGAAATAAAAATATAAATAGTCTTTCTCTCTTATGAGATGCGAGTAGAACTAATACATTCTTTATTACGAGGGTTATTTATCTGGGCAAGTGTTCATAGAATTTAATATAATATTATAGTCCCAGTGTATTTGTCTGCTGAAATAACAGTTGTAAATATCTGATGTATAGTCAGTACCCTGATGTGTAATCAATATTAAAAAAAAAAAAAAAGCAACATAATAATAATAAGGTGATAAAAAGATTCATACGTGGCTGCATGTGGTCACTAGAAAATATAATATTTAGTTCGGCGAATATTGTATTCTTCTCACAATATTCAAACAAATTAGCTTCGAATTTGATTTATTGAAATTTTAGAATTTCTTTTTATTATTAACAAAATAGGCTACCTATTGGAGTATGAGTGCAACATCTCCATGAAACTCACCAACGGCATATTAATTAAAGACATTATCTCCCTCGTCTTTGATTGAGACATGCATTCAATTGCTTGCATTTACTTTACTTTAGATGATATTTTTTGAGACGAAAATATAAGTGGTTGTACAAGGACTGAATTGCGAATTACCCTTATTTCATTCTGCAGTTACAAAAGAATAAAACTCTTCTTCTTAATTCTGAATAGGGTGTCATTTTTTCAGCCATTGCTAGCTCCATGGCACTCCTTTTTCCTCTATCTCTATTATTTATTAATAAACTAATCCTCAATCTTAAGGATCTTCTCTATTATTTATGATGGAATTCGTTTTAGGAAAGAGGACTGAGAAAAGAGTAGTGTAGGATCATTATTTTTATGTTTAAATGGCCTAAACATGGCCTTCGTTTATAGATATACTTGCCTCTGTTGGATTATTTAATCCAATAATGTTGGATCCTTAATCCAACGTTGGGCTTATATGTGAATAATTATGTGTTGTGGACTGTCATATAAGGTTAAGCCCAATTAAAAGTGATCTAATAAGGTTTTCAGTAATATGAGCTTTAATGTATCTAATAGGGTGTGGGCCTTTAATGTGTAGAGACCTAATGATATTCTAATTCTATCATGGGCAGAATTAGGAATACCTAGTGACAGTAGGATAAGTTGTCTATATAAGTGGTTATGGTCCCCAGGTCACACGTATCTTTCTATTCTTTCTGACATCCCATTATCAGATAGAGTGCACAGAGAGAATTAAAGGGCTCTTCAGGATATACGTGCTGATCTGGAAGGCCAACCACACAGATCCAGAGGGGATTCAGCGTTATGGATTCAGGTACGCTTCCGCATATTCTGTTATTGATTCTTGGTGATTTAACATGAATGTTCCTGCGTTTATATGTGATGGTTTTCACATAAGGATTTAATATAACAGCCTCTATTTGGGTTGTTATCTTTTATGATACCGCTTCATTTATGTCATTGGATCAAGATTTGATACATTGATTTTACTTTATAGATGAGATAGAAGAGAAATTACACGGTTAGTTAAATCTCAATCATTTATAGTCAGTACCGCTAGTTAATTTTAATTGGACATATTTTTACAATAAAACATCATTTATTGTGAAATTATTCCAGCGCTATCTCTATTATTTGTTAATAATCCTCAACTTCGAGGAGCTTCTCTTAGTGCTTGCTTAAAAATAAATAAATAATAATAAATAAATAAAAAGAAGATGCTTAATATTACAAAGTAACTAGCTTTGGCTATTAATTTATAGGCATCAAATATAGCCACCCTTAATTAAATCCTTATCTCTTCGCCAAAAACCCAACTGAAAGGAACACTACTGCATGCTTCCTTAGCCATATTTGCCAGAGCTTTATTCTCCGATATTCTTCTAATCCTGGAAGGCAAGTCACAGACAAAATCCTGAGCTTTACACCATTCACTTGTAAGACCTATCAACTTCTCCACTCCCCATCTCTCAATCAGAAACTCCAAGATATCAGCATAGTCCTTGGCAGTGTACACTCCAAGCCTTTGTGTAACAGCTGAGAAGTGATAAAAAATCTTATCATCTTGCCCATCATACATCAAATGTGCCGGCATTCTGATCTTTTTCTTCATAATGCTCGCTAAAGCTAAGATGGTGCAGTCCGGGTCGATTTCAAAGAGCTTTTCAAAAATCTTTGTGTAGGCAATTTCATGGCGTTTCTCATCAGCGGCAATGACGCCACATATTTGTGTCAGCTTCATGTCCCCGTGCTCCTTGGCTACCTCGCTGTGTTGCCATGTGATATGAATGTTGCCCTCTCTTGGAATGATGTGTAGATGAACCCATAGTACGGATTGTTTTCAAGTTTATGGTCCTATATATAATAGATTACACCAATTCAACGTCGAAAAATTAAAAATATATGGGTAAATTCGCCCTTAGTTTTTACACTTTAGATCAGTTATTTAAAAAAGTTACTCAAAATATTGCTAACATTTAACAAGTTAAACGTAGAGAATAATTTAGTAAATATATATAAACAATAGTGATATTTAAGATTTTGTGTAAATGAATACATGGAAAATGCTCATTTAATCCATAATTTGTTTTTCAACAATTAGTCCATAGAGTTTTTTTTTTTTTTTTTAAACTCTATGGATCTACCAGTTAGTTTCTGTATTTAAAAAAAAAGTCCAAAATATCCCGATTGCATATTAGTTTTCATTGAAATCTACTTAATAATTCTCTATTTTTTTGAAATATATATATGTATAGGACCATAAGTTGGCAGAGCTTCTTCTGTGATCATATCTCCAACCAACAAAACGAAATATTCAGCAAGGAGTGTTAGAATAAATCCTTACGTGAAAACCATCACATATAAACCCAGGAACATTCATGTTAAATCTCCAAAAATTAATAACAGAATATGCGGAAGCGTACCTAAATCCATAACGCTGAATATCCTCTAGATCTGTGTGGTTGGCCTTCCAGATCAGCACGTATATCTTAGAGAGCCCTTTAATTCTCTCTGTGCACTCTATCTGATAATGAGATGTCAGAAAGAATAGAAAGATACATGTGACCTGGGGACCATAACCACTTATATTGACAACTTATCTTGTTGTCATTAGGTATTCCTAATTCTGCCCATCATAGAATTAGAATATCATTGGGTCTCTACACATTAAAGGCCCACACCCTATGAGATACATTAAAGCCCATATTACTGAAAACCTTATTAGATCACTTTTAATTGGGCTTAATCTTATATGACAGTTCACAACACATAATTATTCACATATAAGCCCAACATTGGATTAAGGATCCAATATTATTGGATTAAATAATCCAACAATCTCCTACTTGGGCTATATGTGTAACCTTATAATTATGTTTTGCAAAAATAACCATATGAGCTCAACCTTACTGTCATTACCGAAATGTATCTATAACCAATCCCGTCCATTAATTATATCAACATAGGATCAAAGCAGCCTTCGTTACAACTGTCATAACTCGACCCATCAATGGTCACAATGCCAATACAACTGAATGACATGGATCATGATGTGGATGTGTAGCATGGAAATTTCATGCAATGTAATCTTAACATGCCTATTTCCAATTGGTCCACCTTAAATCTTAGTGAGATCAAACCTTACCAAAATCAGAGTGTGTGAACAAACTAAAACCTTATTTCTGCAGAAAATAACCTTAAATAACCATAAATCGAAATAACCGAAAAATGTCTATATTACAAGAGCATCTAAAATTACAAACTCCCACTAAAACTGAATATCCTTAAACAACATGACACCCATACGAGCAGTGTGCTCATGAAACATTTTGGATGGCAATCCCTTAGTAAGCAGATCCGCAATCATGGAGTTTGTGCCAACGTGCTCTATAGACAACTGTCCACTCTGAACTCTTTCTTTAACAACTAGGAACTTGATCTCTATATGTTTCGACTTCGTCGAGCTCCTGTTGTTATTGAAATACATCACTGCTAACTTATTGTTACAAAATAATCTGAGTGGCCAATCAATGCCATCTACAATACGCAGCCCCGTGACAAAATTCCGCAGCCATGTTCCATGATTGGATGCCTCATAACATGCTATGAACTCTCCTGCCATCGTAGAAGAGGCTATAAGAGACTGTTTAGCACTCTTCCAGGAAACAGCACCCCCAGCTAGTAGATAGATATAGCCCGTCGTGGACTTCATACTATCTTGGCATCCAGTAAAATCAGAGTCAGTATACCAACGATCTCAAACTGATCTGACCTCTAATATGTGAGCATGTAGTCTTTTGTTCTCTGTAAATACCGTAAGACTCTTTTGGCTGCTCTCCAATGGTCTACTCTTGGATTACTTAAATATCTGCCCAACATCCCAGTAACGTACGTAATATCCGGTCGCGTACAAACCTGAGCATACATTAGGCTTCCTACTACTGACGCATAAGGAATCTTCTGCATTTCCTTTTCCTCAAAATCATTCTTAGGGCACTGATCGAGACTAAACTGTCTCCCTTAGCCACTGGGGTATCACATGGTTTACAATCTTGCATGCCATATCTTTTAAGAACCTTTTCAATATAGCTCTTTTGTGATAATCCAAGAAAACCTCGAGAGCCATCCCGATGTATCTGTATGCCTAATACAAAAGAGGTGTCACCAAGATCTTTCATCTCAAAATTCTTAGTTAGAAATCTCTTGGTTTCGTGCAATAACCCTATATCGTTGCTGGCAAGCAAAATGTCATCGACATATAAAATTAGAAAGACGTACTTGCTCTCACAGAACTTATGGTATATGCAATCATCAACCAAATTCATCTCAAAACCGAATGAGATGATTAATTGATGAAACTTGAAATACCATTGTCGAGATGCTTACTTGAGCCCATAAATGAATTTCTTTAGTTTGCAAACCATATTCTTTGGGTCTCCGGATACAAAGTTTTCTGGCTGCACCATATAGATCGTCTCATCAATGTTACCATTGAGAAACGCTGCCTTCACATCCATCTGATGTAACTCAAGATTGAAATGCGCCACTAATGTCATTATAATTCTGAAAGAGTCTTTCGAAGAAACCGGAGAGAAAGTCTCTTTATAATCAATGCCTTCTTTCTATGTAAAGCCCTTTGCGACAAGACGTGCCTTGTATCTCTCCACATCGCCTTTTGAATCCCTCTTGGTCTTAAATATCCATTTGCAACCAATGGGTTTCGCACCTTCTGGCAATGGGACAAGTTCCCATACGTCATTGTCCTTCATTGACTTTATCTCCTCATTTATGGCATCAATCCACTTCTAAGAGTTAGAACTTTCCATGGCTTGACGGAAATTGATTGGATCATCTTCCATCACTCCAATGTCAACCTCATGTTCTTAGAGAAATACAATGTAATCATTTGGCACAGCACTTTTCCTTTCTCTGGTGGATCTCCTTAATGGCATAGGTTCTTGAGGTGGAAGAGTTTGTTCTTCTGGAATAATTTCTGGTATAGGGGGTTCTTCATCATTGTCTTAATCTGTTGTGTCTTGAACAAAGCTAGGAATGAGACCCTGATCAATGCTAATAACACCTGTGGGAATATCAACATGTTCCTCTTCAAAGACAATGTCTCTAACTGTATCTCCCCCCGTAAACTCGACATCCTCAAAGAACCGCGCATTTTCCGACTCGAAAATAGACTTAGTCGTGGGATCATAAAACTTGTACCCCCTTGATCTTTCAGAGTATCCAATGAAGTAACAACTCACTGTCCTTGAGTCCAGTTTCTTTTCATTAGGCCTATAAGGCCTTGCCTCAGCTGGACATCCCCAAATATGTAAGTGCTTTAGACTCGGCTTCTTGCCCGTCCAAAGTTCGTAAGGGGTTTTGGCAGTCGTTTTAGTTGGAACCCTATTAAGGATATATGCTGCAGTCTTAAGCGCTTCGCCCCAGAGTGATTATAGTAAAGTAGAATAATAAATCATATTCCTTACCATGTCTTTAAGCGTTTTATTTCGTCTTTCAGCAACACCATTCATAGTAGGCGAACCCGGCATAGTGTACTATGGGACGATACCGCATTCCTTTAGGAACCTAGCAAACAGTCCTGGACGTTGTTCACCTGAACCATCATATCTACCATAGTACTCACCACCACGGTTAAATCTGACGCTTTTGATTCTTTTACTGAGTTGATTCTCAACTTCAGCCTTAAAATTTTTGAACATATCCAAGGACTGTGACTTTTCATGAAGGAGATATATGTAGCCATATCTAGAAAAATCATCTATGAACGTCATAAAATATTGTTGACCATTCCAAGAAGCCGTAGGGAATGGCCCACAAATATCCGTATGTATGAGTTCTAAGACGTCCAAAGTCCTGTTGGCTTCAAATCTCCTTTTATTAGTTTGTTTCCCCTTAATACAATCAACACAAATATCAAAATTTGTAAAATCTAAGGGGTCGAGAATTTCGTCTGACACAAGTCTCTCTATTCTCCGTCTGGAGATATGACCCAATCTCTTATGCCATAACGCAGTTGAATTCTCATTGGTTAATTTTCTCTTAACACCTCGTGTACATAATTACAGGGATTCTCCAAATGAAGCAATTGTATCTAGCAAATAAAGATTATCATAGTTTGACAAAGAAACGGAACCAACCAATTTTGAATCATGAAATAAATTGAATTTTCTATCCCCAAATGAACAAGAAAAAATCAGATTTACCCAAAGCGGGAATAGAAATCAAGTTCCGTCTAAAAGATGGAACAACAAATGTTTCATCGAAATCCAAATAAAATCCAGTCTTTAATAATAATCTGAATTTTTCAATTGGTTCAACTTCAACTGTTTTGCCATCGCCCACATAGATGTATCTTTCACCATCATTGGGCTTTCGACAATCTACGCAACCCTGCATAGACACACTGATGTAAGTTGTTGCACCAAAATCTATCCACCATGTGTGTCTAGGCACCGAAGTTAAATTAACCTCAGAACAAACCAAACCGTGTCCTTTAACTCCATAAAAGAAACAACTAGTGCTTTCTGGATCATCTAATTTCTTTTGTTGTTTCCTTTGAGGTGTTATATTTGCAGCTTCCTTATCATTTTTCCTCATTTTGCCCTTATCCTTGCCTTTATTCCTCATTGAAATTAGATTTGTCAAGAGCATATCTGATTCTACCTTTTCGTTCTTGACAAACCTCTTTTCAATTTCTGCAAGGAATTCCTTAGCTGTAGTTGCCTTCTCAGACATTGAACCCCTGAATGCTTCCGGAATGGCCTTCTTCATGATCATAAAACAAATGCGATTTGATCTCTCCCACCTTTCTATTTTCCTTTTATAATTAGGGGTATTTTCATCCGTAAGAGGTGAGGGAGAATCATTCCTTAACGCAAGGTCAAGATCCATGACTGTGAGAACTATTAAGAGGTTCTCTTGCCATGACTTGAAGTTAGAGCCATTTAGCATAGGAATTGAATTGATGTTGGTAGTAATATTTATAGTAGACATAACTGAATAGAGAACAACAAACAATCAAAACATGCTCCTATAAGTCTTAAAACAATAATAAATTCAAATAAAGATAAACCCCATCTCAAGATACCGGGCACTCCATTAATATTTCATCTTTGGACAAAATATTAACTTGCAAGTGATATCTTAGTGTAGTAATCAAACACTGATAATAAGAACATGTCAAATAATAAACCTTCCTTTGGGCCGATTTGTTATTCACACGTAAAACCGAATAATCATCACGTGTTTATCACCACAAGTGCACATGTAACTCTGTTAAATATGGACCTTTCTTTGGGCCGATCGATATTCACAGAAATTACATGCACAAAACCGTTTATATTCCAAAATAAATTAAGTTCCACAAGAGAGGTCATTTTGGCTACATGTTATTTCAATTAATTTATCTCAAAATACATATAACCAAACACCAATATTTGAATTTAAAATTGTACCAAAAATTACCCTTTAAAAAAAAAATTTTTTTTTTTGTCAAAGTCTAGTCAACGATCAACTATTGACCGGTCAACGGATGACCGGGTCATTACAGTTCGGGTCGGTCAAACCAACCCGTACCCAAACAACAAAAAAACTTTAAATCTCAAAAGTGGCTCGGGTTGGACCGGTTTGGGTCAACCCGAACCAGTCCAAAGAAACCCTACCTGAAACCTTTTTTTTTCTTTTCTTTGAGCAGCGGCGGCTGCTTCCTTATGCCTTTCCCAGCTAGCAAACCGGCCACCTTCCCTCTTGGTGTTCCTAGGCCGCCGCTTTTCCTTAAGCAGCCGCGGCAGCGCTGATTCAGGCGAGTCAGCAGCGCGCTAGAGCACCTGCAGCTTGTGGATTGTGCGCCAGTAGCATCAGAGAGCCAGCGCACGGATCGCGAGCGCTGGAGCAACGCAGATCGCGCGGCTTTCACTCTGCCGGGCGGCCACAAGCAGCTCCCGGACCAGCAGCGCTCCAGGTCGCATACTACCAACAGCTCGCACACCAGCAGTTGCGCTGCGCATGGTGTTGCGATTTGCTGTTGTGCAACAAAACAGCCGCGCGATGGCCATGAATTGTTAAGATCGAAACTTTAACGGCAATGGCAACCACCGGCTACTTTAAACCGAACATACGTATTTCAAAAATTTCCTGAATATTATTTTTCTTTAATACCAAAATCTCCAAAAAAAAAATTAATTTGAATTTCGGAACCTTTAAAACAAATTACTGAAACTGAAACCGAATCAAAAAATTTTTAATCCTTAATTCCGAATTTTAATTCAGGCAGAACAAATTTGTTCTCAAACTTAATAATACTGAGATTATCAAATTCAAGAACACCAACACTTTAATCAAATAAATTTGATTCTCAATAATTCAACATGAAGAGGCTCTGATACCACTTGTTATAATAAATCCTTATGTGAAAACCATCACATATAAACCCAGGAACATTCATGTTAAATCTCCAAGAATCAATAACAAAATATGCGGAAGCGTACCTGAATCCATAACGCTGAATATCCTCTAGATCTGTGTGGTTAGCCTTCCAGATCAGCCCGTATATCTTAGAGAGCCCTTTAATTCTCTTTGTGCACTCTATCTGATAATGGGATGTCAGAAAGAATAGAAAGATACATGTGACCTGGGGATTATAACCACTTATATAGACAACTTATCCTGTTGTCACTAGGTATTCCTAATTCTGCCCATCATAGAATTGGAATATCATTGGGTCTCTACACATTAAAGACCCACACCCTATTAGATACATTAAAGCCCATATTACTGAAAACCTTATTAGATCACTTTTAATTGGGCTTAACCTTATATGACAGTTCACAACACATAATTATTCACATATAAGCCCAACATTGGATTAAGGATCCAACATTATTGGATTAAATAATCCAACAGGGAGTTGCTTGCATCTTTCTCTCAACTCCTTGAACTATTCATAGAATCCTTCTGATGCTTCCGATTCCGGCAGAAAATCAGTTAGCTGCCAACTGTTGTCGACGGGTTTCAGGTGAATCAAAATATTGTGCTCAGCCCAAGTCTCCAATGATTTGAATATTTCAACTTTTTTTGGTGCCATGGAATGCGTCACGGCGTCCCTGTGATGATGATCACCAATTGAAGAATTATTTTGAGTTTAGAACTTTAGTTTCCTAACTGAAAAAAAATTAGAGTAATGCTAGGGTAGAGAAGGGTGAGAGAATTTTGCCCTTTCTCTCTACCCACTTCCTCTCTCTCTTTCTTCTTTATTTTTCTCACCCTTTCCGTACCCATGCATTTTTTCTGAAAATTATTGTGCTTTTATAAGTCAACATAAATTCCGATACAAACGAAGACTGAGTGTAAGTGTACACAAAAAGACAAAGACCCACCTAAGCAAACTGAGATCTCGCCTGGAAATACTCGTATATATAATATGACCCTTGATTAATAAATTTATATACCACCATATATGACACCAAATTTAACTAAAAAATTAAGAAGGCTTACATAGTTCTGGTGTAAAGAGAAGAGAGCATCAAGAATCCAGGAGATGTTATGTAGTGGGATTGAGAAGCTAGCTTGTGGGGCATAAAGTACTGTTTTCAGTCTCAGAGCCATCAATTTTTTTTTCTCTTTTAGTTGTTTAATTTTCATTCAACGACGCAACTAATATGAATTGTTTTATCATGCGCAATCTTGACAGCAAAATCTAGTCTTCAGTCAATATGTGTGACTTGTGAGCACACACAACACCACGCAGCTTGAGTGTGCTTTTAGTTTCGTGTGAATCAATTGTTGGTGCATGCTGAAAGAGCTCCACGCACATCAACATGACCAAATCAGAAAATCAGAAAGTGGTACGCATAGTATCTCAGTTATGGGCTAATTAAATCATACAGCATGCAACATCAGGTGGTAAATTATGCTATATATACATATATATAACCATGCATGTCCTTTAAAAAAATTATTAACTGATCACTACACAGACTGTATTTATGCAAACCACATTTCAATGTTAGCAGAAAGAAACTTGGTCTATGTACAAAAATGATAATAATAATAATAACAATAATTAAAAATAAAGAAATAAACTTACGTAGTTCCGGCACCAAGAGTAGAGCACATCAACGTTGGAGGAGATGATCTGATTATGCTACTTCGGTGAGATTGAGAATAATGGAGCTTTTTGGATACGACAAAGGAGAGTGTCACTACAAAAAAATTGATCTTTTGCAGGGATGTTTTGCAGCTGAAATTCATATCCCCGCAAATGAATCATACTTTGCGGCTGTTTTGCAAGGATTATTAAATTAGCTGCAAACTTACTTGCTTTTTACTGCCCTTTTAAACTTTAATAGTAAAAAAAAATTCTAATTAGCCATTAATGATTTAATTAATTATTATTCTGTTATAAATTAGTTTTAAATGTGAAAAACTGAAATAAAAAAAGGAAAATTAAAACAAGTAAAAATAACTTAAGATTTACTCTCTCTCTCTCTCTCTCTCTCTTGCTTAGCCTCGCTCTCACTCGATCTTCACTCAACCTCGCTCGGTCGCTCAATTTCTCACTCTTGCTCTCTGCTTCAGTTTTCAGGGAAGCTCTGTTGTTAGCCCACGCTCAAATGAAATTTAATTTCCAAATCTATTTTCATTTTAATTTTGATTTGATTTGATTTTAATTTTCGATTTTATATTTTGTATTTTAATTTCATCTTTGTCTATGCCATTGTAATTTTTCTCTTCTTATTTGTGTTTTTTGTATTGTCACTTAGGGTTGCAGTGGATCTGCTCATCCGCCATTGATTACTAATTGTTTGTAAATTTGCCTTTATCAACTGTCTATTTTTTATTGCTGTTCTGTTCGGTTTCGATGAATATCCCATTCATTTTGGCTTCTTTGTTGCCTAATTGTCACCAATTTGTGCCATATCCATTACTTGTATGTCAATATTTTAGAGCTTGAACATTTTTTTAGAAAAATTAATTTGTTTGAGTGGACCACTAAGCGTAGCCAGCATTTTGAGTCATTTTCAATCACAACAAAATATGCAGAAACCAGGTACATGCAATTCATAAATTTTTAACAGCCGAAAATATATTGAAAAAATATTACTTTATGGCCATTAAAATTCTTATTATATATTTAGCTCAATTAACAGATAGTAATTGAAAACAGCAGCTGAAATTATTTTCAAAATGCTTGTTGATGAGTTGATACGATTGTTGAAACTTAAGCATGCATACATGTAGCTAGTATATAGTACTATGGCCAATTCTGGTTTGGCTTAGATCACTAGACAACATTTTCAAATTCTGTAAGCATATTCCTACAGGTTAATCTCTTGCATGATTTAGATTTCTAAGACTGATGCAAAATACATGCCTATTATGATAAAATAATCTCAATTTTGGCATCTTTCTGAGTTCAGATATGCAAAGAATGTTAATTAATTGTTATACCCGATGCAACTACTATTAAGATTTTGCTTATCAATGTCTAATGGTCTTCTATAAGATACACTTTGCTCACTTCTACCTAACAGCTTACACTAGCTAAGGCTAAAAACCATTGTGGCACATGCATTTCTAGATTGCAGAACAGGCATTTACTCATAGAAGGAAGCGTTTGAAGAATCTACATTTTCATTGATTTGCAATAGATCAAAGCAGGAAGAGGCATTTGCTTCGTTTGGTCGGCTTGTCGAAGGTAACTTAATTTTTTAAGTTTAGTAAAATCAAATATCTTAATCTGTACCTTAAATAATTTATATAGAGAAAATCTTTAATGAGGTATTAAGGTTCCTGTCATTTAATTACATATGTTTGAAATAAGGTGATGAACTTTTAAATTTTAAGGGTGGGCTAAGTAATAGCTCCATTTATATAACTTCTAAGCGGATACAATGTACTTTCCCTAGAATCTTAGTACTACAATAGTTGTGCTGCTTGGTACTGAAAGTAAATTAAAAAGGTGAAATGCTGCTATAATTTTTCTTTTCTTATAATTTCAAAATTTTAGATAACTGATTTGGTTTTGTAATCCTCATTACTATTTGCTTAATTGGTTAACATCTATATCTCAGTTCTCACAGCCTATAAATATTCTAGTTTGGTGTTTTTTTTTCCTTTTCTTTTTTATTTGCTATGAAAATTATCTTCTAATGTATTTAACATCTATTTGTCTTGTCCTTGTGCATCATTTGGCAATTCTTTGCGTCAATATGGTCCTGTAATTTAATAAATTTTTTGGGTACTTACTCTATTCTTGTATTAATACTATATACATTATATTTTTTGCACTCCTTAAATCCCCACAAATATCAAGTTAGGAAAGGTTTCTCATCACCACAACCTTGACAATTTCTCTGTGGACTTGTAATAATTTTATACAAGGCTTGTTAGATGTGTTCTTATATAAGTTAAGCTACTGTCAAATGTTCTAAAGTGGTCAATAACTGTGTTCTTTGTTAACTTTTTTGATTGGAGGGTAAATTTCTGTTTTACCACTTTATGCTTGAAACTAGCAGCTTGGTCTAATTTTTTTTTATGTTTGTTTGCTGCCATTAGTGAACAGTTCATGTGCATATGTTTGGACAATTTGTCTAACATATATGGCCAGCTTAAGTAAAGTAAGCAGTAGTTAGAAGTAGACCATAGAGATGAAATAAAGAGGCCTACAAGATTTTCCAATTTGTAGGACTCAAGTTGAAATCAATCATTAGTTTCATACTTGGACAATAATATCAGGTTAATTCACAATTGTGATTGTATCATGAAATCTAATTTAATACTTCTCTAGACCATGATTTTTTATGTTAAACTTTTATTTTCATTAACTTAGACTAGAGATCTTGGCATCTTGCGCCATTTGACTGGTACATACTTTGCATTGGCTTTGAATGTAAATAATAGATCATGATTAACCAGATAGGAAACATATTGTTAGGTGTGGACTCTATTTTAGAATTATTACTAAAGTGATTGCTTAATCAGTTGGCCTGTGGTTAGTTTTCTGCTGATGGTGGACTGAAATGGGTGCATAATCCTGTGGTCTTCTCAGAAATTGATTTGGAAGTGTTGGCAAATTAAAATTAGAGAATCAGAAACTTTTGTTATTTTTCCTTGTATTATTGGATTTTGTATATGGATCTATTTCTTGTTGTTAGTTGCAACAATGTGATTTTGGATCTATTATAATCAGTTAGTTGTTTATTTTATAATCTATTCTTTTAAATTTTTGTCTTTCAGGTTAAATGGATGGCATTCCACTAGGCTGCTGGTGTTGCTATGTAGTAGTAGGGTTTGAGTAAAATTGTAATAATCCACTATAATTTTTAGATATGATGCAAAGCATTTCATGTTTTTTTGGAAATGATATTGTAATAAGATTGGATGATGCACTTGGTGTAATATACTAGTCTTTGGTGGATTTTCAGGGATGATACTATGTAGAAAATATTATGTTTGATATAAAAATAGTTAATTTGATTATTTTCATTAATTGTGTTTACTATCGTTACTAAATAAAATAAAAATAAATCGATTTATCAAAATGGGAAATAAGCCTATAAAATTTGTAGGGGAATTAATTTGGATTTAAAAATGATTACAAGGCTATTTGCGGGAAAAATTTTGGCTATAAAAAGTGGCAATAAAATCTAAGAGCTCTTTGAATTTATTTGCAGGGAAATTTTATGGCTGCAAAATTCCTTGCAAATTCTTTTTGCAGGGGCTCAAATTGGCTGCAAAAAGATTTAAACTTTTTGTGAGGCCACTTATTGCAACCACAAGTACTTGGCTGTAAATAGATAACTTTCGGCCGCAAAAGAGTTATTTGCGGCCAAAACTATTTATTTACGGGGATTATTTTGAGCCGCAAAAACCTTTCTAGTGTGTGTTTAGTTTCAAAGCCATTCTTTTTCTTCCCACTTATGATTTTCCTAAAGCTTTATTTTTCTTCATGCATCCGCCTTAACCCAGAGAGCACCTATATATATATATATATATATATATATATATATTAAGGAGAACTGTGTAACGCTTTGGAAAACAGTTGTTTCATTAGTTTCAAAAAAAGGCCGAATTTATTAATTATTTTTCTTGGGAGTTAACTTGATTTTAGTTTACTTGGATTTTTTTCTTTTGTTTGCTTATTAGAGCTGGCAAAATTTGACACCACTTGATTATCTAACATAAACATAACGTATAAATATATGTAAGTTGTCAAACTAGACCATTATTAAATGGGCAGGGTTTGGGTCAGCATGATTTTTTTTGTGTCCGGTTACGGTTAAAGTTCTTGATCCATTTTTTTGATTAATGACACAATTATATTTTCTATTTTAAGTCAATTTATAAGTTCTTATCATAAAAACTCAAATATTGGACATGATTCACTCTTCGTCATTTTTTTTTTTATGGAAAGGATGAACATATACAATAGTGTTTCATTTATAAAATTCTATATAGATTTAGAACTTCAATAGTGTAAATGTGAAATATTTTAGTAGATATGTATATTTTCTAATATCGACTATATATATATATATATATATATATATATATATATATATATATATATATATATATATATATATATATATATATATATATATATATATATATATATATAGGGCAAATGTTTGATGTAAATTTTGTCAAATATATAAATGTTAAGCGGGTTATTAGATAATCCCTTTAGGGTCTTAATATTTTGATACGATTATTAAATGGATCGTGTTTGGGTCAGTCTAAATTTGATACGACAGGAACACGACCCGCTTGAGCTATTTTACCAACTCTACTGTGCTGGTATGTTTGTTGCTAGTGCTATATTAATGGGTGGGGCTATTTGCACAATAATATTACTTAGAACACTCTATTCCTATGTACACTCATACACTAATTATAAAAAATTAAGTTTTACTCTGAACACTCTCTAAAATTTAAAAAATATCCTTACTTAAACTATTTAAGTTTATTAACTTTATATACTTAAAACACTAATACACTCATACACTAATTACAAAAAATTAAGTTTTACTCTGTACACTCTCTAAAATTTGAAAAATATCCTTACTTAAACTATTTAAGTTTATTAACTTTATTTATTTAAAATACTAATAAAGCTATTATGCACACTAATTTTAAGAGATTTAACATATATGTACAACAACATAATTAAGTCATCAAGTTGTAAAGAAATTATTTAACATCATTTTAGTTATTAATTTTTTGTTTATTTATGTTCAATATTGAATTTTATATCTAAAAATAACTTGCAATGATAACATAATAATAAAATAACTTGCAATGAGAACATAATAATAAAAAAAACTCCTTAAAAATAAAAGAAAAAGATGGAGAAGAAGACAAAGAGATGAAGAAGAAGGGCCAAAGCAAAAAAAAAAAAGAACAATATTTTTTCAATTTATTTTTTTAAAATAAAAAGTATCATACATACTTTGTAGTCAAAATTTTTCTCAAAATTAATTTCTTCATTGTTCATCTAAATATTAATTAAGATGTTGGAAATAAAAGTTTTAGGATTTAAGGCATGAGAATTATAAATTGAATAATGAGTGTGCTATATAAATGTTCAAAGTAATTATATAATATTGACTTATAATAAATTGTCCTTAAAAGTAATTCACATGATGGGTGTTTTTGTAATATATATTTTTATTAAAATTAAGTGTTCAGAGTAATTTTTATAATACAAATAGTCCCACCCTATATTATGTTATAGTAGCAAAAAGTAATTGTTTGATTGTTGCACCATCTAAAATCATATTATTCTCACTCTAGACTTTCGTTTCAAAATTTCGACTGGTATAACAATAGTGGTAACAACTCACTTCTCATGAATGAAGGAATGAATTCGAGTTGTGGTAATTATAGTGTAACAAAAGAAATAATGTCGATTGATTTTAATAAAAAAAATTTAATTGTAAAATATCAGTAGTATTGTAACTGTAATTTCTTAAAAGATAAATTTCGAAACACTTCTTCGTGAAATGAAAATCTTTATATTATTTCTCAAGTACCGGAAACTTCGACTTACTCCTATTTTTATTTATGTGATAAGGGAAAAATGAACATATTTTAATGGAAAAACTTTTTTTCTTCTTAATAAAAATAGAGGAATGGTAAAGTGCTAGCGAATAGACTAAAGATGCTTTTGGGGGATGTGGTTTCAAGTGATCAGAGTGCTTTTATTCCTAACCGGTTAATTACTGATAATGTAATTGTGGGGTATGAGTGTCTTCATAAACTACAGTCTTGCAAAATTGGGCATAATGGGCTTGTTTCGATGAAGTTAGATGTGAGAAAGGCATATGACCAGGTTGAATGGGGCTTCCTGCGATTGGTTATGTTGAAGTTGGGTTTTGCTGCCAGATGGGTGGAATTAATTATGTCGTGTGTTTCAATAGCTACATTTTCTTTTTTGCTGAAGGGTCAAATGTGCGGTAATGTTCGTCCGAGGAGGGGATTACGGCAAGGTTGTCCATTATGTTCGTATCTGTTTATTCTTTGTGGTGAGGTCTTTTCAAATTTGATTCACGAGGCTAAGAGGGCTCGAGCTTTTCGAGGGGTTCGCTTTACCTCACAATTATCTGTTTCGCATCTATTCTTTGCGGATGACAGTCTCATTTTCTGCCGAGCTGATATTGATGATTGTTGCCGTTTAAAAGCTATTCTTGATGTGTATTTTGCAATGTTGGGACAGATTTTTAATTTTGAAACGTCATCCATTTTGTTTAGTCCTAATGTCAGTGATTATGTTCAAGAACA
The DNA here is from genome assembly GCA_030449835.1 of Clausena lansium. Taxonomy (NCBI): domain Eukaryota; kingdom Viridiplantae; phylum Streptophyta; class Magnoliopsida; order Sapindales; family Rutaceae; genus Clausena; species Clausena lansium. Next base: position 459,634 of record JASUUF010000397.1, read on the forward strand.
AATTGAGAATTTATTTGGATTTACTGTGGTGGCTACTTATGATTGATATTTGCGTTTGCCGGCTATGGTGGGTAGGAAACGAAGAGAGTTCTTCCATGAGTTGAAATTCTGGGTGATGAAGAAAATTAGTGGTTGGCGTGAGAAGATTTTTTCTTGTGGCAGGAAGGAGGTACTACTCAAGGCTGTGGCTCAGGTGGTTCCAACTTGAGCTATGAGTGTGTTTCAGCTACCAGTGAGGCTTTGTGAGGATATACAGTGACGGTTTACTGATTTCTGGTGGGCTTCGACAGCAAAAAAATGTCGTATTCATTGGATGGGATGGGGTCGAATGTGTAAGGCTAAGCATTTAGGTGGGCTTAGTTTTTGAGATCTATCCTATTTTAATCAAGCTATGCTAACAAAACAAGGCCGGCGCTTGTTGTTATATGATGATTCCCTTATTGTCAGGGTATTGAAAGCTCGTTACTTTATGAGATGTTCTTTTCTCGAAGCAGGAGTTAGTCATAATCCATCGTTTATATGGCGTAGTCTTCTTTAGAGTAGAGACTTATTGCAAAAAGGAATTCGCTGGAGGATTGGTTTGGGTAATTCAATGAGTATTTATAATAGTAATTGGTTGTATCGACCATATACTTTCAGGCCAATTTTACCAATTTCTATGGAGGTGGATGCAACAGTGGACTCTTCAATTAACCAAGCTCAGTGGGATTTATCTGTGTTGAGGGAGCACTTCTTGGCGGTGGATATTCAAGAGATCTTGAAAATCCCTCTCCTTGTTGTACCAACTAAAGATTCTCTTTTATGGCATTTGGAGCGAGATGAACAGTATACGGTTAAGTCTGGCTATCACTGGGCTATGAGATTACGAACCAAAATTCTGTTGAGTCATCAACAGGTGTTATTCACAGGTGGAATGCTATATGGCAGTTAGGAACCCCTCTAAAGGTCAAGATTTTCTTGTGGTGAGCATTATCGGATTTACTTCCTACTAAGGTAAATCTTCTCCTTAAAAATATAATTACTGATAATCGCTGTGTGCTTTGTGGTGAAAGGGGAGAGAATATTATGCATACTCTGGTGACTTGTCAATATGCCCAAGAAGTCTAGCAGTTTACTTCTTTTTATAATGCTTTGGTGCATGTTTCTAGATGGGAATTGTGGGATGTGTTTAAACATATGAGGGGTGTTTTACTTATGAATGACTTGGTATTCTTAGTTATGATTTGGTGGGCTAGAAACCAAAGACTCCATAACCGTGTTATACTAGAGGCAAGGCAAGTGCTGGCATGAGCGGAGGGGAAATTATATTCTTTTGAGTATGCACGACAGAATTCTATAATTGAAAGTTTAGCTTCTGTCAAAACTGGTGGTTTGTGCTGGGAGTTACCTCCAAAAGGATGGTTTAAGCTTAATGTGGATGTGGCTGTTGACAGTAATCGGGGTTTGTTTGGGCTTGGGGCTGTGGTCTTTAATTATGAGGGTAAGGGGATAGTATTTGCTGTGAAGGTATGTTCTATGTAGATGATGTTGACTATGGTGAGGCTGAGGCTGAGGCCTTACACTTCGGTTTCGACTCGCTAGTGAGGTTGGTTTATCTCCGTTATTGGTGGAGTCGGATTCTTTGCGTGTTAATCAATTAGTTTTAAGTCAGGCTTCAACTCGTACGGAGCTATTCTGGCTTATAGCTGATATCCAACGTTTGTTAGTACCAAAGCAAGATTTTCAGGTTAAGCATGTTTTAAGGATTTGTAATAAGGCTGCTGATGCTTTAGCTCATTTTGCTCTAGAATGTTCAAATGATTTTGTATGGATGGAAGACTTTCCATCTCACTTAATTTGTAATCTTTGAAACTATTGACCTGAGAATAATAATATTTACCTTTCGAAAAAAAATAGAGGATAAATTAAAATTTTTAATAATGTAAAAGATATTTTAAAAATTATGATTTCAAGAAGGTAATCTAAAATTAACCCTTTCACAAATGATGTTACCAAAACATAAACTATTATTCTTAGTTGAGATTTTACCACAGTTAGGGAATCAAATGTTGTCGTTAATAGTTAATTCTTGAATGTTAAAGTGAAGGTGGGCCAGATTCACAAAGATGAGGCCCGAAACTGTGAGTATTGCTATTACCACTCCTTCGTTCGCCTAATTAAAAATTACGCTTTTAGTGAAATTACGATTAAAGACAATTTTAATTATTTCAACCCTTTTGAAACTCTAACATCAATTCTGTTTAATTTTTATTTTTAATTATAACTGAAAAAGGGGTGAAAAAGAGAATATTTAAGAGATGTAAAAATTGACCCCATGTTGAGACTCTTTTTTGTTTTTTTTTTTTTGATAAGCCATGTTGAGACTATTAATATAAAGAACTTTTTGCAACATCTCACTGATATCCCTAAATCTATTTGTTGAAGAGAACTCTTAACGATCATCATTGCGATCACACAAATTACTCGAATCCGAATTCAAACTTTTAAGCAAAATTAGTGAAAACACAGAAAAGGCTTCAAACATAAAAAGCAGCCAGATGTAAAAATTGCACAAGACACTGACTTAGAACCAGAGTTCGCATCAGACAATCAACACAATAATGTTCGGTGGTGTTATAAAAAAAAAATTAGAGTCTACAGGTACCTTGTTGTGCAAGAACAATGTGGTGCGGTTGCCTTACAAGGAAGAAAAACAAAATATGCGAAGACCTTATACCTACAATTAGCTTCACTCCATCAAGGCAACAAAGAGGCTGGAAACTTTTCTGGGCGCAAACAGCTTCTATCCTTAAATCTTAACCCTGAGAGCATCTAAGATCTGTACATTCACTTCCAAACGTCAAGGGGAAAACGTTCTATGCGTAAACATTCACCAATCATAATATTCCCACAATTTTTTAATCTATATACCAAAATATCCCAAGCAAAGGCCCTTATCACTTCCACCACCAAAACTGCCGGAACAAATATATCTTCCTCATTCGAAGATCGTATGTCATGAAGGCTCTGGCTTTAATGGGGTCTGCATTCAAATACTCAAAAGCATACATCTGTTTAGCCTCTTCCAGACCATCGATCTCCATTACAGCCTGCAAAAGTTCTGAAGCATTAATTGCAGTCTTACTCCGCTCCATTGCATCAGCCAAGCGTCGTATGCTGGATGCCACTGACAACATGGCATCCTGAAGAGCATCTGAGCCTCGAGGCCTTTTTGGAAGTTGTCTCAAAGGTGGTACTAGAGGAGGATCTTGACTACCATCTGGCATATATTCGGGTGATCCAGTATACGACTCTGTTCCATCTGTATCACTTGCCTCTTCTGAACTAGGTGAAAGGAATGAAGCAGAATCATCTTCACAGTTCTTAATCTCAGTCGGATGGCTTCCGTCCTTTGTCTTAGCCCAACGACTTGGTGCTTGATAATTGCCACAAACTATTTTCAGTTCATCATACATCTCAATCTGCTTCCCTCGAAATCCTCTTGCATCAGGGTGTGCCTATTCCATATAATTAAACTCATTGGTATTAGATAGGAGAATGTACAATTTGCTGATTTAAAATTTAGTGGGAAAGAATTACCGCAATGTATCTCTTCCATAGATCATCATTATCACATTCAATCATCTTTGTATTGGGATTCCAGTGGAATCCATCTTGACTCAGCAAATCCCTCATTACCTTATACCTTTTCTTAATTGTCTTTAGACGATTAACAACTTTTTGATTATTTAAGTTTAAATTAAAACGGGAGTTGACGGCAATACAGGCAGCAGTATATGCATTCTCATTAAAGCACTTGTCAATTTTATTCCCAGTTCTAGCCTGAATAGCAAGAGCTTCAATTAGACACTTGTCCATTGCAATTGACCACACAACATTCCTTCCTTTATGCTTCATCTCCCTTCTCTGTCCTTGATACTCATATTGATCCATTCCTAAAACCAGTAAGAAAAAATATAACTACCCCTTTGGTCAATTGATATAAAAACAATTGCTTAATTCAAAATTGACAAAAGAAGCGCAGATCTTTCTTTCGGTATGAAAGAACTTTGCAGCTGCAACAATAACTAAATGGTATCAAGTAAAAACAATATAAGAAAACGCACAATCCACAAATAGTACAAATACAGCAAGGTGACTGCACAATCAATGATAGTAAAGACAGTTTCAAAGAAAACTAAGCAAAGTAAATAATGCCATTTTCCATAGTAGTAAAGACAAAGGTTGAGTGACACCTGATGGTTAAGATTGACGCAAGACCTTCAAGAGGTTTATGATGCTGTTCTCTATTCCATATTTTTGATTGGTTGCTTCGCATCTTGTTCGATAAGAAAACAATGCAAAGAAAGAAAAGAAAAAATTAACCTAAGCAATCATACCCAGAGAAGCAGTCATACTTGGGAAAGCAATTAATTTACAGTGTGTAACATAGGTTCCAAGGTGCTGGCATATTCCCCCAATCCAACAGTGCCAAACTGAAAGAATATGTGAACTTCCTATAAGTCTGATTCCTTAGTGAACTGAACAGTTCAATATTTTCAGGAGAACATTGCAGCTAGAAGTTTGTAATTCGTAAAATCACTATTAAACCAAACTTTATGCAAAGGGGTAAAAAATGATTCAGTCAAAATAGGATCCATAAACTGCAGCTATAGCCACCATACAAACATTAGAACTAGAAAACTTGTGAACATTAGAACTAGAAAACTTGTGAGTTAAAGGAGCATAACAAATAAAAAATACTAACACTGAAAAATAAAAATAACAACAAAAATGATTCAACTCAACATAGCCCTAATCAACAGACAAAACCAAAATCAGGGCATGCACATTGAAATTAGCCTATCAATGCTTTCCAGCTGCCTCCAAAGTTCAAAGGTTAATTCCAAGGACCCCCAGTAGGCAATGCATTCATACATTTCAGTGACCCCTTTCTGTTACTTTAAAATACAAAATCCTGCATAACTGGTGCATTTACCAATCCCCAGAGCATCTGACTATGCAAAGCATGACCTTAGGAGTATCTTTGGTAAGAACATGAACTTAGAAGTATTTGTTGACAGGGGATAGGAACTATTCATGAACAAGAGCTTCCCCACTAATCAAGCCCTTTCGGTAACCAATATGGCCTATTCATGTTATCAGTAATAAGGACATCCATCTCTTGGAAAACTTTAAAGTTGCGACATGGTAGGCAAGTCAGAATTTAGCACATATCACATATCTTTAACTAACTGACACTACAATTGTGATAAACAAAAACTTAATTATAAGATCAACTACAACTTAATTGCTATCAGAGTACAGTCAGCTTACTCTACATTTGTAGTCGTTGAACAAGCTTCTGCTTGTTTCTCTTTTTATTTTATTTTATTTTATTAATTAAACAGATGCGCACAGTAAACGATACTCAAACCCAAGCCCTAAATATTGGTAAGCCTGCACACTAATCAATGGAGTTTGGTCTTGTTCTCGAACAAGCTTCCCTTAATTTTGAAAGCACGAAGCTAAAATTGTTTCGTAAACTCCCATTTTTACTAGGTAGCTAATGCTTACCAGCCAACCCAAGCACTTATACTCAACAGCCAGCAATTCCATTCCAAAAACTATGACAATACTAAAACCTCAAAGAAAATACCAATACATTCAATTACTAGAAGGAAAAAAAAGAAAAAGAAAAAAAATTGATCCCTGCAATGCCTAAATATTATTTTTAAGAAAAAAAAAATTGAAAAGGCTAAGAGGTACCAGCAATCAAATCCTATGAAATAATTTTTCCACATGCATGAAATAAGAAAGCTATAAAAACAAGGTAAAAAATGTTGACCATATTAACAATTACAAAATTATGTTTTATTCTATCAAAACACTCAAACTAGCAACTCACTACAAAGATTTGAATTTAATAATTTATGCTCAAAATTTTCAGTTCGAAGGAACAGATAGATACCTGAGCTGAGCGGAATTGCGTGTTGATGATATCTGATCGTCGAAAGAGATGCTCTGAGACGGCGGCGTTTAAGACGATCAATGAGGGAAGCCGCTGTTATTCTTCAATTCATTTCTCAAGTGATTAGGGTTTTTATTATTATTATTTTTTTCCTATTCCTTTTTCTCGAGAAGAAAATAAAAAAGGTTAATAATTTTCCCAGCGGAGAAGACACTTTCTCGAAAACCAAACGCGTGGTGAGAAAAAAGTTCCAATTCGTTGATACGCCGCCGTTTCAGTGATTCCAAACCGGCCTATCATAAGCTGCCACGTATTGATTGTTTCTCTTAATTTGAAATCCGGAGGGAGGAGATACTTTCATTTCTTTCTATTTTTCTTTTTCTAGGGGTAAAAAAAAAAATGTTTATCACTTAATTTAAGACGTTATAAAAGGCCAAAAATCATGAATTAAAGGAGATTTATATCACTCTCAGCTATAAGTTTGTCAATGGATTGTTTTTTTTGTGTTTACATAATATGCCCTTATAAAAGATTTGATATTTGCAAGTGTTATGAAATTTAATCACTTATATTGCATATGGGTGGCTTTATTTATAGGCGAATAAGGCGATCGCTTAAAGCCTCGTATTTTACAAAAGTCTCATTTATTGAATACTTTTATAATAATTTTCTAATTAATAAAGATTTTTTTTAAGATAAAATGAATTTAAGCCTTTTTTATGTCTGTTTGAGTATTGAAATTACAAAAAAAAAATGCCTCATAAAAACGTTCGTCTAAGGCTTCAAATACTCTAAAGTCGGTTCTGATATCGCGCATGTATTAGTAAAATTAATAAAGATATTCTGAGTTGGAGATAAAGAAATCTCAAAAAGTAAGAGCTCACGAATCACTTAAAATCACGTGACAGATAAGCAAATGAGGAAGACTAAAATAATCTCAAAATAAAAATAGATGCTTGAATTCCCTTCAAGTTGAAAGTGCTTCTAAATATAGGCCTTTGAGCTAATTAAAAGGGATCCAAACATTAATTCTCAAGAAGGAACTACTAGATTCTCTGTTACTGATGAAGAGAGACAAAAAATTTTGGAACTAAAAACAACATTTATCTTCAATTTTCCTATATTTTCTCATAGACCAAACGCTGGCTTAATCATCAGTGTGTTTTTTGAGCAGGTACCGGGCTGGCATTCGAAGCTTGAAGAGGAATTTTGCTCCTTCTCAGTGTTATAGTCCAACAGAAATCGAGCCTTTGGTTAAAGTGATTTTAATTCAAAGTCAATTAAAGTGGTTTTAATTCGAAGTTAGTTTAATGAAATATGGATATTATATTTGTTATTTTGTAAAATTTATGCTTTTTTATTAATTAAAAAAAATCAAATTTACCAAACATTATTATCTCGTACTTATAGTTTCCGTTGATAACATCAAACCATTAATTACTATTTTTTTAAATAATTAATTCTCATTAAATTAGGAAAAAACTCAAAGATAACAACTTAATGCCTATGGAAATTCTTCTAGCATAACAAAATATTAAAATTTACTAAGAGCGAACTTAGTTAGAGCATCCGCAGCTTGATTGTAAGTCCTTGAGATATATCGATTCCTGAAATCATACTTTGGTAACATTAGTTGTTGCACTTCAGAAATTATCCATAAAAGCTCCATACGAGTATACTGCTTTCCCTGGATCAATTGAATAACATACAACGAGTCCGACTCAACCATTAAAGGAGACAAACCAATCTCCTTAGCAAGTCTAATACCAAAGCGCAAAGCCTCTGCTTGTGCAACAGTCACATCATCAGAATAAACTCCAAAATCAGCTCCAGCCAACATAACCAACACCTCATGATTTCTAATAATAGCCCCATAACTAACCTTACCATTATGAACATCCACGGTCACATTAGTATTTAATTTATACCACCCTATTTGTGGTGGCTCCCAAATCATATGATTCAAATCAGTATGCATTTCAACTTTATCTGCATGATTTTTCCTCTCACAACCATCCCAAATCCCTAGAGCGGAAGCCACCACACAATTAGGAGATGCCACTACTCCATCGTACAAAATCTTATTTCTCTCCCGCCATATCCTCTACATTATTAAAACAAAGAGCTGAATCTCAGTAAAGGTAATTTTCGAATTTACACTATCCCACATGGCCATAAAAATAAAAAACAGCAAATGAAGTAAGTTCCCACAAATCCTAGGCATGCTGACAAGTAAATAAAGCATGCATAATAGACTCACCACACTCACCACAGAGCCTACACCATGAATCAGCTACCACCCTTTTCAGCTCCAAATTTTCCATAGACGAAAGCAAACTTGCAAGCGCATGCCATAGAAATATTTTAACTTTGGAAGGAATAGTTAGCTTCCAAATAGTCCCCGACCACCTAGTTGAACCATTTTCTCATGCTTTCTTCACAGCCATTTTTGTCTCTCATGCTTTCTTTTATCAAATGAATTGTTTATTTTCTTCACTTTACAGCCACTTTTCAACTACTTTTTCACTTCATTAATTTATTTTACTATCATTTAATGTATTCACATGATCATGTGATCTACACAATCAGTATAAGTATTTGTGAATTATTCATTTTATTTATTTTATTTGTTTGCTGGATACTCATTCTATTATATTTGCACTTGTTTAATGTGTTCATATGTTGGATGTTCATCATATTTATTTTATATTTTTATTTTTTATTATAATAGTATTTTTTCATTGTTTTTTATAATAATATTAAAAATCTTTTGTCCAGAATGGAAACTGTTGTAGAGGAAAAGTAAAAAATAAAAATAAAATCAAAAGCAGAATGGTATGATGTTACCTTAGATGCTTTCATAAAGATTTGTGTCAACAAAACCTTAGCTGGGAATCGATCAAATGGTCACTTTAATAAGATTGGATGGAAAAATCTTACTGCAAAGTTTTATTCTATGACTGGTAAAAACTATCAACATAAGCAAATGAAAAATAAATGGGACTCTCTCCAGAAAGATTGGCAACTTTGGGCAAACTTGGTGAAAAATGAAACTGGCTTAGGATGGAATCCTATAAAGTAGACAATTGATGCTAGCGATGAATGGTGGAATAGAAAATTGAAGGTACGATTTCTATCTTTCTTTCTAATATTTGGTATAATAGGAAATATTTTAGCGTAATTTAGAAAAAAAATTTAACGTATTATCTTTTGTCATTATCGTAGGAGGTGCCTGATGCAATTAAATTTCGTAAAAAAGGCTTGAAAAATATTGATCAACTAGAAATTTTGTTTAAAGATATTGCTACCACAGGAGAAGGAGCATGGGCACCATCTATGGGATTTGTACCAAATGATGGTGACGGTGTACCATCTAAGGAACACGTTTTTGGAGAAGATGATATAAATTTCCAGGAGGAGAATGTCAATGAACAAAATAACTTTGATGGGCTTGAGGATATTGAGATTCACACTGACAATGGTTCTCCTGTGGCACCTACACTAGATAACGGAAGGAAACGAAAGTTGTTAATTAGAAAGCGAGGTGGAGTTGCAATTAGATTGGAGAAACAATTGGATCGCTTACGTAATGCAGTAAAGACTAGGCCATCTTTAGCTATTAGAATTGATGAAAATGGTTGCAGCATTGGAGAAGTAATGGACATATTACATAGTTTGCCTGGAATGGAGGCGAAAAATGGGTTATATTGCCAGTAAGCTTTTTCTATGGAAGGAAAATAGGGATATGTTTGTTGCACTCAAGGAACCTGACGTTCAAATTGAGTGGTTGAAGTACATGAAGTAGTTCTTCTAGCTTTAATTATATTTTGTTATCAAATTGTAGATATTGTTATTTTATTCTAGCTTATATTTTGTTATTTTGGAACAAATTGAGACATGTTTATTTTATTTTATTTAGTTATCAATTATGACATGGTTATTATGAATTTTTTATATTGATTGCTTTTTTATTGCAAATTATGATCATTTTTATCATGTGTACATATACATATATGAATTTTCAGAAAATGATGATGATATTGAGCAAAATTACATTGCTGCAATTGCTGATCATGAATACAAATTGTTGAAAATGGAATAAAGTGGAGTTACCTTGTATGTAAATCATTTTGTTACGTATAACTTAAAGGAACCATGTACATTCTCATCTCATACATGATATTCGTTTGTCTTAGAGGTGTTAAATGGACATGAATATAGATGTCACCAACAATTTAGAATGAAAAAACATGTATTTATGAAATTATGTGAAGTATTGAGTGAGTCATATGGCCTTAAAAGAAGCAAGAATGTGCGTGTAATTGAGTCAGTAGCTATGTATCTTTATTACATTAGGCCATGCATTTTGGAAGAGTTATTTTAAAAAACGTCCGCTGAGTTTGGGGTAATTACACTTAGATAGTGCGTTTCTTTGTATCCTCACTTACCTCCCCTGCTATTAGTATGAATACATATTGACTGTTAGAAAACTGTCAAAATGACCAAAATACAATACCATTTTTGGGTTAATAAACTAAGGCGAAATAGAGTTTGGTCCCTAAAATTTGGCGGCAAGTAACTTATAAGTGCAATGAAAAATCTTAAATATCATATAAAATTACAAATGTACATTGACCAATAAAATCATGAATTTTTGTTTAAAAAAAATCAAAGCTGCCAATATTACCGTTGAAAAAAAAATCAAAATCAAATTACAAATACCCCTATAATAATAATTACTATTATTAATGTAATGATTATAATTACTATTATAATTATTAATAATTATAATTAATACTTATTATTATTGCTAATAATAATAATAATAACTATTATTATTATTGTTATTGTTGTTGTTGCTGTTGTTGTTATTATTATTATTATTACTACTATTACTATTACTTCTTTAACATTAATATTGGCAACTTTGATTTTTTTAACAATAATTCATGTCTTTATTGGTTGATGTACATTTGTAATTTAATAGGGGTATTCAAGACTTTTCATTGTACTTATAAGTTGCTTGTCGATAAATTTTAGGTAACAAATTGTATTTCTCCTTAACTTATTAACCCAAAAAAGGTATTTTGATTATTTTGACAGTTCACTGACGATCAACATGTATTCATACTAACGGTAGGGGAGGTAAGTGAGAATACAGGAACACTCATCATCTAAGTGTAATTACCCAAAACCTCAGGGGAGGTTTTTAAAAATAACCCTATTTAGGAATACGTGGTTCAAGAAAGATTTCACCATTATGGTGAAATTGTATTGAAGTGGTTTGGCATGGTATTAGATTATGTTTGTCGGATGGCTATTGATATTTTAAAACCATAAGACCCATAGTTTAGAAGAATTTCCAAGAAAATTAGAGATGATGAACAATATTGTCCCTATTTTAAAGATTGTGTTAGGGCAATTATTGGGACAGATGTACTAGTAGTGATGCCTACTTCAAAGCAAATACCATATATTAGAAGAAAAGAGATTCCTACTCAAAATGTTATGGCTGCCTGTGATTTTAATATGTGTTTTACATTTGCATGGGCTGGATAGGAAGGTAGTGCCCATGATACCCACATATTTTTTTAAGATGTTATGTAGAGAGAATTTGCACTTTCGTCACCCACCCACAGGTTAGTTGAAATATAATCAAAGTTAATTATTTATTATTTTACATATTCGTATACAAATTTGTTTAAATATTGATTAATGGGAAATTATCACTGCACCACTTTTCTTTTGTCATATGTACATATAATCACCATAAATTTGGACATGTTCTTTGTATCACCTTTGTTTTTAAACTTGTATCAATCAACCACTTTGACACTAAAAATAACTATTTTACCCCTAAATGAATTAAAAGGCTATTTTATTCTACAAAATTTTAAAAAATAAAAAGTTATAATTACAAGAATACCCTTAAATTTAATAAAATAAATAAATAAAAAATCTAAGATGTTAATTTTTTATAATTATAATTTATTTAAAAATTATAATGTTAAATTTTTTTAATTTTTTTGTAATTATAATTTCATTGAATTCTTGTAATTAAATTAAGTATATGGAAGTTTACAAAAATTAACATGAAGAGAAAAGCTCCTTATAATTATTATAAACTTTCCTATAATCAAAATTAAGAAACTTCCCCATACAAATTAAATGAAATTTTAATTACAAAAAATTAAAATGGTAATTTTTAAATGAAATTATAATTATAAAAAATTAACATTTTTGGATTTTGAGATTTATTTGTTTTATTAAATTTAGAGGTAATCTTGTAATTATAATTTTTTTATTGTTTTAAAATTTTATAGAATAAAACAGTCTTATAATTTATTTAGGGGTACAATAGTCATTTTATAGTGTGAAAGTGGTTAATTGATACAAGTTTAAAAACAAAGGTGGTTCAAAGAACATGTCAAAATTTTGTGGTGGTTAGATGTATATATGACAAAAGAAATGTAGTGTAGTGATAATTTTCCTTGATTAATTTTAATTTCTTTTATATATAAGTATTTCCTAGTAGATGCTGGATATCCTCATGTGAACTGTTACTTAGGTCCTTATAAAGGTGAACAGTATCATCTTCCGAATTTTCGACATGAAAGCCAACTAAGAGGAAAAAAGAAAATATTTAATCATGCACATTCTTCCTTAAGATACACAATTGAGAGGACTCTTGGAGTTTGGAAATATAGATGGAAAATCTTATGCCATATGCCTAACTTTCCTTTTAGTAAGCAAGTGAAAATTGCGATTGCTTCAATGACACTTCATAATTTTATAAGAAAACATGCTTGTCATGATCAAGAATTCCAACCGTTTGATGATGATGAAGAATTGCTGCCTACAATTGAAAGTGAGAGCTTAATGGAAGAAACCGTTGAAGAGCATAGTACAAGTTCATTCAGTGTACGTGAGATGGACAAAGAACGTGATCAAAATGCCACTCCTCTTAAGCATTGTTAACATTTTCATTGTTTGCAAGGATTTGTTTTGATTTTTTAAACTTTTTAGTTGATAGTTTTGGTGCATATTGATAAAGTTTATTACTATATGTTTGAATTATGAGGTTTATTTTAAATTTTTGTGTAAAGTGAGGATATTAGATAAGAAATATCGTAATTTGTCTAAATTTATGATTTAAAAATAAGTTCTCTTAATTATCCTTTTTGGTAATTTGACTCCACAAAAGCACTTTCAATATTGTGGAACCAAATAGTCTAGTAGCTCAAAATAGCTTTATTAATTGATAACCAACTCCCAACAGCTTTTAATCAAAAGCTCTACTCAAGAAGCTATACCAAACGGACCCTAAATGAAGAATCACTACTAGTAGTTGCATCAAAAAAAGAACTTCGTTGAAAATATCTTGACCTTAATACCCATGAAACAAGTGTCCCATCATAAATAAGCAATCGCCATCCCTACTTTGCCAACGTTGCCTGATTAAAACAAATTAGGTCACAAAAACCCATACCATTCTCGTTTTTTGCCCGACTATTACATCCCATCCAGTGTATCTTCCACTTTTTTTCGTAGACCCCCACCAAAATGCTGTAAACCTCGGTGAAGATCCTGACATATACTTATCGGTAAACAAAACACACTCATAGCATATGGAGGGCTGCTTGTGCCATTGCCTCAATCAGAATCTCCTTCCCACCACAAGAGAAAACTTTCTCCTGCCAATTACTCAACTTTTTCAACACCCTAAATTTCAGTTCGTAGAAAAACTCCCTCTTCTTCCTTCCAATCATCACTGGCAATCCTAAATATTTTCCATATGTAGAAGCTTCAAAAAATCCAAAGACCTCTATAATACTCTTACATGAATCAAGCTTTATCGAAATTAAAAATCTGACTTGAGGCCTTTGAGTGCAAATAAAAAATATCCCTTAAATAATAACAGTCCGCCAGAACAGCCCTACAAAATATCAGGTTGTCATTCATAAACAGCAAGTGGGATACAAATAAATCTGATACAAAGCTGACCCTTATATTAAATTAGATTTTTTGGCAATTGTCAACATAGCAAAGAAAGCCTCAGCATAAATGAATAAATAGGGAGAGGGTGGGCAGCCCTGCCTAATACCTCGACTTGAAGAGACCTACCCGAACCTCACCATAATTAGGAAGGATAATGTTAACGTTGACGTTGACACACAACTCATTATAAGCCGAATCCATCTTGTAGAAAACCCCAACTGCACCATCACTTGTTCCAGAAAGCCACATTCAATTCGATAATATGCCTTACTAACGTCTAGGTTCAACGCCATCAAACCACTTTTACCCCTTTTTACAAGATCGCAATTTGTGCAAGCATTCATCCATTATGACATTATCAGTAATTAGACGGTTTGGAATACAAACACTTTTGATTACCGGAGATAACATCATCTAACATGACTTTTACCCGATTGACCAAAACTTTGGCGATAACCCGATATATCACATTACACAAACTGACTGGGCGGAATTCTGTAATCTTCTTAGGCCTCTTTACCACTAGAACAACCACTGTATGATTCAAAAAATAAAAAGCAACCTCTCCATTCAAGATAGCTAAACAAGTATTAACAACCTGCTTACTGACAATACTTCAGTGATCTTGGAAAAATGCTAGTGAAAATCCATTCGGCCCAGGTGCTTTTGTAGGATGCATTTGCATAACCGCATCCTTTACTTCATCAGTAGTAAATTCAGCATTCAATTCCCGATTCATATCATCCACGACTTTACCTTGCAAAAAAGACAAGACTGATTCTCTCTGCTCAGTGTCCACATTGGAGGAAGAAAAAAGGGAAGAAAAATAATCCCCAATAATGTCCTCAGTACCACCCACAGACGTAACTCCATTTCCATCGTTATCCAACAAACCCCCAATTTTATTCTTTCTCTGACAAGCACGTGCATATGTATAGAAGAAATGTGTGTTCATATCCTCCTCTTTAAGCCACGTAACCCGAGCTCGCTACTGCCAGTAATGTTCTTCTTCATGCAATAAACCATCGATCTCAATTTCTAGTCCCCCTATCCGAATAATAATCCCCCTGATTCTGCATATCCCGAAGCTCTGTAACCTTATCATTCATTTTTTTACGCCACCCTTGAACTCTCTTTTACTCCATTGAGACAGTGATGTTGCAGTACGACTAATATTCTGCTGAAAAAGGCTGACAATTAATATTAACTTTAATATGTTTGAATAAAACAGTTCAATGTCATAGAATTTAGTATAAAACTACTTCGAAAACGTTACTTGATCAGTAGTTAAATACATTCTTCATTCAGGCTAGGGCCTTGGTCGGGTGGTTTTCAAGTAAATTTTTTTTAAGTTATTAAATTTGAATTGAAAACAATAATCATCGAATAATATAATGTACAAATACATTAAAATGCATATAATCATTTTCAACATGTAATCATTTTAGACAAATATCATTTAATAATACAATTTTCTTTTAATCAATTGCACCTGTATTCTTGGTGACACGACCAATCAATATATCACCTGTAATTCCAGTGACCTGATCAATTAATCAATAAGGATACTGTATCCTTCAATAATTGTCAATAAATACAAACAGTGGTAATTCAACTAGAAATTCAGTCATATCAATAATAGTAATTATGGATAATAAGCTAAAACCTTAAACACAATTTTCCTTTTTTTCAATAACAAACACTAAATAATCTATCAATAAAATGCTCTTATAAGACATTTAATTGACAAAGCTTTTCAACTATTTTTAAGTAAAACAATTTATAGAAAATCAAGTATTTTTCAAAGTCACTTAAAAAACTGATTTGAAGAGGTATAATTTTAAAAAATAGTTCATTTCATTAAAATATACTTAACTGATATATGTGTGTGTACTTTAATTAAATTTAAAATAATTGATAACTAAAATAAATATTTTATATTATTAATTTTATTTTTTATGTTGTTATTTCAATATAATTGGTAATAATAATAATCTATTTAAAGTTAAAGACTTTATTTCCTAATTAATAAGGATACTTTTAAATTTTTATAATATATATGAGAATATATATGGAATTGTATTAAGTATAAAATTTCTTTCAAAAATCTACTGTAGAATGGGGTGTTTTTCCTAAAGTGATTTCTAAAAAAAATTTACCAAACACCAAAATTAACTTTTATTTTTTCAAAATCACTATTGAACCACTCAAAAACAATCCCAAATGGGGCCTTAGTCTCTCCTGCATTTCAAACAATTTTTTAATTGTTAATAATATTTCATTGCCAAGACTAACAAATGTAGGGATGCCAAGATGAGCAAACGTATGGAACTAAGGCCCTGTTTGGGATTGAGGTTGGACAGCTATAGTTTTAAATCACAGTACTAAAATGTTTGGTAAATACTAGCTGCTGTAACTTGGAAGCTAAGTTGATTTAATTTTACACTTATATGATGAAAAATCTATCTTTGCTAATTTTGTCAAGATTATTATTTTTTTATTATTTTTACTACATACTATTAACTTTTATATTATAATTATAATTTTTTTTCTAGAGCAACTATAACTTAAAGGTTACTGCACCTCAACACCAAATGGGGTTAAGTATGATATAAGTGCTTGGTGACTGATGATCATACGGTGTACAAGAGAAGAAAGAAGAAATTAATGCAGGTTTCAAACATATATAAGGAAAAAGGAAAGGGTTTTTTCCGCCCTACCCCCAGATTTTTGATAATTTCAGCCACACTCCTAAATATTTTGACTTATTGTGCCATGCGCCCAAATCCATTAATTTAACCGTTTATTCTAACGGTCAAAGGACAAATTCAAAATTTCAAGCCTTAAATATTATTTGATAGTAAAAAAATTAAATTTATTTGATAATTTAATTGATGGGATTATTGTGTAATTAATTTTAATTAAGGATTTTTAACTTAAATATCAATTGATTCATTAGGATTTTATATCATTTATTTTTTTTAATTCAAGACAAGGGGCATTTTTGCCATTTAACCAAATTTCAAACAATTACGTTAAAATTAACGGTCAAATTAAAGAAAATGGAGGTGCGGCGGAAATTGTCGAAACTTTTAGGTGTACGGTGAAAATTATAGAAACATTTAGGGGCTAGACGAAAATAACCCAAAAGAAAATACAGTAAATTTGTTAAAAGTTAGGGCTGTTGATAGAGTATGTAACAACCCATTTTGTGTTAAGATTAGAAGAAGCGATGTTGAATGGACAAACAAAGACATGATCAACTTCAAACTCCGAAGGACTTGATGATCTTTATTGATTCCTTTGAACGTTTGTCGCTCATGAAGTTGATAAAAAACGAAAATTAATTTGTGATTATTGCAATTGTTTTGTGATTGTATACATATACATAAAATAATCAAACTTCACCAATGAGGATTCATCTTTCAAATCTGTATTCTAAACTTGATGGTCATGATTACTTGCCATATATGCATACTGCAGGGAGGCAAGTTTCTTCTTTTGATTAACAGCTATCACTTTGCTACCGTAAAAATGAATAGGAGCATACAACATATGTGGTGTTGATAGTACAAATCCAAAATTATACAGTAAATACCTCAGGTTTGCCGCTCAGGAACACAGATGCCAGGTGATCTTCCAAATTTCAAGTGTGCCTTGTCATTGAAACCTCTATTTTTCAGACAGTCAGGAAACAATAACCGATTAGATTCAAGTTCTGTAGACTAAAAGAATCATCAAAATTTTATCAGGAACTTAAGTGTATCTACAGACGAAACATGTCCCAATGAAATCTACAGTAATAGCTCGTGATGGCATCAAGAATTGTTCATATATCAGGGAAAATTCACCAATAATCCCCACAAGAACATATTCCATTCTTGAAACAATGGAACCTGTGCATATCACGTACTATGATTTCACGTCCAGTCACAAGGGAAATGTACTTGGTTGCATTATGACAATCACCACAAACTCGTAGATTTTTCCTAATGTGTATTGTTGAGCCCGGACTGCTATTTAGAAGTCCGAATGCGATAGCCAGCTTCTCACTGTGGCTGCTGAGCAGATTCTCCTGAACATGATCTTCCACATCATGAATTGAATTGGTATCAGGCACATAACCAGCTGCTTTGATCTCATCAATTAATGTCTCAAGGAAAGTATATATCCTTTTGGATTGGGGATGGCTTGTGCTTCCAGAATAGAAACTATGAACCTCGTTTTTCAACTCCACTAAACTGCAGCCGGGAGTTTTCTGAAGCCCTTTCTTCTCCATTTTAGTTCTCACTTCGGCTAGTTTGTCCCACATTGACGCTGCGGCATATATGTTGGCCAGCAATACATGATACCCACCTTCATCTGGGTTTAATTCAAACAGTCTGTTGGCTGCCTTCTCCCCTAGCTCAACATTTTTATGGATCTTGCAAGCACCCAACATGGCACCAAACACAGTGATCCCTGGTTCAATGGGCATCTTTTGAATGAAATCCCAAGCTTCATTAAGGCGGCCAGCTCGGCCAAGAAGGTCAACCATGGCACCATAATGATCCATTACAGGCTCAATGCCATAATCTTTCTTCATGCTATTAAAGTAGTGAATCCCCTCTTCAACCAAACCTGAGTGGCTGCAAGCTGAGATAGCACACAGAAAAGTAATATCATTTGGCTTTGTGGTCCCCTCCAACATTTTATTGAACAGTTCTATGGCAGCTTTTCCGAGCCCATGTGTGCCATATCCATCTATCATGACATTCCACGTCGTCACATGCCGCTCATTCATCATGTCGAAGAGTTTTCTTGCAGTACCAACAGCTCCACATTTTGCATACATGTCAATAAGAGCAGTCATCACAAAAACATTCTTTTCGAAACAACTCCTTATAACAAGTGCATGAATCCATTTTGCATGGCGTATAACCGATAGCTCTGCCAGAGCAGGAATTACACTCACCATTGTAAATGAATCTGGTTTTATGTTCTGAGATCGCATCTTACAAAAGTAATTTAAAGCCTCATTTACACGACCATTCTGTGCATAACCCAATATCATGGCATTCCAAGAGACTGGTGTTTTTCTCTGCAGTTTTGAAAATATATCAGCAGCTATATCAACTCTCTTACACTTGGAATACATGGAAATCAATGAATTAGTAATAGAAACATCAGTTCCAAGTTTCAACTGATCCAACATATTATGAACAAACATTCCTCGTTCAAGATCACCCAAATCGGCACAAGCATGCAATGCTTCCATAATAGTAACATTTGTTGGTTCCACTCCTTCATCCAACATCTTCTGAAAAATTCTCATTGCTTCTTCGGGATTATCACTCTCTACATATGCAGCAATCATCGAATTCCACGAAACAACATTCCTACTTTTCATCCCATCAAAAACCAACCGAGCAGTCTCAACGCACCCACATTTTGCATACATATCCACCAAAGCAGTGGAAACATTCACAATCGAATCAAACCCAGCTCTCATAGCATACCCATGAACAGCCTTCCCAATTCTCAAAGACCCCACATTCGCAACAGCAGGCAAAATCGACACAATAGTTATAAAGTCACCTCGTCGCCCTTCCTCATGCATCTGAGTAACCAAGTCCAGCGCCAACTCCGCAAACCCATTCTGCGCAAAACCAGCAACAATGGTATTCCAAGAAACTAAATCTCTCTCAGGCATTCTATCAAACATCTTATACGCCTCCTCAATTTGCCCACATTTCGCGTACATATTAACAACCCCAGTCATCGCAAACAAATCCAACGAAAAGCCATTAACAATCAACTGCCCATGAATCTCCTTACCCCTCCTAATCTCCCCGATATCGCCGCAAACTTTCAACAAATACGTATAATTATACACAACAGGAGCAACATTATCATACCTCATTCGAATTAAAAACGAAATGGCATCGTCTAAAGACGAAAAATTAGAGTACCCTTTGAGCATGGTGTGGTAAAGGGCGTCGAGTTTGTCGGGAATGGGCTCGAAAACACGGGCGGCATCGGAGAGGCTGTTGTATTTGCAGAACAAGCTAACGAGCTTGGTTTGGAAGAGGTGTTGATTGTAGAGACCGTTTTTGATGATGAGAGGGAGGATTCGGCGGAGCTCTTTTAGGGATGTGCAGAGCTCGAGGAAGAGAGCCGAAGGGTGCTTGTAGATGCGAGAGGGGATGTATGCTCTTTGGGAAAGCGTGTGTTTGTGTTTGTGGAGAGTTTGGGTTGGTGTTGAGTTTGTGAAAACTGAGAGCTGAGTCTGTGAGTGTGAGTGTGAGCTCATCTTTGTTTACATTTCTTGTTTTGTGTAGATGGAGATGGAGGTTTTTGTAGTTGAATATACAATGGGATAACGAACTTAACGACAATGTCAAGGAAATTCAAAAGTAAAGGGTTATTTTGCCAAGGTACAATAAAATAATAAAGGGCAATAAAAATGAATTATTAATTAAATATTAATCATTGTACTAAATAATATTTTATTCAATTAAATAAATTTAATATTAATTATTAATTATCAATAAAATTTAAAAAAATTAAAAAAAAACTATAAATTTTTATGTTACCAATTAAATATAAACTTTATTAATTACTACTTGAAATGACTATGATTGTTTATATGTATGTGTGTGTGTATTTAGGGGTGGCTCAACTATATTTTGGGCCTTAGGCATGTTGTTTTAATTAGGTCTTTTAAAAAATTGAGGTAGAATATATATATTAATGTTATTAAAAAATTATTTATTTAAAATCAAATTTTCTAGTTTCTGAGATGCAAAATTATTAATTAAAGTTTTATATTTTAATTTTGTTAATATATCTTTTTCAATAGACAATATAACTTATCCATTTAATCTTTTCCGTGACATGGTTGATCTTAAATAAGTTTTTATCAATTTTAATTTTGAAAAACTTATGTCTATAGAAGCAACTGTTATCGGTATTGTTTAATAATATTCTATAAGCAATATATTCATTTAGAAATGAATTAATTTTTTTTCCAAATAATTAATTACTACAAGTGGGGTATTTTTTTCACCTTGAAAAACTTATATAAAAAAGCATATCATGTTTTAAAGCATCTTCAAGATTAATACAATAATTTTTTAAAACATAATCACTTGTAATTTTTTTGAAATTAAACTAAAATCCGAGAAAATTCTCATACATTTGGAATTGTTCAAATCTACTCGTAATTGAAGAAATAGCTTGATCTACTATGTATGTAAAATAATTAATTTTAAAAGACTCTTCAGGAGACAAATTTCTCTCTTCACTAATATTTTCATCAAATTTAGTTTTTTTTCTACGAATCACATGTTTTCATGAAATTCAGGTTATATTTCTATTTTACTTGCAATTTCTTTAGCTATAATCATAGCAAACACGAATTCATTTTCTCTATTTTTTTCAAAAAAAGAAATAAGATCTTTAAGCTAATCTATGGTAATATAAATATGCATATCTTCTTTTTGCAAGTTCTTACTCACAGAGTTAACAGTAAATAATATATCATATCAAATAATCATACCTAATAAGAATTCAAAATTTTCTAATTCATATATTGTTAAACACTTAACTTCACTCTTTATTTTAGAATCTTCACTAATTTTTTCTAATTCAGTAAAGCATCTCTTTTGTGGAGCTTGAAATATTATTGCTTTTACACTTTCAATACGACTTTCGCAACATGTTTGTGACAATGATTTGACAGTCAAATTAGATATATGATTTTGTAAAATTTTCCATCACTTCGTTGAAGAAGAAAATAATGATTAAATACTTTATACAACTCCAAAATATGAAATAGCTCTACGACAAGAATTTGTCATATCACAAAGCACTAAATTAAGACTATGACAACCACATGTATAAAAAGCTCTAAGATTGATTTCTAATAGTCATTTTTATACACCTTAGTGTTTTCCTTTTATATTAGAACCATTATCATATCCTTGTCCTCGCACATCATTAATGTGAAGTTCAAGAATTTTTATTGCATCTACAAGTTCATTAAAGAGGCCTTTCCCATTGGTGTCATAAACTTTTAAGATCCTAAAAAATATTCTTCTATTTTCGCATTTTCACTGGATTTGTTGAAATATCTACACATCTCAATACAATAGACATTTATTCTTGATGGCTTATATCTAGAGTACAATCAAGTATAAATGAGAAATATTTTGCTTCTTTAATCTTGTTAATTATTTTTTTTTTTTATTTCAAGTGCTAACATGTGTATCAACTCATTTTGTATGTTATACCCAAGGTAATGATTATGAATATCACCATTTTTAATACATCGAATATGTTCTTGCATTGTTGGATCAAATTCTACAATCATTTCAATTAAACTTAAAAAGTTTCCTTTACGCTCTTGGTATATCTTCTTGTTCTTTCAATGAAATGCTAAGTTATTTTTAGCAAGATTTTTTAGAATGACAATAAATCTTATTAACACTTTTTGCTAATGATCTCTTTCCTTGTTGATTTTTCTTGAATATCTTTGCCTATTGTTCTTTTCTTTAATAATCTTACTTCTAATTCAACCCATAAATCCATATTAGTAATATGTTCATTGCTTGTTTCATGACTTTTAAGTTTAGCACTAAGTTTTTTCCAATAGTTAGTTCTTTCATTATTTAGCTAACTTATACTAGAGTTTGTATTAAATAATTTGCAACAAAAACAATATACTTTATCAAAATCTTTTGAATATACTAGCCACCTTCTCTTATATTTTTCTCCATTAGGTAGTTTTATACTGTAATATGGAGTTGAGAAATGTCTAGAAAATTCATCCCTTAGAAGAATTAAATCACTCTAATTGGATCGTTCTCTATTAGGAAATCTCTTAATTTTACATCTATATTTTCTAGTCTTCTAGGATCATAAATATTATTTAGAAAACAAAACTCTTCAAGATCTCTTGTCTCATCTCTAGTTTCACTTTCATTCATATTTTTGTTACAATCTTCTGCAAAAGCGTATTATCACAATTCTGATCATTAATATCTTCAATGTCTTTGTTTTCATTAATTGCTTCATCATCTTTTAATTCAATTTGAGCTTGTTCATTTATTACTAATTCTTCACTCAAATTCACTTTTTTTTTTACTTTTGACAAACTTATCATGGGCTCCTTTTTGGGATTGAACTAATTTTTCTATTCTTCTCTTTTTTTAAGGTTTTCCGTATCCTGATGCATATTTTCTAGTAGACATTTTTTTTTTCTAGTGAAACAAGATTACAAGAGTAAACAAGCAAACAATTATGCTAGATAATTAAAAGAAAATAACATATGAACTCAATAATATTTTTAAAAAGAAAAAAACAATTAAATAACACAACTAATTCGTAAGAGATTGGAAAGATAAAGCATAGAAACTTGAGAATTTTTTTAAAATTTGTTTAAAAATAAAAATTAGATAAATTCTAGAAAGAAAAAATAGAGAAACGAAAAGCAATATTTTTATTATCTAAATGTAATCTTGATCTTGAAGCTCGGTAGGTTCTTCTTGTGTGTCCACCAAGTGATAAAGGGATGTCAATTTTCGGGTCCGGGTCTGGGTTTGCCCTTTCCTGTTTTGGTCCTGGACAACAATTTTATGAACCAAAAACTGATTTGAACCCGAGTTTTTCTAACCCAGGTCCAGGCCGGGTTCAACTCTGAAAAGTTTGGGTTCTGAATTGCGAGTTTTTGAACCCACTTATAAGTTATTTTGGTTTCTGGACTCTGGAGAGTGGAGACAATTACTGAATGAAATCAAAAGCTAGCTATAATGTTTCTGGTTTCTCTTTGTATAACAAATATTAAAAAACAAAATGAAATGAAGTCACTAGCTAGCTAGCTTTTAGCCATGCCTGCTAACAAAATTAATTATGCATTCCTGCTTGCAGTTCAAACAAAAAATGAACTTGTTCTAAAAAAAATCAAATACAAATCATATGACATAAGTAGGTTCTAAAAAAAATAAAGTACAAATACATAATCTAAAATTTAAAGTTTCAAAGCAATAAAACATCCAAAAATACAAATCCTTAACATAAATCTACAGTTCAAAGTCAAACTTCAAACAACTTGTGTAAACTCTTAATCGTCTATTTCATTTGATTGTTGCTCACTCATCAAACTTTCACCAATCAAATGTTCTGCAGAAAGTATTGCTTCCTCTAGGATTCCATCTAAAAGAAATACATAAATCATAAACACAATAAAAAAGACAACCAATTAGTGATAAATTGATAATAGAAATACTACATAAAATTCATTTGATTTCTAATATATAAGTTTTCCATACCTTTGTTTTGTTCAAGCCAAAACCAATTTTGAGTACACACCAAAACCAATTTTTAACTATTTCTTTTCTATTAACATTTAACAACAACAATATAATTCAAAAAAAATATCCAGATCAAAGCATAAAAATGCATAATAGACTATAAATAGTAAAATGGAAGCATAGCAGAGCATAGATATTACAATCAAAGCATAAAAAAGCACAATCACATAATCATAAATCACATAATCACAAATCACTCACGATTTAGTATTCACAACGGCTGCTTATGTCGTGGTGACTGGTTGCGACAGAGAAGGCTGGTGATGATGACGAGTGAACACAGTCGCGCCGTGAAGGTGGTGTGATGTGTCATGGACTCGTGGTGACTGGTCGTGATTCGTGAAAGCTGATGATGACGAGATGAACACATCGCACGATGACTCGTGAACAATTCTCTCGTGGTGACTGGTGAGACGATAACGAGTTGATGACGGTGATTAATTCGATATTTTGATTTGAAGAAGAAGAGAAAGTTGAACTACTGAAGACAATGAAGAGAGACAAAGAGAGGAAACACTAACAGTGGCTACGTGAATGCAATTAGGGATTTAGGGCATCTTTTATTTTTCTATTTATAATTTTAGATTATATAATTTCGAAAAAAATATTAAAATTAAAAAAATTTGGATCGGGGTTCTAGATTTATGGGTTCACCTAAACCCGGATCCAGAGCCGGATATATGCGGGTTTATAACTCTTTGGTCGGATTCCGGATTAATTTTCTTCCAGTGCGGGTTGATTAATTTTCTTCCGATGCGGGTTGAACCCGACCTGAAAAATTCAGGTTCGTCCAAGTCTGAGCGGTGTTAGGGTTTAATTGCCATCCCTAGATAAGTCTCCGCGATTATGTGACAATTCCACCAAAGCGACCTGATGGGCGAAGACACTGAGAGAAAACTCGCTATTGAAAACCGGCCACATATCTCAAATGGCTTTAAAAAGTTGATCCCTGCTAGGGATGGCAATGGTACCCGCAAATCCGTCCAAACCCGCCCGCCGAGGGTAATTTAGCGGGTTCTGGGTGGGTTTGGTATCATAATTCAAACCCGTAGAGGATTGCGAGTGGGCTTGTTATTTGGCAAAAATCCGCGAGTATCCTCCAAACCCGTACCTTTAAAATTTTTTTTAAAGGTTTAATTTAAAATAATATTTAATTAACAAATTGTTCAATGTGTCGCTAATCCCTAATTTCTAAAGTCGTAACCTAAAAATTGGTTGTGTGCTTAAATTAATGGTATGAAAATGCATTTTTATTTCAATAGAATATAATATCTATTGCGTTATACATTACAAACTTATAATCATTTATCTTTTTTTTTTATAAACTTGTAGAATATATATTATATACTTATTATAATTTTGTATGGACTATTATTCTTTAAATTAATGCTTGGATTATTTTATTATTTTGTCATGATTTTAATATTAATCTTTAACTTAATATTAATATTAATCATTATTGGAGGATCGTGATGGGTGCTAATGGCGGTGAATGAAATGAAGATCTTAACTCTTAGAGCTTTTGTTGAATGATAATTGTTATTTTTGGATACTAGTTTGTTTTTTTTTTATTGAATTTGTGTATTTCATAATTAAATTTGAGAAATTGTTTTGGATTGATGTTGAAATTTAAAAATTTTCATTTAAATTAATTAAATTTAGAATTGAGTATGTAATATGGAATTTTATATTATTATTATAAATTTACATATTGAACATTTGTTATTTTAAATGTAGAAACCCGCAAAAAATTCACCGGGTACAGTTGTGGGTTTGGTAATTGTCCAAACCCGCAGCAGGCTGATTCTCTTAAAATAATAAAAATCCGTAGAGAGTTGCAGGTGGGTTTAATAATTTAAATTTTGTGCAGATGTAGGTTTGGTAATAGCAAACTTGCTGCGTGAAGTGCCCATTGCCATCCCTCCCTGGAATTAAAAAGGGATAATTTTGGCACGTTGATCCCAAAGATTTGGGGGCATGTAACTCTTGAGGAATTTGAAGCTGATAATCAGGATCTTCCATTCTGAGAGCATCATGAAAGTTGCCATGGCATCGCAAAAGGTGCATCAACGAGGAGACTGGACCTAGTTTCAGAAAGTTTCGTGGTTCTGTCACTGGGTGATCTAATTCCACTCCACACAGTTGAACTGGAAACCGCTCCTGGATTGTGACGTCTCTACGGAGGACATTCTCGAGTTTGGAGAGTGCTGATGAACATGCGTGTGCCACCACGAGACTCAATCTGGGTTCTACTGGTTCTATGATATTCTTACTCCTAATTAAACATGTTCAAGATCTTGGTCTTCAGGGCTTCATCAAATCGCAGTTCGATTGCGTAGGTGGTCGTGGTTTCCGTTTCTGATGGCATCTTCTTGTTGCACTTGCGAAAGAACTTTGAATAGTTGTGATCTGTGTCGTTGTCAGAACTTTGATAAATTGAGGCTTTGAGCATCATTGGAAAGTAAAACGATTGTTTATTTTTCTTATATAAGCAGAAAGTAGAGTAGAGTAGAGAAAGCGGTTTTGTTTCTTTTATTGGAAAAATATATTAATGATAATAATTTAACAAATATATAGTTTTTATAGAGTTTTAAATGAAATTTATAACGTTATAATTATAACGTTAAATAGACATTTTGTAGGGAACTAATAGTTTGTTTATTATAATATAACTATAAAATAATAATAAATATATATACCAATAACTAATAGCTATAATTTAGGAATTAAATGAGGGGCCTTCAACTATAGTATGGCTCTAGGCTGCCGCTCCTGTATGTATGTATGTTTTGTATGTTTGTTTGTTAATTTTTATCGATAATTAATAATTAAAATTAAATTGATATTTAATTCAATGAAAAATTGTTGTAATGTATTACAAAAAACCTTAGGTTACAGGTTTTTTGCATAAATGTAAAATTTTATTTAATTTCTTAGGATGTTGATATAATATTGAAATCTCGCACATATGACGCTATATTATTAAGTTATACTAATCAGAAAATAACCCAATAATAAAAGAAAAAAAAAAACTCGACCGAAAGGATTAATTTCTTTTCTGAATTGCCAAGTTTTTGTCATGCACGTGAATTAGTATCTATAATTTAATTCAGACAAAGCAAAATCAAATTAAAATCATATGACATTATACGAGTGAGTTTTACTTAGTTTGTATATTGTTATTATTATTATTATTGTTATTTAAAACAAGTCAATCCCTCCCCACCTATGTGAGTAAGATTTAAAAATTAATGTGTATATTTTAACTTAGAAAAAAATTAAATTAAAATCTTATACATGCGACACTACGAGTGAGTTAATATTTAGGTGAGACTAAAAAGAATTTTCATATTATAACATTTAAATGCTATTTTTACTTTCAACATCTGTAGGCAGAGAATGTAATATCAATAAATCAAATTTTTGTGTAAAAAATTTAAGTCAATAATTTAAAGTTGAAAACAATCTCACCTCCAATGACTAGTGTGCAAAGGAAAAAAAAACTTTTGAGAAGCGATGATATGAAAGACGTTGACGCATCAAGTTATTGTAATGGAATGAAGTCATTATTCTTGTATAAGTAATGATTGGGATACTTTAATAAAAAAAATGATAATCAAGATACAAATTCTTGTATAAATCAATGTAATACACTATTTAATATATTCATTAAATATAGAGTAATCTTATGCTTATTCACCTTGGATACTCAACTAAAATGTTCATTGATGTGGTATTTTACGTCTCATCTATTGAATGAGTTGTACAAAAAAAGTTATTAATTAATAAAATAATAAAATTTATTAATATCATACACATGACATTAAATAATTGGTAACAGTCAGTATCTCAATTAAATATCCAGTCTAAAGAAGTATAATATTATTATTAAATAAAAATATAAAATTCAAAACAAATAATGAAGTGAATATGAAAATCATTCAATTAAAATATTTTAACACATCTTTTATATATATATTTATGTATGTATGTATAATCATTCTTATGTGCGGGCCCTCCTAATTTTTTTTATTGCAGACACGTTATTAAACCATGCGGTTTAATAGTCTATCTATATTTATTCTATTAAACCGTATGGTTTAACAGTGTGTCCGCATAAAAAAAAAAAAATTAAGGCCCCCGTACTAGAGAAGACCACACACACACTATAAACACACAAGTTTGTACATTGTTATTTTTGGGATAAATGTCTTTTACATTCTTAAAGTTTGGTTTCATAGCCTATTACAACCTTATAGTTTATAAAATGCATCAACACATCCCCATACCTTGTATAAGCATATCCTAACATAAAAATATAGAGACGAGAATAATGCTTCTTATTTTGCGTAAAAATATAGAGACGAGGATAATGCTACTTATTTTGCTCATATTAAAGAAAGATATATTAAGAGAGATAAAATCAATTATATCTCATCCCAAGTTCTTTTGCACACATGAGTTCAAATAGGGCAACAAGATTTATATCAAATAAATACGCACTTCTAAAAATTTTGTAAATCTATTTATCAAAGTTTTGCCAACATCAACCTTCCATAAGCTAGCATATAACATTGGTAAATGGTAGCTTAATAGACTATCAAATTGATTCTCTTTTTAAAAGGAGCATATTTTTAGACGGAAGAATTTCTACAGTTATATTAGACAAATATATATTGTACCTTTTTTTCTGCCTTCACCATTTGTATTTAAGAGTCCCAACTCAAAAATTTAAAGCCACCTAATAAAAGTATAAATATAAGTGTTTAGCTTATTAATGGATCAATCAATAACAAGATTTTAACAAGGTACTATTCACAATACCTTATTTCTTAGTTAAAATTTTTTTATTTAATTTTATTCGTTACACGTTAGCACAACACGTTAGCAAATTTTATTCGCTCACCAACTATTGTGCCGACGTGTTATAAATTAAATAAAAAAAATTGACTAAAGAACAAAATACTAAGAATAATACCTTGTGTTATAAATTAAATAAAAAAAATTAACTAAAGAACAAAATACCAAGAATAATAACTCTAAAAAAAAAACCAAGAATAATACCTTGTATTGTGCTGGTTAAAGTCTTAATATTGGTTGATCCATTTATAAGCCAAATAGCCATATTTACACTTGTTAATATGCAATTAGGTTGCTTTAAATTTTTGATGTGGGATGATTGATCCATACATAAGCTTAACACCCATATTTATCCTTTTTAATGGACAACTAGGTGACTTTAAATTTTCCATGTGGGGCTGTTAAATTATTAATTTGTTATTTATTTTAAATTAATTTTTTAATATTTATTAGAAAGGGATATATTGAGGTATTTATTTTACAAACTATAGGAATATAATAGACTATTGAAGTCTATTAAAACAAAGAGTAATAATATAGCTAAAAACTCTTATATAAATTTATTTTGTACAAACTGATGTGGTATGATTAAATTAGTTAAATTAAATATCTCTTCGTCCATAAATTTATTTTTATTATTTTGTATTTTCATTTAATCAATAAAATTAATGTCAAATTAATTTATATAAAATAAATTTATATAAAAATTTATGACTGTATCATTACTCTAAAACAAAATATAGGAAGAGCGTTTAGCCATTTACCCTCATTTTTGTTTCCATTGGTTTCATACTTTCATAAAGGAAAATATACATAATACGCATGGAATTTTATGACAATGTGGAAAAACATTTGATTTTGACTCAGCCATCAATCATGATTTCTCTAAAGAATTTTTCTCCTTCTTTTTTTTATTTTCTTATTTAAAAAAATTATTATAAAGATAGTGGTAGGTACACCAATTCTTTAATCTGTCAACCAATCGTAGCATCTAACTTGAGCGTTGAAGAGTCTAACTCTGTTTAGAATTGAGTCCGATTGACTTTAATTAAAGTGTTTAGTAAATGCAGTGGCTGACCCAGAAAGAATCGTTTAAAACCCTTAGCTTTGATTTAATTTTATGTAATAATAAAGTTTTTATTTTGTTTTTAAATATGTTCCTAATTCAATTATATTTTTTCCAATTGAAATTAGTGACTTATTTTATAAAATGATTAAATAATAGGGGCTAAAATTCTAATTTAAAAAAAAAATAACATCATCAATGTAATATAACATCATCACTAATATTAAAATTACTTATAAAAACAACATATAGTAACAATTATCAATATTTTTAAAAAAATTTATGTGAATTTTGAGATTTTATTTATTAGTTACATCAATTAAGAGGACAAGTTATAAAATAAAATTTGAGTCTTTTGAAGAGTTTTTAATAGAAGAATCATCAGCATCTTGTTTTTCAAAGAGAGTCAGAGCACTTGACAAAGAAACAACGGTACCCAAATACTTTTTTGCTGCTTTGAGTTTAGTTTATTATTGAAATTTTTGACTAATAATATTTTTATAATTTTAAAAGATGAATAAATTTTAATTATTTAATTTATTTAAGCCTAATAATTAACTATTTTTTAAACATAAAAGTTCTACTTGCGATTTTTAATTGATTATAATTATATGTATTGACTTATTTTAAATTGAAATTCTTAATTGATTTATTAATTCTTATATAATTACACATTATAGTTTGCAATGTCAAATTCCATAATTGAAAAATAGTGTTTTTATATTTGAATTATCTTTTTGTTTTCTACTCTTTTTCTATAATTATTTTTTTTTGAGTACGTATTTATAGGGTTTTTTCGTGTCTCCCTTAATTGATGTAATTCTTATACTTATGAATATTTGGGCTCACTTCAAAATACAAAAATTTTAGTTTAATCGGGGTAATATAAAATCCTGGGTCCACCCGTGGTAAATGCTAACTGCTATAACTTAAACACTATATTGATTTAATTTAACATTTCTATAATAAAAAACCTATAATCTTTATTATTTTTATTAAATTTATTATTTAAAAATAATATTTACTACGTAATACCAACTTTTATGAATCATAATTATAATTTTGCTGCCTATAGTGCTAAACAGAGCTGTAAATCTGAGTAAAAAATTCAGCATGGAAAAGCGGGAGCACAAAAATAGCAACAAAAGATTTTCGATTTACTCAAAAACCGATAATTTCAGAATAATTTTCTCTCCTTTCGGATTATCATTATCCGATCTCATCCAACAACTCCTCAAGCAATATCACTGAAGAAAAGCATAAACACTTCACTTTTGAATAATTGACATGCACAGATAGAAGGCTCAACGCAAAGATAAAAAAGCACAAGCAAAATATACACGTCTCAATATTAATATAGAAAGGGATACATCAGCATTTTTCAATACAGAAATATCACTCCACATCATGACTCAAATTTATTTGTATCATGAAACATTACAATATTACAATATAAAACTAGTTTTAGAACATTAAACAGATCTTCAGAGGCTAATTTCAAAATAAATGGAACTAACATTGAATGAATAACTTTCAGAACAATTGCAGGCATTTACGCGAACAATGAGAAAACATCCATATGCTCATTGATTAAACAATCCACAAATCAACCACTTGCCATGGACTACAACTGAAATAAATCAGTTCTAATCTATGCATGTAATCGCTCTATATACCAATTAAATTCTTTTGTTCACATTAAATCACACGCCCACAATGGAAAATGAAATATCTAAATTTCTAATGCTGCAATCAGCCTTCCACAAAAAGAATATAACAGTTAGTGGTCGTGGCTGTCAGATCAAAATGAGTACGTGAGCCAGATTATTTCTGTGTATGAACTCATCTTGAATCAAAAGTTAAAAGACATGTTCTTTTCACGACAGCAAAGTGAATTAAATCCTTGCACTTGACTTTTCTTTCTTTGCACGGCTGACCAAAAAAACAAAGAAACTTTAATCCAGACTACCTACATGATTTGCTCTGGGAAATAAAGCCACATTTCTTAAAATGATTTTGCCTTCACCCAAGCTGTAACCAATGAAAGCAATAATAGGTTATAACAACTAGAAATGAGACCCCCCTCATCTAAGAATGGCTACAGAAAGTATACAAGGCCTCCTCACTATGAGCTGGTTATTGTCTTTAGTTCCGTATGTTGTTATGGGCCAATTTAGATCAGACAAACGTATATGGCAAAGTTTCTAGAAACATGGTTAAAGAACTTTAACACCAACTAATCCAAGAAGTTACTCATTCTTAGCAGTATCACATTTAGCTTTTCGACATAACGACAATTACCCCCTTGGCTGAACCTGATAATGACTTTATTGGCCAAAACCCAAGAGAATTACACAGAAAAACAATCTGGCTGTCACTGCAACAGTTTCGCAACACATAGAAACACA
Organism: Clausena lansium; assembly: GCA_030449835.1. NCBI lineage: Eukaryota > Viridiplantae > Streptophyta > Magnoliopsida > Sapindales > Rutaceae > Clausena > Clausena lansium. Next base: position 492,268 of record JASUUF010000397.1, read on the forward strand.
TTCAGAAAATAAATCTGATATGGAAGTAAATCAATATGACATATATTTTATAAGTTGCCTATGTAGGGATAAAACTTTAAATTGTAAATGTCAATGTAGGGATAAAACATTAAATTGTAAATGTCATTTCTGGTTCTTTTTAGTAGTAAGAACTAATAACAGCACTCTAGTTTATACATTGGTTCATAAGTCCAGGAACATCTGAACAATATCATACACATTTAACAAATCAACCGATCAAATAAGTTCTATAATTCAAGCAATTCATCAAGGTCCATGAGAGTACATGCAACAAACCATAAAATCTGTTTACCCTAAAAAGGTTACTAACAGAAAGAAAGTAGTATTTTTATTCATTTTCTTCTACATATGTATTTTTTTTTCCCCAAAAAAAAAATCATAATTTAATCAACTACTCGATGAAGGTAATAATAACTTTTCAGCAAGATTGCCAGTGTAGCCCTCAATAACTGCGATTTATAATTTTTGAAGGCCTCATCTAAGTTGAAAGTAAAAGAAAAACAAATGCTATTTGTTGTGAAAGAGGTTTATGATGTGCTCTCAAAATTGCAGACCATAGTATAAAGTTCCATCTTTTTGTGGTTGAAATGATATTCTTTAAAGTTTATGTAATAATTAGGAAAGCCCTAAACATATTCATATATCAATTAGAGAATAATACATTATCTAAGGGGAATGTATTGGGTATGACCAAGGAGTAGCAAACAAGTACTCAATATCTGGTACTAACCCAATCGTTCAAGAAAAAGATAAAAAGAAGGTAGGCTATCATTGCCCATGCCTCAAGGTGCAGTGCTGGACTGTGGACTAGAACTCCCCCACAATCAAAATTGCACAAAATTTCATGTCAATCTAAACATTTGGCACCTTTCATGAGTTGTCAAGAAATCCTGACCTTCAAATGTATAGAATGGAATAGTAAATCCTTAAACATATGCACCCTTATCCAACCATTAGTGTGTCTTTCAAAAAGAGGTCAATAGTTGCAAACACCTTTCTACCAATTCTTTGACAAAATCAACAACGATAATCAATTTAGAGGCGCTCTTTTTGATTAAATGTTTTCATGGCAGCCAAATAGCAAAATTTTGCATCAATGCTCTGAAAACCACTTCAAAATTTTCTTCCACCGAACAATTCATTCAATGAACCAAAGGTTAGAAAGAAAAAAGCAAGGACTTTAAAGCCATCTTCTTTTGCTGCAGTATTGTGGCCTTTAGTATCAATGACCATGGAACAAGAAACAATATGGTTACAACTAATGAAACCAATTATCAATAATAACAAATATAAGCATTGTGTTGTGAAATGAATCTTAGAAGCAATTTTGTACCACTAAACTTAAATTCGGTAAGTAAACGCTATAATTCAGAAATGAGTGTAGTATATCATTCATGGCAAATGGTATTATTTTCTCCTATCAATACAATGCACAAAGAGCAATCTAGAATGAAAACTTATATATCAAAATTAATAAAAGACCAAAAAATATAACATGAACAAATTTTCACAATAATCTAACCTCAAACTGAAACGCAATCTTGTATCAGCTAGTAAGTTAGTTTCATGTGGCATAATGCGGAGACCTAGAAGCCATACTAGCAACCTGAGCCTGCATTTGAGCTGCCCGAACTTTTGCAGCTGTGGCCCGATGAAAAAACTGCTCTCTTGACAACAGCCTCACATTCCTTAAATAAGAATCAAACGGCACAGCACCCTCTTGCAGCGCCTTATCCAAGGCATAAACCACATCTTCAATCGCCAAATCAGCAGAGGTAGAATCCAACATTTGCTTCGACAACACATCCACGCACTCAAATGCATTATCCACATTCAAATCTTTCAAATCAATGCTCTTGCTTTGGTTTTCCCTCACCCATGCTTCCAGTATATCACTGTTCATCAACACAATCTGCAATTGCTGCTCTAGTCCTTCCCTTTCATCTTGCAATTCCTTTAACCCTCTGTTGATTTCCTCTTCCCTGCGTCTTAACAAAGCTTGCGTGCTGAACAAGCCTTCCACCTCCACCTCACGCGCTTTCCTCATCCCCGTAATGTCCGCGTGTGCCGTTTCGACCAACTTGTTCACCACGTTCCGTTTAAAAACCTCCGTCGGATCCTCCGTTTGCGGCTGAGGCTGAGGCCGGCCACCGTACGGAGACGGCGGAAACGGTCGCGCTGGCTGAGGTCTCGCTGATGGTGAGGGCGAGGGTCCATAACTCGACATAACGGCAGAATTGCTTTGGTTATGGCTAGGGTTAGGGTTAGGGTTGGGGTTCGGGCTGGGGCTGGGGCTGGGGCGGCGCTGGGAGTAAAGAGGGGGCTCACGTGAGAAGCACGCGCCCAACTCGCGCACGAGATCGACGAGGTTGGAGCTCGGGTAGATCCAATTCTGCAAATACGGGATCGAAACGAGGCCCGAGGGGGTGACGTGGGGGTGGGGTCGCTTGATGATCATGTCGCGCGTGGGGTTCACGTAGACGCAAGGCGGCTGGCGGGGGTAAGACTCCATGAGCCAGATGATGACGGGGATATTGTAAGTGACGCCTTGGAAGGGCATGGGGATGGTGCCGTCGGCTTGGAGGAGGTTGACGGATCGGCCGTCGTTGTGGGTGAACGTCGCCGTTTTGGGGTCTAGCGAAGGGAAAGTGGAGATTAGGGTTAGGAGGTGCTGGCGGATTAGCCATTTCGTGTCTTCGGAGTACGGAAGAGCGGATGGGCCCCGCTGGGAGAGAACCGATGAGAGGAATTGTTGTATTTGCTGTGGGTTCGGTGGAGGAGTTGCCGCCGGTGGCACCATTTCTACAGCGTCGTTTTTTGATTGATAAAAAATTCAGAGGAGAGGTAATTATTTTGATTTAATCGAGTTGAACGAAGAAGACGAAGAGTTTGGAGTTTGCTTAGCAGAATCGTTTACCGTGTAGACTTGACGATATTTCTTTATCTTAACGACTTTTTTGCCTTTTTTTTTTTTGGGTGAAAATAAATTTAAAAAATATAATTTTCATTTCATTTTAAGAATCAATTCTAAGAAAATAAATTATAGAGTGAGTGTCTGAACCCATTAAACTCTTTTATTAAATAAATTTATTCTTAAATTTTAAAATTTTAAATATTATTGGATAAACTCATTTAAATATTTAATATGCTCTTATTAAATTTAATTTTTATAATAATAGTATTTTTACTCATTAATTCATTAAATTTATTTACACACACTTAATAAATGTTTCATTCAATTTCTTATGTAGTTATTCAAAATCTAGAACATATATCCAAATTTTCAAGCTCATGGAGAAATACCATGAGAAAGGAATATTTAAGGAGTTAGCAAAAATGGAAAAAGAATAAATATAAAAATATTTCAAAAGTTTCTCCATTCCATGGTCATTTTAAATAAACAAATGAATAATATTATAGAGTTCATTGTCTAAAACTATTCTATTTGTAGTAGCTACCTTAGGACTTATAATTTGTCTAAAATGTTGTATTCAAGAAGCATACGAAGCCGTACATCGATTTGCGATATGGGATATGTGCCCCAATTAAGTGTTACAGGTAGACGTAAAGGCTTAAAATTTATAAGTAGAAATTAAAATAGAACATGAATTAAAATAATAAAATAACAAATTATACCTCAACAAAATGATTGTCAAATACATAGCCAAGGGCAATATTTCTACTAGATAGTATATACACTGGCTCAAATTTGAAAGGTAAAATGTAAGGTATTGTACAGAGAACAAGTGGAATAAGACAACATTATAGCACAATGTTATAAGATGACCCATGTCAAACATAGTCATCCATCAATCAAAAGATGCTGGCCAATTCTCATAAAATGAAAGGATGTGAATAAGCTCATTCATCCTTTCAAGTTCATATTGCCATAATCATCTAAGTGAGAGTATAACTCATTTAGTAAATCTTTTCTCACTTGTACCCATCTATCCTCACTCAAGCTTATTAAGTCAGTTATTGCTCTAAACCATTGTTACCATTAGCTGCAGCATCTTTAATATGATGAATATATGATTGTAATCCAACTCAAAATTCATCAATAAATATAATTGATTTGACTGGCATGCTCTTGTCAACCTGTAAATATAAGTATTGTATACAATAAGAAATTAAATTAAATGAATTACTGAATAATGTAAGTACAAATTTGTATTACCTTTGTTTTCGGTCTCCCTATATGTTTAGCCTCAGCTTTCGATTTAATAGATGTAACTGACTTACTCTTCACATTAAATGAACAACTTTTTTGGCCAGATAATACTAACTCAAAAGCAGATGGGTCACGATGGGTAGAAGTATCAACTTTCATAGATGGTAGACCTCATGTTTTTGTCTTCACTTCTAGATCTAGAAAACAATACACCCAAGATTGACTATCTCCTTCAATATTTTCAAAATATCTAAATGGATTTCAATAAAACTCTCATTAAACTACTTAGCAATTAACTCAAATTCTACCTAACAACTTAACTCCACGTTTTGCTTCTAAATAACAACCACTAAATCAAAGTTTTTTCTAATGAAGATCAATTCTCTCAAGTAGGGTTGACATTCTCTTTTGCATTCTGCAATCTCATGAGCACATGCTAAAGCATGTGTTTGGCGAACAAAACACCCGCATGCAGAGTGGTTAACGTAATTTGAATTCCACAGGCTTGAATTGATGTAGGACAATTGTCAAACTTTTCTCAAATGATACTATAATATCTGTATACTGTAGCTCAAGTAAATTGTGTATCTTTGCTAATGATTTCTTAAAGTTTCATTGACTTCTAAAAAGATACTTCTTCAACCTTAAATGTGCACTTTCAACCCTGTTAATAAGATAATAATAAAATAAGAATAATAATGATAAATAAATAAATAAATAAATTGAATAAGTAAAACCAATTAGTAGAAGTTAATGGTAAAACTAAAATGTTATATGTTTGTTGTCAAATTTCCAAAATTATACGTCCATGCTGAAACAAATCTTTCTTTATAGTTGTTCAACCATGTATATGTTACATATTCGATCACTGTTGGAAAAGTTGCAAAATCTCTCTGCATGGTCTTAAAATGGTCAATGATTTCAATTTCATTTGAAGATAACACCAATAAGTTCTAACTCATTATGAACTTCTCCCACTTATCACTTATTGCAAATAACTTCTTGTAGTTTGCCAGAACATTCCTACAAATGTGTCATTTACATAAAAGGTGATTCGTATTATAAAATAATTTCTCAATGGCATTTACTAAAGTCAACTTTCTCTATTAATGACAATGACCTTTGGTGAAAGATCATTGTCCATTAAACTCCTTAATCTATATAATGCCCATGTGTAGCTATCTTCCCGCTCAGAACTCAAGTATGCATAAGCAACATTAAAAGTCATGTCAGTTGATGTCGTTCCTATAATCTCAAATAAAGGAAGATGATATTTATTGACTTTCTAAGTATAGTTCATCAGCAAAACACTTAAATGTATGCAACAACTATATGCTCTTAAAGTGTGCCCACAACAAGTCTTTCATAATGTTTGTGTTGTTATAACTCTTATACCACTCAATGTAACTATGTTCAGATAACTTATTCAAAAGTTTTTGCATTTGTGATCTATTAGCTGTCTCAATCACTTTATATTTCTTTTATGCATTGTATATTGACTTTATTGTAGAAATATTAAATGCATCTTTTTTTTTCAAAGTGACTAAAATATATTTTGGTCATACTATATTTTTTGACATGTCAACTAATAGTGACGCTCTTTTGCGATTAATTACCCTAGAAATGAGTGCCCTTCAAGATGTTTTGTAATTGGATGATTATGCACTCCACCTACTATCTTCAGCATTCAATCGTTATGAGTGTCTATCTTTTGACCCTTTAATTTTAATGGACATTTGCATTTTTTTGTACCAGTTACTCTCAATTTTGCATATTTTTCATTGTCTTTCTTACTTATTTTTTCATACTTTCCACCTCTCTCACAACCAAAAGAGATCCTTGGTGTTTTACTACCACAACCCACTTCAAATCTCTTGATGCAACCATTATACCATTTGTCTTTCCAACATCACGAGTCCACTGAATCAATGCTTCTCTACTTTTGAATATCTAGATAGACAAAAATCTCATGCAAGTTAAATAAATTTTCATAGAAAATTAATGCAAAATTAATTAAATTAAAGATACCTTGTAAGTTGTAAATTCACTGCTATAATTCATCACACAATCTACATCAAAATTGATAGATCTGATGGGAACATCATTCTGTATATAATGTGATCACTAAAACTACAAACTACATTCGGAATGCTTCTTCTGAGTGTAAATTTAAATAATACACAATTTCCATTAGCGAAGTTACTTAAACCTATCTATTAATTTCAAATAGCAAAGTAAAAGAAAACCCAAAAATCAAATGAAAGAAATTCATACCTCTTTCTGATTAAAATTATTGACAATATTGTTTTGTGCTTCCATAAAATCAATATCATCAAATCAATATGAATAACTTTAGAAGCATTCTAAGATTAATAAAAAAAAAATATCATGCCTCTTGATCCCCATAAGTGACTATGCCTATTCCACAAACTGGTTGATATCCCCAACTAGGGCCAACCAAAGCTATGGAACTTCTACCAAAATGTAGAACAAGTCTACTGTCACCAACGTAGTTCATGAGGGGTGATGCCAAGGTTTGGCTTGCTACCTTGTGCTAAGCCGCTGGTAGTAACATGGGCGTGCTTGGGGGTTAGCGTGAAAGTAAGGCAAGTCTGACGCGTGGACGAGGGCGCGGTAGCAAGCGCAAGCTGTTGGAACAAGCGCAAGACAACACACATGGGTGTGCGAGGGCAACGCATGCCACATCTCGCAAGCACAGGGCAAGCAAGAGTGCGGAAAGCGGGTGCGGGACACATGGGGCACACGCACAAGCCAAGTGGGCAGAATGCGGGATGGCTCGAGACAGCAGCGCAAATACATGCAAGGATAGCTCACAAACATGCAGCACAATGGGGGAATGCACGGGGGCCAAATTATACGAAAGTGAGAGGAGTTCACACGCAGGTAGTGACGGTTGAACATGGAGCATGTTGGCTAGAATTCTCCAAAAGTGGTTTCTACAATCAAGCATAAGTAGTTAGTTGTTGGTACAACTTGTGGAAGAACATGGCCTTGGAATACATACCTAGAAAATAGGAGTCAAGGGAAGTGGGTAGTGGCGGTTACTCATAATTTTAATGCTCAAAGGGAGTGGGCAGTAGGGTTGGCAAAAAAGCCCTGGCCCGTGGGTTAAAACCATGGACAAGGACTTACAAAACTCAAAGCCCTTATATAATGGACCTGGTTAAAGGCGCTTGAGAAAAACTACTATTTATTATATTTTTTTTAAGAAAAAGGCTTTAAAAATTATAAATTATAATATTGATTATATATTTATATATAAAAAAAATTCAAATTGAAAAACAAAACAACAATTTCATGTTAAAATATACGAAACAAATCAACAATGAAGCATTGAAAACCACACCCGAAATTAAATCCCTAAACTCAAACTGCCTCTCTTCAACTTACTCAATTCACTGGCTCAGCTCTCACTGCTCTCCTCTCTCAAGCAACAGTCGTCAGCCAACAGCCGCAGGCAGCCGTACCTTTAGTCGTTCATCGATTCATGGTTCACATCCAACCAACAATTACAATTTACAGCCCCCGTTGTTCAATAATTACTGTTTGAGTTGGATCGAAGGAGCCATGCGAGCTCGTACACGACGCAGCAGTGACCCAATAGCACCAGCTGCATGACGTCGCGACGTAGCAGTAGCAAACCTAGCTCTAATGCGACCCGAACCAGTGCCCACGCAACCCGATCCAGCAAACCATCACCTCTCCAACTAAAGACTGAAGTAAGCTTTAATTATTTTTTATTGTAGAAATTCTGATAAATAATTGTAGAATTTCAAATATTGTTTACTGTAGAAATTTTGTAATGTTGAAAATTATGAGATTATGGTTTACAAAATATTGTGTATTAGCCATCAATAATTCCCACGTGAACTAACTAATTAAAATGAATTTTATGTTCTATATTAGCCACTGACCAGTTTCAAAATTTTATGTTTTGTATTAGCCATCAAGAATTTTATGGTTTATAAAATATTGTGTATTAGCCATCAATAATTTTCACTTAGATTAGGGAAATTTTTCCATATTATGATATTATTATGTTTTATATTGTTTGAAATTTTTTCATATTATGAGATTATTATGTTCTGTATTGTTTGAAATTTTTCCATATTATGAGATTATTATGTTCTATATTGTCGAAAATTTTTCCATATTATAGAATATTTTTATATGATATTAGAGTTTAGAACAAGCAGACAGGTTTGGTGGTATAATTACATTAATCTAATATCTTACCTCCTTTAATTTTATATAGGATTATAATGGAAAATGCTTCTGAATATTCTAATTCGCCTTCAAATCCATCTGTGGGGTCAAACAATGTTCAAGAAGAAGCATGGAGTGACAAAAAAAGAAAACAAAAGGTTGTCTCAAATTGTTGGGACCATTTCACAAAGATTAATGTCGGTGGGGTAGCGAAGGCAAAATGCAATCATTGTGGAACAATTCTTACTTATGGATCAGGAACTAGTCACTTGAACAGACATACTAGACAAATTCACTATTTTAATTAGCCGACAATTGAAGAGGTTTTTTAGAATAAGCAACACTTGGTGAAGACAGAAAGTGGTGAGCTTGGAATTTAGAAATTTGATCCATTGGTTGCCCGTAAAAAACTTATAACAGTGGTTGTAAAGCATGAGCTTCCTCTTAGGTTTGTGGAGTATAAGGCGTTTAGAGATTTTGTTGATTATATCAATCCGTTGGCGAAGCCTATGTCCAGAAACACTTTAAAAAATGAGATCTTTAAATTATAGAATGATGAAAAGGCGAAGGCAATGAATTTGCTGGAGATTAATAATAGTAGGGTGGCAATTAATACAGACATGTGGACTGCCAGTAATCAAAAGAAAGGTTATATGCCTGTTACGGGACATTTCATTGACAACTTTTGGCATTTGCAAGGTCGAATCCTAAGGTACTTTATTAAATATTAAAATTTTTATTTAATATTTTTTTTATAGCTTTGCATAACTTTTATTTTTTTTAACAAATAGGTTTATATATGTGCGAGCCTCACATACAGCTGATTGTCTTTCCCAAATTTTAGTGAAGTGTTTGGTGGATTAGAATCTGGATAGAAAGATATCCACGATTAATTTGGATAATTGTTCTACTAATGATGCAGTGGTTGAAAGATTGAAGGGATTGTTGTCAACTGAGTAAATGATATTGGGTGGAAAATTTTTTAATATGAGGTGTGCAGCTAAGATTTTGAATCTAATTGTAAAGGATGGGTTGTTAATGATTGAGTGTGGTATTGCACGTGTTAGAGACAGTGTGTCTTATTGGAGTTCGTTGCCAAAACGGGTGGAAAAGTTTGAGCTGGGGCTTGATTGTCTAACTAGATGGAATTCTACTTTTGCTATGCTTGATCTTGCAGTGAAGTACAAACATGTTTTTTTCTCGACTATAGACACTTGAGTCGCAATACAAGTGTTTGCCTAGTAGTGAGGAATGAGAGTTGGCTAAGTAGATGTTGGATTATTTTAGGCCTTTTTCATGGTTGACTGAGTTGTTTTTAGGTAAAACATAACCCACTGCTAATTTATTTTTTTCCGTTGGTTTGTAAAATAAGGATTTCAGTGAAGGGGTGCAAAACATCGGATTTTCCTATAGTTAAGAACATGGCGGATAACATGATTGAAAATTTTTTGAAGTATTGGGAAGAGATTAGTAGGATACTGGCGATGGCTATTATTCTTGATCCAAGATATAAAATGGTGTTGGCTAATTACTATTATCCAAAGATTTATGGAGTTAGTCTTGAAAATCAACTTAAGAGAGTGCATGAGCTTTGTGATGAAATGATGAAGTACTATGAGGCAAAATCCGCAACTGCGAGATATAGTGTTGTTGGTGAGTCTTCTACCTTAATTATTGTTCCTTCCAACCAATCTCCTACTGGTTTTGATGACATAGATGATATGGGAGGTTTTGATATATATGCAACACAAAATTGTCAACCTATTAGTCCGAAGTCCGACTTGGATAGGTATTTGGAGGATCCTTTTGTCAAAAGAACTTCGGACTTTGATGTTTTACAATGGTGGAAGACAAACAAAGGCAAATATCCTATTTTGGCTGAGATGGCCAAGGATTTTTTAGCCATACCTATGACGACTGTTGCGTCGGAGTCTACTTTTAGTACGGGGGGTAGAACCTTGAGTCCGCATCGTAGCAGCCTACATTCGGACAAGTTCGAAGCAATCATTTGCTCTCAGAATTGGTTATGGGCTACTAACGATCGAGGTATAAAAATATTCTTTACAAAATTAATTACTGATTATTTTTTTCTTTACTATTTATTTCAATACTTTTTTTTTATTAGGTAGAGTTCTTGAAAAAGAACTTATTACTGGAGAAGAATTGAACAATGAGGAAAAAGATGGCCCGTAAATATTGGATTAGTTTATTTTCGATATTAGTATTTGATTGTTTGTAGTTTATTATGTTGTATTGCAAATATTTTGTGTGTTAGATAATTATGTATTGGATAATCATATATAATTTAAGTGTTTTTAGTTTCACCTTTTATTAAAAATTTATTTTAAAAAAATTGATAAAAGCCTAAGCTCGGCCCAGGCTTGGCCCGCTCACGAATGGATGGGCTTTCACAGGGCTTCAGCTTCTTTTTGAATACATGGGCCTGGGCTGGGCTTGCAACCACAAATTGCCAACCTTAGTGGGCAGTGGCAATTACGTGCCACAACTTCCATACTTACAGATAGTGGGCAGCAGTTGCTTTATCCAAGGGGGAGTGGAGATGTGCTGCCTCACAATATGCTTAGTGGAGCCTAACTTAGTGGAAAAAGAATTGGAGTGACATAAGGGTAACGTGCCACCTCTCGCCCTAGTAAATGGGGGTATCATTTGCAACTTGTACATATAGTGCGGTGAATGTGTTTTGGGAACTAAGTTGGAGAGAGTGGTGTCGTTGAGCCCACAAAACCTAGAGTTATCTTGTAATCTTTTCTTATTGAGAAATAAAAAAGTTAAGGGTTGGTGCCTCTGTAAAAGTCATACATTGTGTTCTTGTTGCTTTGATTCTTACTTGTGTTTGTTCTTTATAGTTGGTTTGCTTGATCTCTTGCGAGAACCTTTTTTGTGAGCCTTGCATTGTGTTTCATTGCTTGAAAATCATTTCCGCAAAGCGTTGTTAAGTGGCTGGTCGAGCAAGGCTTGATGCCATCACATTGGTTGCCGCATCTACGAGAGAAAAGCCTGGCAACAGCTGGTATCAAAGCAAGGGTTACTTTGGTTTGGCAAAACAACTAGTATTAAAGCAATAGTTACGAAGTGGGGTTGCTTCAAGTTGGTGACAACTATTTTTAAGGATTGGTTATAATCAGTTCGGGGATAACTAGTTGCATGGTTTCAGGGAAGCTACAGTGCAAGAGTGAAGTTGTACAATTTCAAGAAAATTGACAACAAGCACACGGGTTGTGTGACTATCGGTGGAAACCAACATGATAGGAGAGTCGACAAAGGACAAGTTGGTGCGCTTGTAGGCAATCGTGGGTACTTTACAGCCTGACTTGGAGAGTTTGGCTAAGAACATGAAAATCAACTCAATCGAGATGGCGAGCGTGAAACAAACTTGTGCGGAGTTTGTGAACAAGTTTCCGGATAAGTTAAACAAGGTGATGGATGAAACTGCTACATTAATGAGGGCGCTGAAAAGCAACAATAGGGATCTTGATACTAGAACCGGGTAGTACGCAACACTTCTCGATCAGAGGATGGGCCTTTGAAAATCAAAATGCTCGAACTTAAGGCTTATAATAAGACTCGAAACACCAAAGAGTTGGAGAATTTTTTGTGGGATAGGAGCAGTATTTTCAAGCTACTTGAGTACTTGAAGCGGAGTGGGTCACTATCACGAGCATGTACCTAGAGGGTGATGCTAAGTTGTGGTGGTGGAGCAAGCTTCAAGAGGATATTGAAACGCAGTGAGTGACAATAGAAATGTAGGACACAGTCAAACGAGAACTAAAGGGGTAGTTCTTGCCGGGGAACACTGGTTGGCTCAAAAGGGAGAGCTTGAAAGCTAAAACATACTGGATCAGTGAGGGATTACGTCAAAGAATCCAGTTCATTGATGTTGGACATCAAGAACATATCGAATGAGGACAAGCTCTTCAATTTCATGTCAGGATTGCAGCTGTGGGCTCAAATAAAATTGTGGAGGTAGGCTATGCAGGACTTGTCGACTGCATAGTAGCTACTGATGGCTTGGTAGATTTTAGATTCATGAACACTTCTCCTTACGAATCCAATAAATTAAAGGACTATAATAAGGGTAATTCTTCATGTGATGGTGGGAAGAATAATAGTAGCCAAGCCGTAGCCAAGCAAGGGAATTTGCAAGAAAAGAAGAGTTCGGGGTGCTTCATCTGCGACGGACCACATCGGGTAAAGGATTGTTCGAAGCACGAGAAGTTGAACGCTTTGGTGAAGGAAACCGAAGGGGAGTCTTCGAAACTTTCAGCAATTGAAGCAAGTGCAGTACGCATTAATCTGTTACAATTGCTAAAGTATAGAAGTCGCAGTAGAAGAGGAACTCGTGAATGAGCAGATACTAAAGAGCGTCTTGCGGGGTGAATTCTACCAAGGGAACTTATATGTACAGTAAAGACACTTAATGGGTTGAAGTAAGGGCAATGATAGATACGGGAGCAACGACTAATCTTGTAGAGGTGAGTTTGGTACCATGCCTTAGGCTACAAGTCGCCAAAGCAAACATTGCCATAAATCTTACTTCAAATCATCAAGTGGTTCTAGAAGGTATAGCGGTAGCCAACTTAAGTATGGGCACTTGGGCGTTGGAAACCAGATTTGTGGCTGTGGCTATGGTAAGATTTAATGTGATTTTGGGAATGGAGTTCCTGTACAATGTAGAGGTACATGTACTACTTCACTTATCATGCATTTGGATCGGAGGGATGAAAGAGTCGTGTAGAGCCGGATGCGAGTATAAAAATTCTAGTAGGTTTGAACCATCATTCCAAACTACTATCAATGGTTTAGATAGAGGGGGTTCAGTGATGATATTGTTGGTTGAGGAGCACAATCAAGTTAAGGAGGGACTTGACGAGTATACTAAGGCATCCAATCAACTTGCGGCTAAACGTTGTCGAGGCCTCGACTAGACAAGCTGCCAGATGAAGAAAAGGACCAAGGTGAACTAAGATCGAAGGCTGAGTCCCGAGCTAGTGATTCTAATTACCGGAGGGCTGCCAACAGTGAGAATGCAGGAGTCATTCGTAAGGGTATCGACTGTGGTGAGCCTTTGCTAATCGATAAAAAGCGAAGGTGCATTGGCAAAGAAGCGTGGGGCTTCAAGCACTCTATGATAGTAAGTAGATTTTTGGTAAGAGTTTCATTAATGGTGATTTGATTCTTGATGATGCTGTTGGGGGTAGCAGCATTGTTCCTTACTTTTTGGTGCACACTTGGGTGGAGTAAGCATCGAGCAGTTGGTAAGAAAATTCAGTACGATGAACTGAGTGGGGGGAGGCATATGTGGCTAATGTATTCGTGGAAACTTTAGATTTTCTCGACAACACTACATCGAAGGCGACTCTTCATTGTGCGGTCTGCAAGAAAAAAAGCAGGGGCTTGCGCAGATGCAAAGGCTTGTCAGAAGCCGAAAGGGAACAACTAATGGCGAAGATTACATTCTCGGGGAAAATGACCGGTGAGAAAGCTACTAGCGTGGGATCATGTTGCGGCCAACGAATGGTTCCATATGGGCAGAACACCCGAGGGACTTGAGGATGACACAGCGGGTGAGTGGTAAGCCTAAAGTTGACATGCAGGGGTATGTCAAGGGGATGGAAGCTCAGACATTGATATGGCTATGTGTGAAAGAGGTTATCGCCCTGCCAATGAGGACATTGAGTTTTTTTTGTGGGGGAGGTTTGTCATTGCCGTAGTTCATGAGGGGCCTTGTGCCAAGCCTTTGGCAGCAACATGGGTGTGCTTGAAAGAGCATGAAGGCAAGGCAAGTCTGAAGTGGGTTGGGGTGCGGCAGCAAGGGCAAGCTGTGGGAATAAGGGCGGGAAACACGAGACAACGCACATGGGTGTGCGAGGGAGCGTACACCACATCTCATAAGTATGGGGTGTGCGGGATGTGTATTGGGCACGCGCACAAATCCGGTGGGCAAAATGCAGGATGGTGCCAGACATTAGCGCAAATGCATGCAGAGTAGCGTGCAAACATGCAGCACAGTAGGGCATGCATAGGGGCCAAACTATTTAAAAGTAAGAGACGTTCACATGTGTGTTGTGTGCGGGTAGTGACAGTTGAACATGGAGTATGTTGGTTGGAATTCTCTTAAATTGGTTCATAAAATCAAGCATGAGTGGGTAGTTGTTGGTGCAAGTTGTGGAAGAACATGGTCTTGGAGTACTTGCCTAAAAAAGAGGAGTTAAAGGAAGTGGGTAGCTGCAATTACTTATAACTTCCATGCTAAAGGGGAATGGGCAGTGGGCAGTGGCGATTACGGGCCACAACTTCTATGTTTACAAATAGTGGACAATGGCTACTTTATCTAAGGGGGAGTGAAGATGTGCTTCCTCACAACATGCTTAGTGGAGCCTAACTTAAGGTGAAATGAATTAATGTGGTGTGAGGGCGGCGCGCCACCTCTCACCCTTGTAGATGGGGTGTCATTTGCAACTTGTATATATAGTGGGGTGAGTTTATCTTGGGAACCAAGTTTCGAAAGGGAGAGAGAGGTTTCCTTAAGCACACAAAGCCTATAACTATATTGTAATCTTTTATTATTGAGAAATAGAAAAGTTAGGGGTCGGTGCCTCCGTAAAAGCCATACATTATGTTCTTGTTGCTTGATGTTGCTCGTGTTTGTTCTTTGTGGTTTGTTTGCTTGATCTCTTGCGAGAACCTTCTTTGTGAGCATTGCGTTGTGTTTCATTGCTTGAAAATTGCTTCCGCAAAGCGTAGTTGAGTGGCTAGTCAAGCAAGGCTTGATGCCATCACGCGGGTTGCCACATCTACGAGAGAAAAGCCTTGTGACATCTACCACCACAAGCCCACATGATGGCTATCAACAACACCTTGTCACTGCCAAATGCGCGCCAACAAAGATATAACCACCAGCTTTGTTACCCACAAGCTGAATCCAATCACATGTGTCAAGTTAACAAAAATATGTGGCTTGGAAGAAGAATCGCACCTCTAGTCGATTAGGGTTTAACAAAAAAATGTTGGATGTAAAGATGGGTTCAAAGAATAAAAAATTTTTTTTTCTTTTTTATTATATTTTAGTATTCATAATTGTAATTTGATTTAGGGGCATTTTAATCATTAAAAATTATTTTTAAAAGTGAATTTAATAAGTAGTTTTGTGGGTTCAAACAACTCCACCCTAAATAATATTGGGGTTGGACTAATTAGTAAAACAACAATTTGCAAATGTAGTAAAAGAATGATTATTACAAAAAAAAATACATAAGTTTTAGAATTCAATAAACAAAAATATAATTTATTAAATATTTGGAAAAATGAATTTCTAAACTCAAATTTAATGAGTAGAACTCAAATTCTTTCACTTGTAAATCACAGAAAATGATTAGGACTTGTTGGTTGGGGTCCGACGAGAATCCTCTGAAACTTTAGTTAGTCATTTGATATACATTAAAGGGGAAATAAACTGAGAAAATATGGTTTAAATTAGAGTTCCTTAATGGGGATTCATGATTTCAATATTGAATCTAATGTAGCAAAGAAGTAGAATAATTGATCTCTTGTAGACTTTCGGTTGATTTTTGCTAACCACACTCTCTAATTCCAAGATTGGCTTAAATAATATAATGGGCGGTTATTCCTTTAATTTTAGCGCAATTCTACACCAATTTGTGAGCGGCTTTCCCATGTGAGCAATTTTTTCACTAGTAGGTGGTTTCGGGAATCGTGGTTTCCACCCTTAAAATTAATGTACATTCGATTCAATGATCTAGTCTAATAACTTTCAAGTCGCCGTGATGAGATCTGTTAATGTAGTCTCAATTCAAGCTAACCTAATATAGATGTGAGTTGGGCTCAACTATCCTTATAACCATAAAGTCAGGAAAATCCAACCCAAACAAGTTGTAATCCCATTACTCAAAAGAAAATTACTTCCGCATGTACCTCTAGAGTCTCTAGGATCTCTACAAAGCCAAATGAAATATATTTTTACTTACAACAATACAAAGGATTTCATGATGATTTATAAAGTCAATTGCTTTGGTAAGATCCCGTAACATTTATGAGATTTTTATGCTTCATAAGTGGATGATAAGAGTCCGTTTGGGATTGAAGTTGGGCAGCTGTACCTTAAAAGTTATAGTACTACAGTGTTTGGTAAACACTAGCTACTGTAGCTTGGAAGTTATGTTGATATGATTTTTCACTGATATGATAAAAAATCTATTATATCTTTAATAATTTGTCAAAATTATTATTTAAAAATTATATTTACTAGATCCTATTGACTTTTGTTTCATAATTACAATTTTTTTTCCAAAGGAATTGTACCTTAACAACTATAATACCTTAATCCCAAACAGGACATAAGCGTAAAAAAGCATATGATTGCAGTCATTCATCCGTCACATCCGAATCATACATAAATTTTCTCAAATTACAAATATCTTCATAATATAAATTATGTATTCTAATTACCTAAGTGTGTATGCATCCTTTTGAGATATAATTCTAGCAACTTCTTGAACTAATGAAAAAAAAAAAAAAGTCTAGCAACTTCTTGAATTTTCCTTTTTCACGATATCATCATTATTGGGTTTTTGAGGGTGATTTCTACCTTATAGGTTCGTGATAGATTTTCATTAAACAATAGGACTGAAGTGTTAATAACACAAACTTTATTCGTCTGGTAGCTCCTATTCCTTTTTAATGGACCAAGTCAACTGAAGACAAGAAATAAGATAATACAATGAGCTGGACTTTTGGGTGTCTGAGCCGCCTGTTCCGAGAGTAAAAAGAGACTCTATATTTTATTTAGCCCAGCATATGGGCATTGGCATTGCAAAGCAATTTACTCTGCAATTACTTGTTTGCATAATCATTTACTTGATCTTCATCATGGCCGTAGGAGAGGCTTTTCTCTCAGCTTTCCTTCAAGTACTATTTGACAGATTGGCCTCTCGCGAGTTTCTAAACTTACTGCGCGGTCGGAAATACGATGACTTGCTGGAGAAGTTGAAGATCACACTGTTGACAGTGACTGCATTGCTTAATGATGCTGAGGAGAAGCAGTTCTACAGACCTTCAGTGGGGAAGTGGCTGCACATGGCCAAAGACGCACTTTATGATGCAGAGGATGTGTTGGATGAGCTGGCTACCGAAGCTTTAAAGTCCAAGTTGGAATCTCAGTCCGAGACTAGTCGTAACACCAGTCAGGTAAGCAATTGGCGAGTCATTTCCAGTCCATTTAGTAGAGGCATTGATTTCAAAATAAACAAGATTATTGAGAAGTTGGAATTCATTGCTAAATATAAAGATATACTTGGTTTGAATAATGATGATTTTAGAGGCAGGCGGCCCTCTGGCAGTGGAACCAATCAAAGATTACCTACAACTTCACTGGTAGATGAATCTTGTGTTTATGGCAGGGAAAATGATAAAAGTACCATTGTTGAATTGCTCGTGGTGGATGATTATTCGAGCAGTGATAATAATGTTAGTGTTGTTCCTATAGTTGGTATGGGTGGAATTGGTAAGACTACCGTTGCCCAACTCGTGTATAATGACAGCAGAGTGGACAAGCGTTTTGATTTGAAAGTTTGGGTTTGTGTGTCTGACCAGTTTGATGTAGTGCGGGTGACAACAACGATTCTCAAATCTGTGACTTCGAAACCTGCTGATGTTGACGATGATCTCAATCTGCTGCAAGTTAGTTTGAGGGAGAAATTAGCTGGGAAGAAGTTTCTGCTTGTTTTAGACGATGTTTGGAGTAGGAGAAACAATGATTGGGATCTCTTTTGGAACCCACTAAAAGCAGGGGCAAGAGGAAGTAAAATAATCATAACTACTCGAGATAGTAGTATTGCTGCAAGTATGGGCACAGTTGCAGCTCATCATTTGGAATGCTTGGCATTTGAAGATTGTTGGTCAATTTTCATGGATCAGGCATTTGAGAATCGAAACACTGGCATCTCTCCTGGTTTGGAGACAATTGGAGCTGAGATTGTGAAAAAGTGTGAGGGCTTACCCTTGGCTGTAAAGAGAATGGGAATAATATTGCGCTCTAGACAAGACGAGGGGGAATGGTATGATATGTCAAATAGGAATATTTGGGATCTACCACATGATGAAAGCGATATTCTTCAGACTCTAGGATTGAGCTATCATCATCTTCCTCCTCATTTAAAGCAGTGCTTTGCATACTGTTCAGTATTTCCTGCAGGTTATGAATTTGACAAGGAATCACTGGTTTTGTTATGGATGGCTGAAGGTTTTGTGCAGCAGTCTAATGCAAAGAAAAAATTGGAAGAAGTAGGAAGAGAATATTTTCACGAGCTAGTATCGAGGTCATTTTTTCGACAATCTGTTCATAATAGCTCACTATATGTAATGCACGGCCTCATGAAAGATTTAGCTCGTTTTGTTTCTGGAGAATTTTGTTTCAGATTAGAGGATAAAGGAATGGATGATCAGCAGAGGATTTTCGACAAGGCTCGGCATTCCTCGTATATTCGTTGTAGACGGGAAATGTTCACAAAATTTGAGGCCTTCAATGAAGCTGAGTGCTTGCGAACCTTCCTACCCCTGGATCCAACAGGAGAAATTGGAGTAAGCTATTTGGCTGACAAAGTCCCCCGTGATATCTTGCCAAGGTTGAAATGCCTACGAGTGCTGTCTTTTAGTGCCTGCCGCATCACTGCATTACCTGATTCGGTAGGTGACCTGAAACATCTGCGCTATCTTGATCTTTCTCGAACAGCCATCAAACAATTACCCAATTCAACTGGTACTCTTTGCAATCTACAAAGTATAATCTTGTTAGAATGTTATTCTCTCTGCAAATTGCCCACAGATTTAGGAAATCTCACAGGCCTGCGACATCTCCGTATGAGTGGAACCCGGCTGAGAGAGATGCCAATGAAAATGTATAAAGTGAAGAATCTCCAAACCTTATCTCACTTTGTTGTGGGTAAGGATAGAGGATCAGGGATCAAAGACTTGAAGGAAATGCAGCAACTTCAGGGAGAACTTGTTATTTCGGGACTGCAAAATGTGATTAGTTTTACAGATGCAATGGAGGCTAATCTAAAGGACAAAAAGGAACTCACTCAGCTGGTACTCCAATGGAGTAATGATTTTGGCGATTCAACAAATGATGAAGATGAAGAGGAAGTATTCAATGCGGCCCAACTTCACAGAAACCGGAAGGATCTCAATGCAAGTGGCTGTAGAAATACACGATTTCCAAGCTTGAGAGAAGCAGCAGGAGCTTATAGACAGGAATCTGTTGAGTTAAAGTCAGAACGGAGGGGCAGTTTGGATGGGTCAGGAAATGAAAGAGTTGAAATGGATGTACTCGAGATGCTGCAACCTCACGAAAACTTAAAACAACTCACAATTAATGACTATGGAGGTATAAAATTTCCAGGTTGGATTGCATCTCCTTTATTCTGCAATATGACAGTTTTGGTACTTAGTAATTGTAGAAAGTGTCAATTTTTGCCACCATTTGGCCAGTTACCCTTGCTCAAAGACCTAACTATTGAAGGAATGGAAGGAATAAAATCGGTTGGTGCAGAATTCTATGGGGATGGGAGTTTTCCTCTTCTTCCTTTTCCGTCTTTGGAGACTTTAAAGTTTGAGAACATGTCAGAGTGGGAGGAGTGGACTTCTTCTGGAGCTGAAGGCACAGAAGGCTTCCTTCACCTTCAAAACATTGAAATTCTGAATTGTCCGAAGCTTAGGGAATTCTCACATCACTTTCCTTCCTTGAAGAAAATGACTATCTATGGTTGTGAAAAGTTGGAAGCTCTTCCTAGGCTTCTGACACTTGACAGATTGAAGCAGGGCAGCGAGTTCCCTTGCCTTCTTGAACTTTCTATTTTGATGTGCCCCAACCTGATGGAGTTACCAACTTTCTTTCCTTCCTTGAAAACACTTGAGATAGATGGATGCCAAAAATTGGCAGCACTTCCAAAGCTTCCTTCAATCCTTGAGTTAGAATTAAACAATTGTGATGGCAAGGTTCTACACAGCAGTGCGGGACACAGTTCGCTTACCTACATGCGTATATGTCAAATTTCCAAGCTGGATTGTCTGGTTGAAGGATATTTTCGACACTTCGCAGCTCTTGAAGAATTGCAGATATCTCATCTTGGCGAGCTCATGACTTTATCAAACAAGATCGGATTGCAAAGCCTTTTTTCTCTCCAACGATTGGAGATTTCCGGATGTCCATACTTGAAGGAGTTGCCAGAAAACTTTTACGAGCTTTCGACTCTTAAAGTGTTGAGGATATCTAATTGTCCTTCATTGGTGACATTTCCTGAAATGGGCTTGCCCTCCACTCTTGTGGGTCTTGAAATAAGAAGTTGCGAGGCTTTTCAGCTCCTACATGAGAGGATGATGCATGAATCTCAGAAAAACAAGAATGCCTTGTTGCTTGAATATCTGGTTATTGAAGGATGTCCTGCCCTCATATGTCTCCCAAGAGACAAGTTGTCTAGCACTCTTAAGGTTCTTGAAATTGAAAACTGCAGAAATTTGCAGTCCCTTCCAGAGCAAATGATTTGTTGTAGTTCTTCCTTTGAGAACCTTAAAGTTGCTGGTTGTCATTCTATTAAATCCTTTCCAGAAGCTGTTTTTCAGTTTCCCAGAATCCTATCCAACACTGTGATGAAGCTTAAGGAACTTATTATCAGCAATTGCATGAACCTTGAGTCCTTACCTGAAGGCCTGCACAACCTTGCATTTCTTGATCACTTGGAAATAGCTGACTGCCCACTTCTTCAGTCTTTGCCTGAACCTGGCTTGCCTACATCAATGCTGCGGTATGCTAGAATCTCTAATTGCCAGAATCTCAAGTTTCTAACAAGTCGGATGTACATCCTTACATCTCTTCAAGAATTGTACATACATGGTTGCTCCAGTCTCATGTCATTCCCAGAGGGTGGGCTTCCCACCAATCTGATATCTCTTTCAATCTTAGATTGTGAAAATCTAAAGCCTTCATCTGGATGGGGCCTTCACAGACTCACTTGTCTTGCCGATTTCTCCTTTGGTGGATGCCAAGGGCTAGTGTCGTTTCCCACGGGCTGGTTGCTACCCAAAAATTTATCCTCTCTTCATCTTGAGCGGCTGCCGAATCTCAAATCCCTACCCAGATTGAAAAACCTCAAGTATCTTGAAACATTGGAAATATGGGATTGTGACAGACTCCAAACTGTGCCAGAAGAGAAGCCAACCACAATGCTTCTGAGTCTTTGGGATGGTCTCTGAACACGGCAAGCAGAGTGATAATTTTTCACAACAGCCATTTCTCCTATGCTGAAGTTGGATCGCCGTTAATTTCATCAATGGTGATCTTTATTGTATATTTCATTTGCAGAGTTCCCTTTTTCCAAGCAGACTGTTCACAAAAGAACTATTATCATCTGCCCAATTTAGGCTTCTGGTTGTTATTGGCAGGCTTTAATAATGTTGACACAGGGAATGAAAGCAATACAATTAGATATAGTTTGGATCTATGTTAGCAAAATCCCAAAACTCCTAATCTCTAAACTGCATCGCGCAGATAATATACAGAGGCAGAAGCGTGCCAGGAACAAAAAGGAAAAAAAATGTTACATGAATCCATGTCAGATGTAGTTGCACCATTAGTTTGTTGTATGTATTCAGGGCTTCTCATCCAGGATGCTGGAATCTGCTTTCCAAAATATTGGCTCAATTATGTTACAATGTGACACAATTACTTCGTTCTGTAGTTTTTCAACAGATGATTCATTCTCAGGTACCATAGTCTTCTCCATATGCATATAATATGAACCAATCAGCTGGGGTAAATGAAAATAGTTAGAATAACTCGCTGCTCTCATTTGATATAAAATATGTGCTTTTGGTTTCTGTAATTGAAATTATCTAAGTTTTATCTGGAAAATTTTCTTCCTCTAAGTAAAGGGCAGAATAGTTAAATTTGATCTTTGAACCAATAAACATGATCCATGAACATAATTTTTTGAGCAAAGGACAAGGTGTTGGGTGTATAATTGATCAAGAATTTTCATGATCACTGCTCTATGGTAATTAGTAATGAGAGAGGATTGGGAGGCAAGGGATAAACCATATGAAGTCCAGCTATATGATGCATCTGACGCATAAGCTTGGAAGAAAGCTTGCTTATGAAAAATGATATCACCTTTAAACAAGCATCCAGAAACAAGTATTGCAGTGATTATTGTTATGGCCTGCAAATAAATAATTTACACTTTGTCTATAATAATGTCAAAAAGGCTCCAACTTCAACTAAGGATTTAGAAAACTGATTAATATTGTGTTAACGCCCCAAAATTTACAGCCATTTGTATTCAGAAAAATACTAAAGTATACTCACAATCAAATTGCCTCCATGCCAGATAATCTAGTATAATGTTAGCTGATGGATAGCGTACAGCTTGTCCATCAAACAAGGGTGGATTCTTCAATGTATAATTGAAGAAACTTATACATAGTAAAAGAGAGAAGACAAACCTGGCTTGCCTTTGATAGAACATAGATGCCTTCGTCAAAACAAAGCAGGAAGTCAAGTCACCAATGAAGTAATTAGACAATTCTGTGAAAATATTAAGTTGAGGCAACAAGATATATATATATTAAAAAGATGTGATACTGTCTGTACTCATCACTGACTCCACAAGCGAAAGTAATATCTTCAGATTCTTTTATACTACATTCTCTTTCATTAATAATGTGAGGCAGATAATTTCATAACTAGAAACTACTTTGATTTTCTTGAGAGTTGGGAGTATCTTTTATAGGTACCGAACCACATTTGATATTTTACGAGCTTAAAGGGAGAGGTCAGATTCGTCAATACTATTATCCATCTGTAGTCGAGTGTTAGATTAAAGTGATTTTACTTCAAATTATGAAGTATCTACATTGTTTTGTAAAATTAATTTTTTTTTCACTTATTAAAAAAATCAAACTTATCAAATAAAATTACGAGAATTGTGAAAATAAATGTTTAGAGAATATATTTTAAGGTAAAAAATTTCATTTCATTTTGAGAATTAATTCTAAGAAAATAATATTTGAAATATGCATACGTACAATATAAAAATTATTACTGCCAAATTTTTGGATAAAGAGCAGCTAATTAATATTAGGGATTTCAACTATTGTCCCAGTATTTGAGTTGCAACTGATGTGCCAAAGTCTCAATTGATGTGCTTGCTATTTGTAATTGGATGATAGAACAATTGCGGATAAACTGTTACATCAATTTGGACCTAAATACTGAATATGTTGGGATTATTATTGGAATATAAAATTACTTAAAAAAATTTTACTTCTATATTTTACTCATAAGAGGAGTTGAACCCTCTCTCATACAGAGAAAGAAAGTGATTTCCTGCGCAGTTATTGAATGGAAATTCAAAATCTTTGTACCTCTTGAGCATCACTATAAACTATAAAGACAAAATGAGATCTATTTTTCACTTGCAAACAATACAAGGATTTGATGATGATTTACAAGTTTAGTTAATTGCTTTTGTAAGATCCCATAACAATTATGTGATTTTCATGCTTCATTATAAACTTAATTTCATGCTTGCTTAGTTTTATCATCAACTTTACCTTCATTTGCCGAAGTATATAACTATTTGAAAATATTTAATGAAAAACAGATGAAGTACAAGATCAAGATTAAAAGATCACCGAAATACAACCGGATGGCCTTGCCTTGCAGGAACTGAACAAAATTACAAGATTCTTCAAGAAATTTTATTAAAAGATCAGTGTCAATGCACAACACCAGCAAAATTGATGAAGCTATGCTTAGGCGAAACCAATGGTAAAGGCAAGCTATATCTAAGCTGCATTCCTTGAATTCATCCGAAATGAAAACACTATTGATGCTGTTCATCATCTACCACACTTCCTCCAAACTGAAACAAAAGTCTCCAGAAACAAAATGAGCCAAATCTTTCATGAGGCCATGCATAACATATATAGCTTACTACTGTGAACACATTTCTGAAAAAACAACCTTGATACAAGCTCAACAAAATATCGACTCCCTTGGTCTTCCAATTTTTTTCTTGCCTTTAGGTTGCTCCATAAAACCTTCAGCCATCCATAACAAGGCCAGTGAAGTGATTCCTTGTCAAACTCATAATTCGCAGGAAACATAAAACAATATGCGAAGCATTGCTTCAAATGAGGAGGAAGATTATGATGCTTAATCCTAGAGACAAAAGAATGTCATATTCTTCATCTGGTAGATCCCAAATTCTTCTATTCCATACATCATACCATTGTCCTTCTTGTCTATAGCACAACAGGATTCCCAGTCTCCAAATTTGGAAAAGCACCGGTATGTATGTTCTCAAATGCCTGATTCATGAAGATTGACCAACATGTTGGATTCTTCATTCTATATTGGGTTTATATATGAATAATTATGTGTTGCAAACTGTCATATAAAGTTAAGTTCAATTAAAAGTGATATATTAAGATTTTCTGTAATTTGGGCTTTAATGTATCTGATAAGGTATGGGCCTTTAATATGTAGAGACTTAAAGGTAATTTAAGAAAGAGACCGGTACAATATACGAAATAAACTGGTACAACAAGTACAGCTGAACCACCCAGATCAGCTTCTTTCATCAAGCAACGGATTTCTTGCTTACATGGGTTAAAAGGTGGTCATAGATTAGAAGAAATCAGTTTCTAATAAGGGTAATTTAACAAGAGTCCTTGCTCCTCTTTGCTTTCTCTATTTTTATAATAGGCTAAAATAGAAATACTTAAAGATAACAGGAAAATTATCTGTGTAAGTGATTATGATTTCTAGATCACACGTAACATTTTATTCTTTTATGACATCTCATCCTTAGAGAGAATGCAGATAGAAACTTAAAAGATTCTCTAGGATAATATATTTATCTAGAAGACAAACCGCACAACTCTAGAGAGTAATTAAGTATTATGGATTTAAGTACACTTCCGTATATTCATTTATTAAATCTTGGTGATACAACATCAATGTTCCTGAGATTTTTAGGTGATGTTTTTCACCAAATCATTATTTTCTAATACAACAATCTTCATGTGGCAAGCATTCCAAATGATGAGCTGGAACAGAGTAAAATTGCTTTGCCATGTGCTGGACTAAATAAAATCATACATGCAAAACATGTAAAGCAGAGCAAATTGCTTTGCTATGTGCAGGCTAAATAAAACCATAAGTCTCTTTACTTTTGGAACCGGTGGCTCATACACCACACGCCTAAAAGCCAAGCACAATCTTAATTTTCCACAATATATGTAATATTACTTTTCTTGTTTTAAGTTGATTTGGTCATACATCAACCAAATAAAGTGAGGTTTGGAACATAGTTTTGGGTATGCTTAGAATTGAGGTACTTTTTTCTCAAAAATAAAATAAAATTAAGGTACTTTTAACTTTTAAGACAGTATTTTAAGTAATTATCAAATTCTTTAGTAACACAATTTTGCACTACAACTGTCACACAATAGCACCAAACGGAGCCTTAGTCTATCATCCAAACATCAAAATTATTGCACAATAATACTAAAGGGGCCTTAATCTACCGCTTAAGCATACACCACCACAACTATTATACAAAAATAACAAACAAAACCTTAGTCTACTATTTCAAGCATCCACCTACTACTACTGGTAAAATATTAAGAGGTAATTACAATAAATCATTTTTAACATTTATCACAAAGTAGAACACATATTTAAAAACTGACTTGTAAAAAGAGGATGCCTTGAAATTAATGAACCATCAACTAATTCATACTTCACACATATGAAATCCTAACAAAGTAGAACTCACCCTTTAAGTTTAATTTTTTTTTTTTTTTTTTGAAACTAAGGTCCATTGACATAGTTTGACCATTATTTCTATTTACACCTTAAGAGGCAAATATGATTCTTCCTTCAACCTAAACTAGTTCTTTTCTTCTTTTTTTCACCCTTTTCAGTTTTCCAATTTTTCTCCTAAACCCCAAATAAATCAATCTAAATTCATGAAATATGAACAAATCAACAAATCAAACAGTAATCCAAATTGTCATATACTTACACAAATCGACCAAATAACTTTGCTTTCATAATAGTTCACTTAGGCCTTACCTGATTACGACTTCACTGTTAAATTAAAGTAATCATGATTTTCAAGTAATAAAACGTGAAAAGAAATATATGTTCATGTGAAACCAACAATTCATGCATGTCACCAAATGGGGTAAAAAAACAAAAAAAAATTCATAACCTCAAGGTTTATTTAAACAGTCGTATATAGCCCTAAATTTCAGAAATCATCATACATACTTTCTTTTTTTACTATTATATCATCTTATTGTATTCAAATATTTTATAATAAATATAAATCATATATAAATTAAATTAAATTAAATATCAAAATAAATATAATTAATAAAGTAACATTTATATTATTCAAAGGTTTTCTTAATTTTATACTGTTTCAATCTATTTTGATAGACTTTATTAATACTAAAAATCCATTAACTCAAATTTTGACTTTAAAATTTTTACATGCCTTTCACATTCTGCGAATAGCTAGGACATTATGCTTGAGAATTTCCAAGAAAATATTAATTTATTATCATTTTATGGCATATGATATGTAATAAAAGGCTTCAAGAAAACTCATATTTTTTTAATTTTCCATTAGAGATATTCTAGAAATAGCTTTTTACGGATGAAATGCAAATTGGACTATATTGACTTTGAGTTTTTTTAAAGAATATAGATATAATATTAAAATAAATATTATATATAAAATAATGAAAATTTTGTAAATTATTTTAAATGTTTAGTATAATTATTTAATATTATTAATCAGATTTTATATAAGAATAATTTTGCAGGATTGAACAAATTGCTCGCTTTAAAATTACTGTTACATTATACATAAACGTAATATGTCTAAATCTTTGTTATCAGTTAGAATAAAATATTTATAAAGTCGATTCAAATATTAAAGTATTTTTTGGGCTTAAAATTCTGAAGTGTACGTACCATTAACATCACATAAGAAAAAATAATGACAGTGAAAAAAGAAAATTCAAGAAGTTGTTAGACTTATAATATCTCATAGGATATATACACACTCACATCATAAGGTCAACAAACACCATACATAATTTGTATTTAAATAATGTGTCACTAAAAAATACATCACTGAAAAAAAAAAAGATGCCTTTATTTGGTGTTTGTCAACTTTATCATCCATTATTAATGTGAATATTTTTACAATACCAATATATGAGTGATAAGTACTATCTCAATTTTAAATTCCAACTTTGTAATGAGTAATTTGTTAATAATGTAGGTTTTAAAGTAATTATTATTAGCTGTACTATAAAAATAAAATCAGTTAATAATACAAAAGACTAAAATAGAATACAGATGAATGAAATTTACTTATACACATATAAACATGTATATATAAAATTTTGATTGTATAAATGTAATAATGGATAACTAAAAATAATATTTGTGCTTTGTTAATTTTATTTCTTTTATTTAGTTATTATCGCAAAATAAATGATAACAAAATAAGGTGAAGAAGAAATATGGTAAATGAGTCTGTGTCTATAAAAAAAATTATAATAATAATAATGATCTCATTAAATTAATTCATTTTAAATCCAAATTGAAAAAAGATAGTTTTGAGTTCATATAATATATGTGATAATATAAACGGAATTGCATTAAGTGTAAAACTGATTTTCAAATTCAGATTTAAAAAAACTACTATTTTTTACTTCTTAAAATCCGTTGAAAAATGTGTTGATTTTTTCAGAAGTAATTTTAATAAAATTCCAGCGAAAACTAAAATTAGTTTATAACTTCTCAAATTTATTTTTAAGTCTCTTAGCAATAATCCCAAACATACCCTAAGTGTAACTTTACTGTTAATTAATTAATTTTTATAGAAAAGTTATGGAAATGTCCCAAAATAAAGGCCAATCTACCAGCCACCTACTTTTTTTTATAAAATTATCTGCTAAAATATGAATTCTACACAATAATTACCCTAACTAAGATGACAACCTAATTATGTTTGTCTGTTTATAACAAAAGATAACATCTGTCAATCATATTATTGCCTTAAGCACAGTCTATTGACTTTGTATTACTTGGAGGCAAATGTTATAAGAGCTCAATTTTTTTAGTATATAAATTTAACCAATTTTATAAGAGCACAATTTTTTTAGTATATAAATTTAACTTATATTTCGAGTAATTTTCATAAAATTTTCCTTTTTGTTTATTTCAACCGGGGGTATATGAACTTATTTAATTACTTTGATTAGTATTTCTTGACCCGGCCAAATTAAGTAAAAAGTCAATACAGTCCTTTCTTGGATCTCTCTTATTTTAATTTTGTTCCAAGGTTTATCTAGTTGAATTTAAGTTTATTATTGATTATAAAAACATATCATGATATCACACAGCTTACAAGCTGCCAGCCTGCCAAACTGTTATGATTTTTATAAGCCAAAAATCAAAATCGAATCAAACGTTAAGACTACTAATTCCATTTTGCTCAACACAAATCAACACTTCAGTTTACAATTTTCTCATCATCTTCATCGGGTACGTTTCATTAATTTCTCTTCTTTTTAAACTTCATATGTTTTCTGGGTATCTTTAATTTTTAATAATAATTTGATTTTTTATTTTTCTTTTTTCAGGGTCCTAAATGTTTTCAGATGGTTTCATTCAAAGCTCAATCCGCAAGCAGCAACGAAAAGTTTCCAAATTGCTGGGTTTCAGCATGACGCGGTTTCCAAAACTGGCTCTTCTTTTAATAGCTTTGCCCGTTCTATTCACAGTCGTTTTGATTTGTAGAGATAAAGGGTTCAATCCTATGGTTGCTGCTGGTAAGTTCATTCGCTTGTTTAGTTTAATTTTCAGGACTTCTGGGGGTTTTTGTTTTTTTTTTTTTATAATTTAATTCCTATATTATTCTTGAAGTAAAACTTGCAAGCCATATTAGCAACTGAGTATGTTCTGGATTGAAGTACTTGCTTTTAATTCATAGCTATCATAAATTGGAATTGCTAGCTGTTAGGTATAAGTAGTTTCTAAAATCAAGCACTTTAGCTACCGCTATACTTTTAGGATTAATCAGTTATTAGATGCTGTAATTACTGATCCTAAATGTTAATGTTTTTTATTTGTTTATATAATCAATACCTGTTTAGTTTATTTCTATGGTCAAATTTGCTTAAGGTCGGACTGCACTCTTGGAATAATTGGTGCTGCAGAAATGACTCGTAGCTTATATCTTTCGTCTCTTTATGTTCTTTATTATAAAGTGTTTCCCAGATCACAGCTGAGAGATTTTCTCCATGTTATAAGTTTATGTTGCTGTTTGATTTAATATTAAGCCTTTAAATACTATTGGATGCTAATGTTTGAGCCCTTGACAGTTAAACAATTGGGTCGGGTAATTAACAAGATAACAGAACTAGGTCTTGTGGTCTGTCTGGTTTTATTGAACCATTAGCTACTAGCTTTAAGGCTTTAAGTTTTTATATCAAGCCATTGGGTAAACTTAACTTAGGATCATTAGTATATTTATAATCTCGACTGTTGTCATTTCTGAGCATGCTCTTGTTAGTTGTTAATTGAAGTGCGTGTTGCTTGTAGATGAATATCATGTAGCACTTGGATTTTCCAGCATCACTTGCAATCTTGTCGCTGCTAATTACACTAGACTTTCCTTCCATTTTTCAGGATTAATACATGATTCATCTCAATCCACCAGTGATGCACTGCTTGGTGGACTTCTGGCACCAGACTTCAAGAGAAAATCTTGCTTGAGTAGGTACCAATCTGTCTCATATCGCAAATCTTCACCGCATAAGCCTTCCCCCTACCTTGTTTCCAAGCTACGAGAATATGAAAGGCTTCATAAAAGATGTGGACCTTACACCAAGTCGTACAAGAAGAGCATAAAAGAACTGGTATCTGGTCAAATTGATAGTTCTTCCGACTGTAGATACGTTGTTTGGCTAGCCAACTGTGGCCTTGGAAACAGGATATTGAGCATAACTTCAGCTTTTCTTTATGCTCTTCTGACAAACCGAGTTCTGCTCATTAATGAGGAATCTGACATGGCCAATATGTTCTGCGAGCCATTTCCAGATGCATCATGGTTATTGCCAGAGGACTTTCCCTTCAGGAATCAACTCAACAGTTTTGGACGGGATTATAATCAAAGTTTTGGGAATATGCTTGAGAACAAATTAATAAATACTTCAACAGAGTTGCTGCCTTCATGCCTTTATATCTATCTATCTCATGATTATGATCATCATGACAAGCTCTTTTTTTGTGATCAAGAACAAACTATTCTCAGAAACACACCGTGGTTGATAATGAAGACAAATATATACTTTCTTCCATCTCTTTTCCTGATGTCATCTTTTGAGGAGGAACTAAACAAGCTATTTCCAGACAAAGAAATGGTTTTCCATCACTTGGGTAGGTACCTTTTTCATCCCTCGAATCAAGTATGGAAACTAATCACTAGCTACTACAAAAAATACCTGGCCAAAGCCGAAGAGCGAATTGGCATCCAAATAAGGATATTTGATAATGAAACCAGTCCTTTACAACATGTTATGGATCAACTTTTGACCTGTACTTATAAGGAAAAACTGTTACCTCGAGTGGATATGGGAAAATCCATAGTCACTCCGTCTGGAAAAGGGAAATCAAAGGCTGTTCTTATAACATCGTTGATCCCTTATTACTATGAGAAGATGATGAATCTGTACTCGAAGCATCCAACTTTGAATGGAGAAGTCATTGCTGTCAATCAGCCTAGTCATGAAGAAGAACAACAGTCCGAGAATAACGTGCACAACCAGAAGGCATGGGCTGAAATCAATCTTCTAAGTATGATGGATGTTTTGGTTACAAGCGCTTGGTCAACGTTTGGCTATGTGGCACAAGGATTAGGAGGTAAGAAGCCGTGGATTCTGTACAAGATAGAAAATAAAACAATCCCAGATCCAGTTTGTGGTCGGGCCAAGTCATTGGAGCCTTGTTTTCATGCTCCTCCAATTTATGATTGCAAGGCAAAACGGGAAGTGGATACTGCTACTATTGTTCCATATTTGAGGCACTGTGAGGATATATATTGGGGAATTAAGCTTTTCAATAGTACTTATTAGTAGCTGTAGCTGTAGTTGTAGTTGTAGTTGTAGTTGTAGCTGTAAATGATTTTCATACTTGGACTAGTTCTGCCGATATTAGGAATGGTTATGTTAACATCATTTTAGGATACACACGTACTGATGTAATACTAAACATATTTTTGATTGAAGGTTATACGAGATCATACATATTTTTTACTTCCTTTTTGACAATTGAAGTGAGTCTAGGTATTGAAGGTATCTTTAGGATTCTATACTTCTACAACTAGAAGAAATTAGATGACGTGAGAATTTGATTAATACTCAAAAAATAAATAACGAACACACTTATTAGTGTTGCATACGAGCTTTTAGCAGAAACTATTTCATGTTGAATGGAGGTACAAATATTCTATTTAGCCTTATAAGAACAATCAGGCCCTAATAAGCTCAAACAAGGTTATAAAACCAAGTGATCTACTCTGTGGTTGTGGGGAAGTGATTCTGATATAATTCATAATAGAGTGTTGCTGTTGGCACCTCCCTAGAATTCGGTTGAAACGCCATTTTCATGTTTATAGCTTTATTCTGAGTTAAAATTACATAAAAGGACAAAATAAAATTTTAATTACTTTTTGTTACTAATTCTTCAAACCCAATCAATTACTTTATTGGGATTTTTATTATTTTCCTTTAATTTCTTATTATATCTTTTTGCAAACAAAATAATTGCCCACTTGTTGAAGAAAATTTAATAGATTTAATAAATTTTATTTATTTTTTATATAAAGATTTGATAAACTACTTGCAGGTTTTCTCTTAATTACTTCAAAATGAATCCAACACATAGTAGATACTG
Source organism: Clausena lansium (assembly GCA_030449835.1). NCBI lineage: Eukaryota > Viridiplantae > Streptophyta > Magnoliopsida > Sapindales > Rutaceae > Clausena > Clausena lansium. The sequence continues at coordinate 524,766 of JASUUF010000397.1, forward strand.
AAAAAAAAGAGTTTATGATGTGAGGGTGTGAACTGTGAAGAGATTGTAAGAAAATAAATATATGGATTGGGGTTTAATTAATTTTGTATTTGTAGTTTTATGTAATTTTATCTAGTAAAAATGCCGTTAATGTAAAGATGGGGTTTGATAAGGATATTGAGCGGGTGCCAATAGTATCACTCTTCATAATATAATTATAAGGTATTATAACATTTAGGGTCTGTTTGAAATTATTTTTAGGAGGTTCAAAAGTATTTTGAAAAATTAAAAGTTGATTTTAGTATTTAGTAAATTTTTTAAAAATCACTTTTTGTAAAATCACCCCATCTTTCAGTAGATTTTGAAAAGTAGAAAAGAAGTAGCCTTTCAAAATCTGATTTTGAGAATCAGTTTTATATTTAATATAATTCCATATATATCCTCAGATAAATTATAAACATCTAAAATTATCCTTATTAATTAGGAAATAAAATCATTAACTTTATAGAGATTATTATTATTACCAATTATATTGAGATAAGAAAATAAAAATAAAATATTTATTTTAGTTATCAATTATTAGATACACAATAATAAATATTTTATATAATGTTGATGAATGTGTATATAAATTTTATTCAACATTATGTCTAATTTAGTATTTGTATTCTTACAACAGCTTAACAGTAAGATTTATCAAATACATACTACTACTTTTAAAACTCACGGCAGTTTTAAAAATAAAATTTACTAAATATTTAATTATTTTTAGTGTTTAGTTACAACTTGATGGATCGTTTGTCAATAAAGTTTTTGAATTCAAGTCTTTGTGTAACACATAATTTGAAAAGTCATAGTATTTTCAACGTAGAGTAATTATTTCAACGATTATGATTGGATAAGCCACACAATTTAAAATCATAAAATGGGTAAATAAAAAATAACATATTTGATTATTCCCTTAAAAAGAATTTTGGTTGCTCGATGCTTGAACTTAATAGTTTTTAAATAAAAGAAAGTGAAAAGAACACCCACACTCAGGGGTGACAAAAAGTGGGCTTAGGCTGGGCTTTTCTAAGGTCAGGCCTAGGGATGGCAACTTAACTCGGACTCGACTTAGACCCAGACGAATCCAGACAGTTCGGGCCGAGTTCAACCCGTACTAAATTTTAAAAAATTCGGTATTCGAATACAATATTGCTGACCCGGACATATCAGGGTCCAGTTTTGGGTGAACCCACATATCCAAAACGCGGACCCGAATCTCTTATTTTAATACAAATAGAAACATAAAAAAAAAACCCTAGTTTCATCATTTTCTCATGCTCAATGTGCTCACAACCGCTGCTGCCAAAACGCCAAAAATTTCCTTTCTCTTCAACTCGTGCTCATCTCCTCATCATTGTGCTCCACTTTTGCGACTCTATTCTTTGTCATCATCATCATCATCATCAAAACGCCACCGTCATCATCGTCAGCAGCATCATCAAACGGCACCGTCATCATTATCAAGCACTGTGTTCATCATCATCAACAGCTGTCGCGACCAGTATTAGCTCTGATGCAGTCAGTAGTTTGCGAATAGCAACCAGTCGCTTTCGTCGGACGCAGATCCTTCAAGTTGAAGTTCATGAATCGTGAGTTTCTGTGTTGTTATGATTCATTCTTTGAAATAATTTTGACTGTTGCTGTTAATGGATTTGAAATGGTATCCTCAAGATTTGAACTTTGAATTGTAAACTTATTTTATGGATTTATATTTGTGGATGCTTTATTACTAAGAAACATTGAAATTTAAAATCTGTATTTGGAATGTTTTGTAACCTGGAGATATATTTTAATTTTGATTTTTGATTTTTTTAAATTTTACTCACTGATCTAGGTTTAAAATTCGGAATTCAGGAACCCAGATACAAAAAATTCAGATTTTATCCAGGTTCAGCTTTAAAAAATGACATCCGGGTCCGGAACCGAGATTTTGCCATCCCTAGCCAGGCCCAAGCCTGCATTATTACTAACAAGCCCAGTCCCTTTAAAGGTCCGTCCAAACTCAGGCTGGGCCTGGCTTGGCTTTCCAATTTAATTTTAAATAAACTTTTAATAAAATAAAAAAATATTTAAATTAAAAATAATTATCTAATACATAATAGAATAATAATCCAATACACAAAATATTAGTAATACGACATAATAAATCACAAATACTAATAAAAAACATATTAATTTAATTTTTTTTATTTTTAATTTTTTTATTTATAAATTAAAAAGTTCGGGCTTTCTTAGGCCCTTAACCAAGGTCACTAAATGTGGACTTTTTATTTTTAAGCCCATATGCAGGCCCAATCCATGCGGACCGTGCTTTAAGCCCGTGGGCCTAAACCGGCCCCGGCTTTTTTATCAACCATACCTACACTCAAAAGTTTGAAATAATAGTTATATATATTTCTAAATTTTTAATAAGGGACATCAATACCTTATTTTGACTATAAAACCCTTTGTAGATAGTAACTAAAAAAATTGACTTTAAAAGTTTTTAATACATACAACTTAAATAATTTAATTTATCTAGTAGACTAATAATATTAGAATTTTTTTAATAGATAAAATAATTTTTAAAATATAAATTATTATATTTATTTTAATAATATATTTGTATTTATTATAAAAATTTTAAATAAATCTCAGGGTTCAATCAATTTCACAATTAATAAAATACATCGCATGTATTAATAATATTAAAATTATTTTATATAACATTGAAAAATAATTTAAATTTTATATATTTATTTTAATATTATGTTTCGGTTTATTATAAAATTTAGTTTAATATAATATAAGATTCTAAAGTATTAAAATATTTTTTAAATATTAAAATTATTTTAAAATATATATTGTTATATTAATTTTAATATTATATTTCCATTTATTATAAAATAATAGAGTAAATTTTTTTTCTTGTGTTAATAAAGCCAATAGATATTATGATAAAAAACGAAGTCTTAGTATTTTTTATTGAAAATTTAAAAATCTACATAATTATTTTCTCAAATTTTGAGGTAGAAATATCCTTTTTTAAAAAATAAAAATAAAAATGTTGGGAAAATGATGGGAAAACCAATCCCGACAAGATTTTAATAAAAGCTCACGCATCGTTTTCCCTTGACTTTTAAAAAAGGAAAAAATTAAATTCAACCGAAACCACGTATTTTTAAACGAGTTTTTTTGTTTTTTTTTAGCAGTTAGTGGTACATACGTGAGTCCACAAAATGCAGGCTGGTGGTTGGTTCTAGTCTTTGCATGTGCTTGACACATTGGCTGGATGAGAATTCAGGCCAACAGTTTGTCTCCATTAAATATTGGTCAGTTGGATTAATTAAGAAAATTTCTACAAACAAAATGTCACTTGCGTGATACTGCCGTCGAGTCTTTCCACTTCCATTGACTTGATTGGGGCCACTAGGATAAGATAAGAATCCAGTCAACAAATTGAGGAAACCCATGCACTTTGGCTATAGTCTTCGTTTGCTTATGGGGAAAATGTCAGAATAATCATTACAGCGAATTTATTGGTACAAATTATAAGTGTCCAAAACGGTCCGCAAAGTTTCAGAAAAACGATGATGAAGATAATAATAATAATAGTAGTAGTAAACAATTTTTGGAGCTCGCTGCCTTACAGAAGGTGCAGCTCCCTGACAAATCCACCGTGGATTCCACTTGGGGCTTATTGTTGGGTATTATTCATGTGAGAAACTGTAAAGTAGCCCTCGCCGTAATACTTAATTGCCATCCCTATTATTCAAAGTCTCGGATCGCTGAGTTAAAGTTTCAAGTCATGGAAGATTTATAAGTATTCATTTAAACTCTCGCTCTTGAAAAAATGAGTTCTGTTCAGTGTTTGCGTATATAACGGGCAAAATACAAAGACTCAACTCGATTAATGTTCCACCATCTGATATCACTTATTAAAGCTGATTAATCATGGTGGAGCCACCGATCACACACGCACTTGCTTGTTATTTTAAATAGGTAATCCCTTTCTTTTGTCTCTCTTCTTTACCACTGTCTGGTTGATGAATGTAAATTATTATCCTGACAGATAAAGCATTCAAACTTGCAAGCCGCCAGCCGATCAAATATGACTACTTCCATTTTCTCATCTTCATCTTTCTATGATTCCATCTTCATTGCGCACGTTTCATCAATTTCTCTTCTTTTGAACTTCGTTTTTTTTTTCATTTTGGGTATCATTATTATTAATAATATATATATATATATATTAATCAATATTTTCAGGGTCCTAAATGTTTTCAGATAGTTTCATTCAAAGCTCCATTCGCAAGCAACAACAAATCGTTACAAAATTGCAGCGTTTCAACATGACACGGTTTCCCAAACCGGCTGTTGTTTTAGTAGCTTCGCTTGTTTTATTCATTGTCTTTCTTATTTGCAGAGATAGTGAGTTGGATCGATTCACTGGTGTTGGTAAGTTCGTTGCTTATTTAGTTCGATAATTTAAACAAAACTTTCAAGCCATATTAGCAACTGGGTATGTTCTGGAAGGAAGTACAAGTTGTTACTGTACTTTCAGAATTAAGCAGAAGTGCAATAGTCAGGATTAAATGTTATTTGGTGCTTCCAAAATTGACTTGTGCTTCTTAAAAAAAATATTGTATTTGACTGTACATACGTTAATGCATGTCGAACCATTACCCACTAGCACTTATCATCATTAGTATATTTAGAAACACAACAACGGTCATTTCTTAGCATGGTCTTGTTAAATTCAAGTGCGTTTTGCTTATGTATGAATTTCTTTTAGATGATGAACTAAATTTCCATTTTCTAGGTCTCAATGATGATTTATCTAAAGTCACCGGTGAGAATGATGATGAACTCACCAGTGACAAACTTCTTGGCGGACTTCTGGCACCAAACTTCAAGAAAAGATCTTGCTTAAGCAGGTACCAATTCTTCTTATATCGAAATTCTTCACTGCATGAGCCTTCTAGGTACCTTATTTCCAGGCTACGAGATTACGAAAGGCTTCATAAAAGATGCGGACCATACACGGAGTCATACAAGAAAAGCATAAAAGAAATGGTGTCTGGTCGAATTGATAGTTCCTCCGAGTGTAGATACGTTGTTTGGGTAGCTAAATGCGGCCTGGGAAACAGGATGCTGAGCATAGCTTCAGCTTTCCTTTATGCTCTTGTTACAAACAGAGTTCTTCTCATTTATGAAGAACCTGATATGGCCGATGTTTTCTGTGAGCCATTTCCAGATGCAACATGGTTATTGCCGAAGGACTTTCCCTTCAACTATCGACTCTCCCGTTTCAAGCAGAAGTATGGAAAAAGTTTTGGGAATATGCTTAAGAACAACAATACTAAGATAAGTGTTTCTAAAGAGCTGCTGCCATCACACCTCTATCTCTATCTATCCCACGATTACAGTCACCACGACAAGCTGTTTTTCTGTGATGAATATCAAATGACTCTCAGAAACATACCGTGGTTGATTATCAAGTCAAATGTCTATTTTCTTCCATCCCTTTTCCTGATGCCATCTTTCGAGGAGGAGCTGAACAAGATATTTCCGGACAAAGAAACAGTTTTTCATCACTTGGGAAGGTACCTTTTCCATCCTTCAAATCAAGTATGGAAACTAATCACTAGCTACTACAAGAAATACCTGGCTGAAGCCGAAGAGCGAATTGGCATCCAAATAAGGATATTTGATAAGAAAACTAGTCCTTTTCGACAAGTTATGGACCAAATATTGACCTGCACTTACAAGGAAAAATTGTTACCTCAAGTGGATATGGCAAAATCCATGGTTGCTCCATCTGGGAAAGGGAAATCCAAGGCTGTTCTTATAACATCCTTGATCCCTTCTTACTACGAGAAACTGAAGGATATGTACCTGAAGCATCCAACTTTGAACGGTGAAGTGATTAACGTTTATCAGCCTAGTCATGAAGAGAAGCAACGGTTCATGAATAATGTACACAACCAGAAGGCAATGGCCGAAATCAATCTTCTAAGCATGATGGATGTTTTAGTCACAAGCGCATGGTTAACCTTCGGCTATGTGGCACAAGGTCTTGTAGGTAAAAAGCCAATGATTCTGTACAAATTAGAGAATAAGAAAATCCCAAATCCGGTTTGTGGTCGGGGCATGTCTCTGGAGCCTTGTTTTCATTCTCCTCCAATTTATGACTGCAAGGCAAAACGTGAAGTGGATACCGCGACAATTGTGCCATATTTGAGGCACTGTGAGGATATTCGTTGGGGAATTAAGCTGTTCAATAGTGCTTGAATCAGTCAGTAGCTTTAAACATTTCCCACTCTTGGATAATTTATTCAGCAGGTGTTCATGTAATACTAATCATGTTTTTGGTTCCTTAGTAGCTAAAATGGGCATTTTACATATATAAGATGACTGCCTCAATCGGCATTGTCGATTTTGTTGTCGCGTTACAAAAAGATAACATTTCAATATAATCCAGATAACGGCCGTCCAACTTGCAGAACAAATACAACAAAAGATCAAACCACAAATGCGCATACAAATGCGCATAAGGTATCAATACAATAAAAGATGCTGATGCCTCCTTTCAAATTACACTGTAAAAGAATAACAATGATAAATCAAAAAAGGGCTATAAGATGACAACGGAATAAATTATAATCTCGGCTTGGTATACCGTTGTTTCTATTGCCACCGGGTAAATTTTTAACCTCCTATCACCAAGAGGATTCGAACACGATCAAGTGGTCAACTAAGGAAAGCTGCTTAAAACCACCCGAAAGTTGAAGTTCTAAATTGTTAAAGTTCTAAATTATAGGCAAGATCGTTAAGTATTATATACGCTCTTCCCTAGAAAGCAAAGTCCGCCATAAAATTCAATATCTTCTAGCCTGCATGCTCAAGCATTTAATATTACAATTTGCAGTTGCCAGCCTGCCAAGAATCTTTTGCTCCACATAAAATATTGTGCCTACTTCCATTTTGCTCCACACAAATCAAAATATCTTTTTACAATTAATTTCTTCATACTCTTTTCTTTTTTTCCATCTTCATCGAGTGCGTTTGAACATGACAAGGTTTCCAAAACTGGCTGTTCTTTCAATAGCTTTGCCTGTTTTATTCATACTTGTTTTGATTTCCAGAGATACAAGATTGAATCCATTCATTGGTGCTGGTAAGTTCATTGCTTGTTTATTTCAATTTCAAGACTTTTGTTTTTGAATTTAATTCCTGTATTGATCCTGAAATAAAACTTGCGGCAAATGTAAATACAATATTGATTTAGTGGGCAATGAAACTCACTTGACACTGTCAGGTGGAGCTGTCCTAAACACCTTTATCAGAAGTGTCTGTTTGTTACGTATGAATTTCTCATAGAACTTATGCGTAGCATCGCTTAAAATTCACAACTTTAAAAAACTCATGATCTAATGGGTGATGGTACTCACAAAGATATTGTTAATAAGTTATTATTTGTTATTATAATAATCCTAATTGTCCAGGTTTGAAGTTTATTTGTGTAAACATAAGATCACAGCTGAGAGAGGTATACTATGTTACAAGTTCATGTTGCTATATGATTTAAACCTTTAATTTTAAACACTATTAGATGTTAATGTTGGAGATTTTATCTAATTTTGCCAGTCTTATTGGATTTCTTTTACATGTGAGAGTTTTTCTTTGGCCCTAATCTTCTGTTAATGTTGAACTGTGACCTACTAGCTTCAAGTTTTTAAATCAAGTGACTCACTCTGGGCATCATTAGTGTATTTAGAATCTCAACTATGAGGATTTCTGAGCATGGTCATGTTCATAGAAGTGCCTGTTGGCTGTTGCTTGTGTATGAAGTAGCATAACCTGAAATCTTTCAGCTGCTAATTACACTAGGTTAATTGTCTTTCCATTTCTCTTGTTCAGAAGACGAATTATCTAAACTTATCAGAGAGAATGAACTAGCCAGTGAGGATGAACTCAACGGTGAGAATCAACTCACAAGTGACAAACTTCTTGGTGGACTTCTGGCACCAAACTTCACAAAAAGATCTTGCTTAAGCAGGTACCAATCCATCTCATATCGAAAATCTTCACCATATGTGCCTCCTTTGTACCTTGTTTCCAAGCTACGAGAATATGAAAAGCTTCATAAGAGATGTGGACCTTACACCGAGTCATACAAGAATAGCATAAAAGACATGGTGTCTGGTCAAAATGACAGTTCCTCCGAGTGTAGATACGTTGTTTGGATAGCCAGAGCTGGCCTGGGAAACAGAATATTGAGCATAGCATCAGCTTTTCTTTATGCTCTTCTTACAAACCGAGTTCTGCTCATTAATGAAGAATCTGACATGGCCAATCTGTTCTGTGAGCCATTTCCAAATGCTACATGGTTATTGCCAAAGGACTTTCCCTTCATGTATCGAATCTCCCATTTCAAACAGAATTATGAGAAGAGTTATGGGAATATGCTTAAGAAGAATAAGATAAGTGCTTCAACAGAGTTGTTGCCAACGCACCTATATCTCTACCTGTGTAATGATTACGATCATCATGACAAGCTGTTTTTCTGTGATCAAGAACAAACTATTCTCAGAAGCATACCGTGGTTGATTATGAAGTCCAATCTCTACTTTCTTCCATCTCTTTTCCTGATGTCATCTTTTGAGGAGGAACTAAACAAGCTATTTCCAGACAAAGAAATGGTTTTCCATCACTTGGGAAGGTACCTTTTTCATCCCTCAAATCAAGTATGGAAAGTAATCACTAGCTACTACAAAAAATATCTGGCTGAAGCTGAAGAGCGTGTTGGGATCCAAATAAGGATATTTCATAAAAGCAATAGTCCTTTTCAACAAGTTATGGATCAAATTTTGACCTGCACTGATAAGGAAAAACTGTTACCTCAAGTGGATATGGGAAAATCGATAGTTGCTCCATCTGGAAAAGGGATATCGAAGGCTGTTCTTATAACATCTTTGATCCCTTCTTACTATGAGAAAATGAAGAATATGTACCTGAAGCATCCAACTTTGAATGGTGAAGTGGTTGCTGTTTATCAGGCTAGTCATGAAGTGAGACAATGGTCCACGAATAACGTGCATAACCAGAAGGCATGGGCCGAAATCAATCTTCTAAGTATGATGGATGTTTTAGTCACAAGCGCATGGTCAACATTCGGCTATGTGGCACAAGGTCTCGGAGGTAAAAGACCATGGATTCTGTACAAGACAGAGACACAGAAAATCCCAGATCCTGTTTGTGGTCGAGCCATGTCAATGGAGCCTTGTTTTCATTGTCCTCAAGTTTATGACTGCAAGGCAAAACGTGAAGTAGATACTGCCACTATTGTTCCATATTTGAGGCACTGTGAAGATTTGTATTGGGGAACTAAGCTGTTCAACAGTTCTTCTCAGTAGCTCTAGTTGTAGCTTTAAATATTTTTCATTCTTGGACAACTTCTGCAGGTAATAGGAATGGTTGTCTTGACATTTTTTCAGGACACTTCATACATGTATTGATGTAACACTAAACATAATTTTGAATACACTTAATAGTGTGTTACATTATATGAACTTTATCAGAATAATAAGGCCTTTGCAAGATGAATCAAGTTAATAAAACCAAGTGATCTGCTGCCTTTGTATTTGTGGGAAAGTGATTCTCATATTGAAGTTAGTTTGCCACTCCATAGGGCTATTAAAAGATTTTGGTGACCCAGAAGCAAGCACAGAAGCTTCCATTTAATACTTTAATATTAGTAAAATTTATATCATTTTCTTACCAAATAACATAATTGTGCTTGTGTGCGATAAAAGCAAAGGAGATTCAGGAAGAATGAAAAAACAGGCAGCATATTCAAAAGCCAGAAACAACTAGATTCATTTATGATTGGTAAAGCAGAAACAACCATCAACACAGCCAACCAAACATCAAGGACCAGGAATCTGTGTTTTCTTTTCCCCTCATCTCCCAGAATTCAATCACTAGTCCTAAGGAGGAGAAGTAACAAACTGTCTAGGCACACTAAATATGTCTTTCTCTGCAAATGGAGAGGTCCACTCACGCAACCCACCTGCAGATGATGTTTCTGTAACCACCCCATTATCCTGCAACCCTGACATACATGTGCCATTTGCACCGCCCATCCTCATGCCAGAACTATTCCTCAATAAAGAAGAAATCCCAAACCACAATCCATTAGGTTTCGGTGATGATGATAAGCTTGTGCTCGTATCCAAGGTCCAATCTATACTGGTGTAGTCGCACTCTGGCATCAACCCCCCTGTATTCCAATCTACATGTGACGACGAGCCTAAAGTTCCAGCAGAGCCCCAACTCGCAAATAGTCCAAGAGAAGATGGCACCGCTAGTGAAGGTGAAGACATACCCGTTGCACTCCATGAACCTCGAGGCTTGGATGGAGCTGTAAGCGAAGGAGATGAAGAACCTATCGAGCTCCACGATGATCCCAAACCCGCTGATATAGACTCTACCGGGTTGTGCATGTATGGGATTTCTTTATAAGGAGCTTGTTGGTAGAACAGCTCTGAACTCTGGTTTTCTGTGCCAAGAGTTCCAGTACCTTGAAGTATCTTTGCATTTGGCCTTACATTTTCAACAGCTGGAACATTTTTTGCATACCATCCAGCAGTTACTTGAGGTGATGAAGCTACACTAGAGGCTGGGATCTGCTTGGCATTCATGGATTGAGGACGCTGCATCACAATTACAGGCTCCCTTACTTGCTGGATAGTTTTCACCTCATTTCCAGCAACAGCTTGCCGAGCCTCTACTTTTGTAGGAGATACTAAAGGCATATGTGCTGCCGCTGTCAATGAAGCAGAAGGACTTGAACCACTAGCAGCCCACCTTTTATCTGCCAGCGGCTTTGATTGATTTGGAACTGGAGACTGCAGGTTTCTACTTCCAGTTTCTGTATATGTTATTGCAACTGTAGCTGCTGCCTTGGTATAGTTAAAATCTCGTTCATTCCTTCTCTGCTGTATCGTAATTGGAGCTAAAAGTTTTTCTTGTGGTCTCACCATGCTCTTGGTGTCAGCAGCGTCATCTGGCCTTGGTGGAGTAGCTGGCGGTTCCTGCTTCTGCACTTTTATAGTATCTTCTGCCTTATCAAGATCACCTTCACTAGCAACAACAGCTCTTTCAACCTCCTGCTTTGAACATTTATACCTCAGCTCTATGTCCGAGATACGTGCAAGCTCCTCACTAATATCAATTTTCAAGTTCCCACTACTTTCAAGCTTAGGGTCCGTATTTCGAGCTTCTTCTTCACTCACCTCAAAAAGCCAGTTGACAGATTCCTCCACCCTGCCCTCATTCAACATAAGGGCCAAGGTTGCTCGCTCAGAAGAGAACCCCATCGCCACAAGCTGCTGAGAAAGTGCTTCCAGTTTTCTTGACATTAGATAGCCACAGCAGCGCTCATGCAACTCCTGAGCCCGCTTCTCTCTCTGACGCTGGTGCTTTTTCTCATTCTTTAAACGAATCTTTTCTCGCCTGTCATTGTCGGAACCAGGAATTGGATCTTGACGAGAAGAATTGGCAAACTTCTCTTTTGGGTCTTCTGACTCACCCGAGCAGCTGCCATTATTTGAAACTGAATCATACTCTGATACCGTTCCATGTGGTCTACTAGAGTGGTCATCTGTGTCATCAATATTCCGGAACCGACCATTATCATGGTAAGGAGGAGAAGTAGCAACTGATGAAGTATCTAGGGTGTGGAATGTTCCTGAGATTGGATTGTAAGCACTTGCGGGAACTCCATTTCCAGCATTGGTAGATCCAGAAGACTTAATTGAAGCCTTTTGTTGCTCCTTGGAAGCTTTTCCGGAGGGCTTAGACTTGGATTTTGATGCTGGAGACATCTCCCTCAATTAAGAGTAAGCGATATCCTGAAAAGATTAATAGGGTACAAAATAGACTTATATTATCCAAATAATCAAAAGGATCAATATAGAAAAACTCTATAAGAACAACCATGATTGGAAAACAATCCACAAGTACAAAGAAACCTTCTTATCTCACATTTCATTCATGCATCATATATCAAAAATACAAAGGCTCCAACGGGATTTTGTGAAAATGACATAAAGAAGTTTGGACAAGTCAAACATTCCATTAATTCAGTAAAGCAGGCAATACAAAGGGAAAAAAATAAAGTCGTCCAAAGCCATGAGAACCTAAACAAGCAACTGGACATGTTGCATCTCGTCAACGTAGGGAGCGAGTGTACCCATCTTCCGCATTCAAAGCATAACAAAATTTTCAATTTCTAAAACACAGATATATATTTTCAGAAGGAGAAAACATATTTATGTTCTGAATTCAAACACTCATGAAACACATCTTATAATGTAATAAGTAACAGTGCTGCCATTTAAGTCTAATCACTGCTTATACCTTGACTGATAATCTAGGAAAATAACCCACAATTTTAAGTTAGGAAACTATGGATCAATTCTTAATTTTGTAATAAAGGAAGAAACTCATATCCCATCTGGATAAGAGAGAGAGGAGTGTCGTATCAACAAACACCAAAATACCAACCATGAGGAAATAAACTTACTGAATACTAAATTATAGTTGGCACTTTAATGTCAAATATCAACAAGAAAATGAGTACATTTCAAACTGTTTAGTCCATTAATTACACAGACACTCCTGAGCTTTCTAGACGAAACTGAAGCAATGCCCTAAAAGACATTAACCCGAAAAAGTGACAGGAAGAAAGTGACTAGAGATAGAAGGAATCAATCCTACCAAAACACCCTCCACATCCCATTCCAAACTAGAAGAGCCAGAAGGCTGCAAAGAAGAAAAAATCGGATTGGCCAGAAACAAGAGCCAGAAAGAGTCCACTAGTAACAGGTACAAGTACCAGAATGAATGACTAGGGCCAGAAAGAAATTCCTCTAACCCTGACCGGTTGGGAAGTGGGAAAGGGTAGGAACTGGGGAAAGTAAAATTCCAAATGCAAAATGTATGTAACAATTGCACCATTTAGATCTACAATCTACAATTAGAGAAGCAGCCAACAAAACACATACACAAAAAAGATAAATGGCCAAAAAATTAGAAACATAGATACAAATCTCATTGCTACACCCAATTATTCAAATCATTCATATAATTTATCAATGGCAGGAATCGACCAAACAATCATTATTTCCATCCAATTTAACCATCAAATATGTCAAATAAATATATACCATTTAGTTAAAACCCCATATAGATAAAAATAAATAAAAATAAATAAATACGTCAAAAATAAATAAATACCATATAGATAAAACCCCTAACATTCAACAAAGCAAAAGGCAGATATCAATATATCATAACACAGAAAAAAACCAGTACATAAAAACCCACATAAAAAAGAATTAGATGACTCAAGAAAAATTAAAAATTGACAACATCTCCAGAGATTATTAGCTAGAATGCAACATGCCAAAACAAATTTCAATAATGAATAATTCTAAAACATACACAATGCGTATCAACATGCAACATTACAATTCAATGCCATATTCGCCATTCTTATACAAAAAAATTCAAATACCCAACACAAAATGTAAAATCCCCAAAAAAGAACAACAGAAATGAAACCCAAAAAGGGTTAGATCTCTCACGGTTGAATTTTACAACCCTAAAATGAAACCAAGAAATAGATCAATATCAACAAATAACAGCCGCCCACAAATAAAAAACGAAACCCTAAAAACAAAATCCAAAAATTAATTAATTAATTAGACAAATCGAAGATCCAACAAAGTGATAAACATGAAGCTAACAGTAATAATTGCAAAATTTCCACCAAAAAAAACGAACCTTAAAACGGAGAAATCGAAGATTATGATGATTGAAGAGTTGTTTCCTGTGTGTTAAAGTTCGTTCGTTTTATCGCTTCTTTGTTTTCTCTATCGCTCGTTATGTTTTAGCCCTTTCTTCTTCTTATTTTTAATTTTTAATTATATGTTTTGTATTTTTAATTTTTTATTTTATATTTAAGGGTGATTCCCTCACAAATATTGTTTTTGTACGCGAAATTACAATTGTATTTATTTAAATGTAGGGTTTCAGTTCCGGCGTTTTTCATTTTTTCCCTTTTTTGTTTGTTTTGCCTAAAATAAGGATCTCGTTTTTCCTTTTTCCTTTTTATCATTATTTTATTTTTTATTATTTTTTGAAAAAAAGTTTTTAATTTTAACTTTTTTGGGTAAAAACATCTAATTCCCTTGGTTTTTTAAAAATATATGGAAGGATATAATTTATAATACACATTTTAAAACATGTCCTTATTCGGTGCAACTTGCCATAAGATAGTAATTTCCTAATATGGTTATTGAACAAGTTAAATGAGACTTAAGCATGTTACTCGTTTAACATACACTAGCTACCTACTCAAATTCTAATCAATTTTAGATATATGCGAGTGAAAAATCAATTTCTCTAAACATAAACCCGCACAATTATTAAACAAGTAATACCAACATTGCACGATTAATAGTCATGTTATCTTAGTTCAACTCGAACTCGCTAATTTTGTGTTATGTTTTTGTTGCAAATAACTACTCATACGATCATTACATTTCTTAAAAATTTGTTCATAAAATCAAATATTTCATTATCTTATATTTGAAAGTAGATGTTCAAAGATTTTTTAGTATGACAATCAAATCATTGATTTTATATTATCTGATTCTCAACAAAATCTAAAAATAAGAACACACAAAAAAATCATACACCATAGAATTTAGGGATTACTTGTGATTTTATTAAAATTTAGGGATCTAGATGTTATTACACCGTAAAATTTTTGTTTATTTTTTTTCATTTAAAATGAAGAATAATCCAGATAGACCGGGAAAATAATCGTTAACGGAAACTGTTAAGATCCCATGTACTGCGCATTGCCACCGACTAAAAATATAATTTCCCCTATCACAAATAACCGACTTACCCGTAATTTCTTTGTACACCTTAAATGACATGTCGGTTCACAAGCTAAGACCAAACTACTTCTTCACTTCTTGTGCACATGTAGCCTCTTGGCTTCTTCGGATGTTTTTGTGAGGCTCCAACGATGAGGTGGAGCGACAATCACGGGCTTTTCAATTTAAATTATAATTTACTTCGTATTTTAATACTTAAATAATTTGTATTTACTGTTTTTCTTACAGTAGATTCTATTTTATTTATTATATATTTAAATTATTTTTTTCATTTACTGTTTTATTTTACAAGATATTTAACTTAAAATATTTTGTAAAATTCATTATGTGTACGTAAATATACAAAACTATTAATATCTTATAAATATAATTAATTGATAAACTGTTTTGAATATTAAAAAAATTGATAAACTACATAAAAAAAAAAATCAGTATCTCAGCGAGTAGCCCATGATAAAACTAACATAGTTAAAGTAAATCATTGCAATGTATATAAAGTAGTTCTCTTTCCGAGTAAGTTTGACGACACTTCCGTGTAAGAATGCGCATGGTTGAATACTTCTCTTTGGCCAGTTGGTTGGCTACCTCAACGAAGATCTGGAAGATAATAACTCTCGCTCTTCTATGGTCCCCAATAGCATTCGGAGGGGTAATAATTTATACTCTTCATCTCTATGTAAAAACACAATGAACAATATTTAACACAACAAAACTTCTATTCTCACATAAAATTCTTACCAACACATCAAGTGAACTCTGTGGGAACTGCTTGATAAATAGATAATGCAATCAATTGTTTAAAGGGAAAAATAAAGTGAAAATCTTGTTCTATCCATTAGACTATATTGTATTTTGTTACTATAAAATGCATACCAGATGTTCAAACATGCATGTTGCGGCATCCAACATCATGTTTGCTATTTCTGAAAGCAAAAAGATTGTAACTTTAGGCAAAGCAAAAAAAATGAAAAGTAAAAAATAACCATTCCACACCAAATACACTCATAAACTAAATAATCTATAGCCTGAACCATACACATTAGTAAAAGATATACACATGGTACAAATGTGTGAAGATTCTTACCCAAATCTAAAGCATACCAATCTAGCCTGAACCATGTACATTAGTAGACCCGGCCAGTACTAACTAATAGCCAAAAACTAGATACTGAATTCAAAAGTTTTACTTCAAGTACTAATTTTCAAAGCAAATTTTCATGGGATTGTGACCAAATGATTCATAAGAGTTTATAAAGTAGTCTAAGTTTAACAATATTTATGATGACAAAAGTAGAACAAAAGTCATGCAAAATCCTGCTCTGCACATGACCAATAAGATAAATTACAGATCGCTTTTCCCAGCCTTTATGTCAAAAAACCAAATAAGAGAGGTGCATTTTGTCTTAAACAAAAAAGATGGAATTAGCACTATTCCATTATTCCAACTGCATTCACAACTGATTATGAAAACAATAATGAAAGAAAGAAAAAAAAACATATGCATGTCATAATAATAGATCAGAACTAAAAAATCATATTCACATCAGCCATGTCTTGCAGGATTCCATTTCACAGTAATAAATACTTATAAGAAAATAACTCAAGCCCTTTATTTCACCATATGCTAAAAAAGCCAAATAAACAAATGAACACAATCAATATTCAGCAACAAATAATTGAGCTTGAGCTCACTAATAAACTAGAAACCTGACAATCTATTTCTTCGAGTAAGTCAAATCGTTAGTACACAAACTAAACACCCTCAAACACGAATACAAATCTTCACTTCTTGACTTTGAATTCACCAGAATTAACCCACAAAAATCTTAATTCTCCAAAAATATGAAACTTTCCATGCTTTGAAGTATAAATTGAAGCTCTAAATCAGACCCTTTGGATAATTCAATGAGAAAGCAGAATCCAATAAAGCAATTCAGACACTGAAACAAGTAAGGCAAGTAACTTGGCAAAGAAAAGAAAAACAACCAGAATTAATGCAGAAGTGAATTAAATTTAGTTGAATTTCAGCTAAGTGAATGCAATTGTTTGCCTATAAACTTCCTATTGAGAAGAGAAACAAAGAGAAATGGAAGATTAGGTCTATGTTTTCTTAGAAGCTCCATTTGTCAAGTGATTGCATTGCAAGCAGAAGCCCAAGGATATTTCTTCATACCAATTAAAATCAACTCTTCATTTTAGAAAATCAAAATCCAACACAATAAAGAACAAAAATCAGATCTCAAAATTCATCCATATAAGCACCTTCTCAATCTCAAAGGAAACAAAGGAATCAACACAAGCATACTGAACCTAAGTAGGATTAAGCTAACAATCAAACTCTTCATGTAATCCATAACATGCAAAACCTAAAACAAAATCATCCACAAGAAGGAAAATCCCAAAATATATATATATATCAAAACTTAAAAAATTAAAAATTTCCTTCACGTTCGTCAAATCGCATCGGAACGATTTACTTGCAGGCAAGACGTCACTCGAGTTGGTCTGTCAGCATCAATCGACCATGATGACAGAAATTTTAAGGTTTCTTTCTCACATATGGCTACAGAGAGATCTGCAGAATCAATTTTGGGTAAAAACTATGGGACAGATAATTAAGGAATTAAAATAATTTAAGAAGATGCTTGTTAAAGACAATTCCAGGTCCTATAAAGCGGCTTAGGAACTCTCACGCCACAATGTGAACATCTAGCTCATAAACATGCACTCGATCAAGTACAAATAATGACATAATGGAAGCAAATTAAGGGTCAAAATACAGAATGACAAAAGATCTATCGTTTGTAGAAAGTTGGATTAGAAAAGTGCTTGATACCGCCATTCAACTAATTTAATGGCCTGACCATCAGTCACACAATGCAACAAATACTTTCTATAAAATCATAAGTTTTTGGATAAAGCTCTATGTTTGAAAGGTTTGAAATATACTTGAAGGCAGGCACACTGTCTATAATTAAACTTTTAGACTCAAAATACTGAAAGAAATTTGCTAAAGAAGAAACAAATGGTACAGAGGATGAACAGTACAGAGATGGACTGGAAAAGGAGTACCTTGATGATACACGTGCAGCTGCCAATTCTGGCTTGGCCCTTTCATAGGGGTGTCACCTGTTGTAGTTTGATAGACCGCTTGTGCATACGATGAGCAATAACCTATCACCTTCATCAATTTCTCCCCTTCTTAAGGGATCAGCTCTGGAAGTCTCTCTCAGCAGAGTAAGAACTTGAGACGATGTCTTCTCTCCTTGGAGGTGGCAGATATGGGTCCACAGATGAAGCACCATAATAGCTGGTAGGAATCCAAGGTTGTAGCTACAGGGGAAACTCTAGCTGGCTGTTATGTCTGGAACCCACATAATAAGTCTGATAATCTCTCTCAGTGAGGATCAGCAGGAACAGGTCCCTGTATAGAGTGACGGTGTCACAATATATGGAATCTGGGTATCTTAGAATATGCTGTTGCCCTCTTTCATGGCCCCACTGGTACCTGTCTATAGAAGCAGCAGTGTGATTAGCAGCCAGGTTCTTCATCTCCCTAAAGACCAGAAGCATGATACTCTTTTTCAGTAATGTATATCACGGGGAACTTCCTCTCTGAGTGCATATCCCTTTCCGTATGTAATACGTGATTCCCCTTTCAGGAGAAATTCCATTATAACTTCTCGAGCTAGCATTAGCATATGGATCTCTAGCAAATATTTTCCGGTTTGACTCTCTTACACCTGCATAACCTTCCCTATCTTAAACTTTTGGCATGGGAACAGTGAGAAGAGGCAATGTAGTTGAATGGGCTGCAACAGATCAGAAAAATTCTGAGAGCTTCCAAACCTAAGAAGAAAATTTTTAAAATATCACAAATTCATGGATGAAGCTTGAAATATTACGAATTCAAGCATGTAAGATGAAATAGTCACCAAATCACCGAAGGAAATACGTAATTTCTACCTGTCTGGGAGTAAGCTCAATTTTGAACTTGTGCTTTTCATCATAATTTTGCTTCATAGCCTAATTGAGCACACTTTCAGGGAGAGGAAGACAATACCTGTGGATATTGAACCAATCAAAAGTTGTCAGCACACAGATGTGGCTAAATTTATTAAAGAAGTGAAAACCAACAATAGAACTTTACCTGACCAATAACGGCCACGCCAAAAGCTTGAAATCAAAATCATAGAGAAAAGGCTTAAATCCCAGGTTTAATACCCAGCACAAGATCTTTCTCATAGAATTTAGTTTTCTCTTTTTGTGGTGCTGTATCTCTCTCTCTCTCTCTCTTTTTTCTTTTCAATAATTTATCCTCTGTTTATGATTAGTAAAATCAATATTAGACTTTTTGTTTCATTTTTCTGATTTCTATTTCCTATTTATGCAAATTATGTTTTAATTTTCTTTTGGCTACAGCGCTGTCAGGAGAAGATATTTGTGACTTGAACAATTTTATGAAAGAAATGTAAATTTCTCTTCCATTAAATCAGCCCCATCCCCCCAACCACCCTCAATAGAAGGCAGACACAAAACTTAAGTAATGCTTTGGAATTGAAAGCGAAGAAAGTGGGCCGGGGGACGTACGAACTTCTACGATATCTTGAAATTACAATTTGGCAATTTTCATGATCTTTTTTTCTTCTTTCAAGAATCATCAAGTTTCAATGTCGTTTTATTTTGAATTAGGTTTCATCAATTTGTATAAAACCACCTACACTACTTGTTGATGTCAATGGCCAAACTGCTATTTGCTTCCGAAATTAATTTTTTAGGGATGATTTTTGTGCTGTTCGAAAGAGATTTTTAACAATTTTAAAAAATTTAACAAAGGTTATTTGCTTTGTGTTAAAAAAAATTACTTAATTTCAAAGAATTTAAGGATCATTGCATTCCATCACTAGTAAAGATTTTGTTAAGAAGAGTAAATGCATGTAAGCCTCTCTTCTCAATTATCATGGTATTTTGTATTTTTGTTCAACAACAATAGCAAGGAGCAAAAATGAGAAAATCCCTCTGCTTTGTCATCAAATTTATTATCTATTTTTGCTTTGTCGTTTCATTAACCTACGCATCTATTGTTTGGAAACCTCTCTCAATCCACTTTCCCGACCTTCGTGTCAACTGAAGTCTCTTTTACCTCCTTATTTTTGTCTTGAGAAAATTGTAATGTTGATACACAAGTAGATCACTAGGGTAGTAGTGCTTGCTCCTTTCCTCAAGAATCCAACAAGGAGGTAAAAAAAAAATTTTACCAAAAATCTAATTGCAAGAAGGTTGGGGAAGTGGACAAAGAGGGGTTTGGTTTCCAAACAAGAGAGGCATAGCTCAGTAAAATGAGAAACCAGAGGTAGATAATAAATTTGATGACAAAGCGAAGAGATTTTCTCATCTTTCTTTTCGCCTCACTCTTATTGTTGAACAAAAATACAAAAAATCGTGAGATCTAAGAAGAGAGGCTTACATGCATTTACTCATCTTAATAGAATCCTTACTAGTGATAAAATGTAATGATTCTTAAATTTATTGAAATTAAGGAAATTCTTTTTTTTTTTAACAAAAAGTAAATAATCTCTATTAAATTTTCTAAAATTGTTAAAAACTTCTTTCAAATATCACAAAAACCATACCTAAAGAATAAATTTCAAAAGCAAACAACAATTTGATCATTGACATCAATCAGTAATGTAGATTTTGGTTTTTATACAAATTGAACAAAAAAAAAGTTCAAAATAAACCGACAATGAAACTTGATGATTCTCAAAAAGCAAAAGATTATGAAATTGCTGACCTTGTAATTTCAAAGCAACCCGTACGTTTGCTAGTCCACTTTCTTCACTTCCAATTCCTGAGCATTACTTAAGCTCTATATTTGTTTTCTATTGAGGGTGATTGGGATGGGGTTGATTTAATGAAAGAGAAATTTACATCTCTTTCATAAAATTGTTCAAGTCACAAATGTCTGACAGTGTTGTAGCCAAGAGAAAATAAAACATAATTTGCATAAATAGGAAATAGAAATCGAAAAATGAAACAAAAAGTCCAATATCTATTTTAATAACCTTAAACAAAAGATAAATTCTGGAAAAAAAAAAAGGGTGAGAGATACAACACGACCAAAAAGTAGAAAACTAAATTCCATGGGAAAGATCTCTGTAAAAAGATTTGCACATGAAATGTAATTACTACAGATCTATCTGATATCCATTTCATACTGTATAGCATATCCCGACTTGAACAATCAAATCAACATGTTAAACTTTCTCTTATATACAGAATCCCACAAACACTGAGAAAACTTAAGACAATCTTGGAAGCACCATATTGACATATCAAATCCAAATCCTGCTCTGCATGACAAATTCCTTAAGGAAAACCTTCAAGGAAGTATTCTCCTTGCGCTTCAGCAGGGAAATCAGAATTCTCAGTTAACTTCCATTTAATTTTCCATCTCAATTTTTAATATTCTCTGATATTTTCTACCATGAAATTAAACCCAAAAAAAAGAAAAGAAAAACTTATTAAGTAATGTAGTAAAGACAGAAAAAAGGTTGCAATTGAATATGGTGGACAACACAGAAAGGTCATTATGCTTCATTAAAAAATGAATGTGTAAAATGTCACATACTTGAATAAATCCAGATCTGAAAGCTGCCACTTGTCTGAATATTCCAGTATATATTGTAGCATGCATAACAAGTTTTTTTTCCACAACCCTCCAAGCAATTCACGTTCTCCTGGGAAGTTGATGTCAATAAATTAGGTTGAATTTGCATTACATTAATGAATAAAGCAAAGGAAAAACAAATGTAGTTACAGTCCCTACCATCTTTTGATCAGGAACAAAAGTAAGAGCATAGTGATGATACCCAAGGAGTGTAAAGTCGAGACAAAGATCCTCATCTCTAATATTCCAAAAGCATGATTCAACTCTGGTATCCTGAAAGCATGAAACTCGAACCTAGAGTTTAGTCTATAGAAAGTAATCAATAACAAACCTCGAGTCTATCAAAAGCATCTTGTTTCAATATAACAACACAGCAGCGACAGTGTTGTTTCATAACAGAAAACGCTCAATTTTTTTTTTCCCAATTTTCTCTCTGTGACAATATGTTAATTATTGTATAAAAAAGCGCATGAGAAACAGATTGGCTATTGAAATATCGTCCTCAATACAACGCAATGTCAGTTTCACAAAACGTTAACAATAAATAGAAATTTGGCAGCATTTTTAAAATGAAAAGAAGCAAAACACTCAGCACATGGGTCCTTCAGATACAAAAGGCACCAAACAATTTTGGAGTTTAAAAAGAATTACGTTAATTACTCTCACTAAATTCGGTTGAGTTTGCAATAGATTAACTAATAGAGCTTAGGAAAAACAAAAAAGGGCAAATAGGTAATACAACCTGGCTGGTTTGGTGTTTCCGGTGACGGTCGGATCTGACAGCACATGTCACGAAACTAATAATCACAGCGGCGGCTGTGAGAAGCAAATCACGGCAGTGACGATCACTCCGGTGGAACAGCCGGCGTGTGGTGTATCTTCCGATGAATAAATAATTAATGCCACGTCATCATCCTCCTCCTCCTCCTCCAAAGCAATCTCACAATCTCAGTTCAATTAGGCGGTCTCCTAGGCACTAGCTGCCACGGCCATTTTTAAAGTTTAAAATTTTATAATTTTCCGAAACTAAAACGACACCGTACCACTTACTATATTATTCTGAATTCTGAGTTCTCTGCTCTTCTAACTCAGATGGCCGGTTGCATTTTTTTTATTTTTATAAATAAAAACGGCTATCAATTGTAAAGATTTCAACTCAGGATTCATTCAGTAGAAATAGAATGAAGATAAAGTGAATATTATAAGTCAGGCTCAATAATTGAATAGATATTATCCACTTTTAATTCACAGTTCTTTATAATTTATTTTGATGTATCACATTCTAAATTAAAAGCACCCAAAACTTATAAATGAATCTTAAAACTCACTCAACGGTGATGTGTGATATTACATTTGCCCTACTACTTAAGAGGAGAAGATAAAAATGGCCTTTCAAAGAGCACACTACTGGCTCAATAATTAATCTTACAGTAGGTGATTAGGTATGTTATAATTTAGGCAATTGCTAAGTTATTTTTAAAATAATTTACACTCCTTATCAAACAGTGCAAAAATTAGTAATAAAGTAATGGGATTCTGTTACTTTTTTGTAACAGAGTTTTTTGTAAGGGGGTGTAGTTAGCAAGACCCATTAATTTAATGGTTAAAAGAACCTTTGTTTCAATGTTAACTCAAGATAACAAAAAATGGAAAGACAGAGAGGGCTCAAGTGGATGGAAATGCCAAAGAAGACGTAGCTAACTAAGAATTTTGAAAATGATGCTCATGTGCTCATCTGATCTTGTACGTTGAAGTTGTTACAGCTGAACTATCAAAAAGTTAGAGAGAAGAGTAATAATATTTTTAAAATAGTAACATAAATAGAGATAACCAAAGAGTTGGACGACACATGGCACGGCACGAGTTTAGCATATAATGGTATAATATAGAACATGTTGCAGTAGGGCAGACAGCACGACGTGGTGTACATGTGGGCGAGGTTGGGTTAAAAATTTTCGGTACGTAGACCTTAAAAATATGGCACGATTAGAGATTATCTAAAACACGGCATATAAAAAAGCTCACAATAAACACACTTCATTAGTGAGCCATAGAATTAAATCTATGTATCTTAGAATTATAATTGGTTATTGCGAAATTAGTTAATATAGTTGTATTAATGAAATGTTAATTGTTAAATTTTAATTTGAAACTAATAAGCATCAATGTTATTATAGACTATAATCTATGACTTTACATAAGTCCAAGTTAACGATTAAATGTTAACCCTTAAGAAAAATTTTATTGTTATTATTATTATTAAGAATTATAATACTCTAGGCTCTAATTTAGTAATTAATATTACATTCTTTTACTATTATTAATTTATTATTATTGAATATTGACATGAGTTTTGAATTTTGATTCTATTGAATTTGATTAAAAGTACGTGGACCCAAAAAAAGAAAATACATGATTTCAAAAAAACACGTCAATAGTTTGACATGTTGCCTTCTTAAAAAAATGAAAAAAAAATTACTGTGCTTTTTCTTACGCATTGCCCAACGCGGCGTGCGTGGGCTCGTGCTGTGTGCCGCACTCATCCTATGCTAGGTCTAAACAAAAGTGTCGTACTAGTCCACGGGCCCTCATGGGCCTTCCCTTGTCAGCATGGGCCGTTGGCCATCTATAAACATACAGAAATAACTAATGGCGTGTTTACTTATCAATAATTAAAATGAGAATTATAGAATCAGAATAAATGACTCGTTTATTTACAAAATTAAGGCTTGGAATCGAAATCAAAATAGCGTCGAACCCACAAATTTGAAATTATTCCAATAGTTCTAATTCCCTAAGGGGGTTGGGAATAGTAATGAGAAAAAAACCTGACAAAGATTTTAACCCGATTGACCCGACCGAAATTTTTGAGCTTTGGCCTCAATTTAAGAGTCAAGAGTCAAGTTCGAACTTAAATATTAAGGCCCGATCAAATTCGAATCAAGGTTCGGGCCTACATGCCCCAACCTGACTTGAACCTAACGCTTAAAAAAAACAATCACACACGTGACACATCTTTGAAGACAATGAAACAAAAAAACATCAACACTAACACTTCATGCAGCACACGCTCAAGACTCAATATCACATGCTTATGCTGCTGCTCCAACCTCCAAGGTCCAAGCCACCAATACCAACCCAGCAACATCACACGCTCACGCCGTCACGCTGCTCCAAGGTCCAAGCCACCGCCGCATCGTGCCACCGCCAGCCACCAAAATCAACAGCCGCGCACGAGAGAGGCTTCCATCACTGATTCACCGCTTCCAGCCCCATTGCACCACCGGCTGCCACCCACCACCACAGTACACCACTAAAGATTTTTTTTTTTTCGTTTTCGTTTGCATTCTTGTTGTTTTTGTCTTGTGACATTGATTGCTGTGGGAATTAATTCTTTGGTGATTAAGTCAGTGATGAGGTATTGAATTTTCTAGTCCATGTGTGAGACGTAGATGTTGATTTTTTTGCCGAATTCCTTCGATAACTGACCCAATTTAAATTCTTGTTAAATTTAAATTATTTAAATATCAAACAAAACTTAAAAAAATTTTGTCAGGCTCGGTCTCGAAACTCAAACGACCGAGTAATTTTAGGGCTCGCGCTTTATATATATATATATATATATATATATATTTTATATGGTAGCCAAGCCCAAACCCGACCGACTGAGTTGGGAATCAGAATTCGATTCCCAAAACTACCTATTTCACTATCATTGCCATTTATAGTTAGAAATCAGAATCCGATTCTTAGAACTATCCATTTTATTTTCACTGAATTTTTTTAATTCTCAAATTGCTCTCAATTATGTTATGTCATTTTGGTCTCTATAGAATTTATGAAAATACCTAAAATTTTTGTATTATTGGCAATTAGGTCCTTTATTAATTATTTTTTATTATTCCTAATAATAATAGTTGTTATTATCATCATCATCATCATTATTAATATTAAAATTATTATCATTATTATTAATTTTATTATTTTAATTAATATTAATGTTAATATTTTTATTATTTTTAGTTTTCTTATTATTTTTATTCTTCTTATTGTTATTTTATAATAGATACAAATAATAACAAATACAACAATTAATTAAGGGCATTTTAGTAACTTGTAACAATGCATTCAAATTTGAAGATAAATTAAACACATTAATGGAAATACAGTCCATTTTAATTTTGATTCATGCAGCTTAAGTAAACAACTTATTCTGATTCTTATTCCTTATTTTGATTCTAGACCATTCCGATTCCAGCCCATTCTGATTACTAATTAGTAGACGGTCCATAAGAGTATTAAGGTTTGCTTTTAGTGGCCACATCCTATGGGGTGGTGGTCCTACGGATGGGGTTAAATCAATACGTTCTAAGACGAAAGGTTTGAATATCAATCTCGTCAATATCACCGATCTCATAAGTATCGTACCAAATCCCATCAACCGAATTGTTTCTTTTAACTATTCAAATTAAGTTTTTTTTTTCTAAATATATGTCGTACAAATTTAGACTATGACAAGCTAGAACTAGAATAGAGCTTTTATTTAAAAGAAATATTAATTGGAGGTTTGGTGTTAAATTCTTCTCTTAATGGAGCTTTTGTTCTAATTCTTCATAAGCTCTTGTTCGATTAATAAGAAAATATGTGCTAGTTTTATAATATTGTACCTTTAAAATAATTATTGTTAGCTTTACTATAAAAATAATCAGGTGTCAAGAGAACCAGTTAAACGTTTAATAAAATTTATTTTTAAAGGCGTTGTGGGTTTTAAAAGCAATCGTATGTATTTAGTAATTCTTATTATTAAACTGTTGTAAGAAAGTAAATGACTAAAATAGATATAATACTAAATAAAATTTATTTATATATTTTTAAACATATATATAAGATATTTTTTATATAATAATTGATAACTAAATGAATATTTTTATATTATTAATCTTATTTTTATCTTGTTATCTCAATATAATTGGCAATAATAATAATCTATTTAAATTTAAAAATTTTATTTATTAATTAATGAAGATAGTTTTGGATTTTTATAATTTATGTGAGGATATATATGAAATTGTATGAAGTATAAAATTGATTTTTTAAAAATCAAATTTTGAAAAACTACTCCTTACCTGCTTTTCAAATTAAAATATGCTATAGGATGTGTGATTTTATCAAAAATGATTTGTAAAAAAATTAACCAAACACCAGATTTAGCTTTTACTTTTTAAAAATCACTTTTATGCTTCCCAAAAATAATTCCGAATGGATTTTATGACTTGAAAAAAAAACCACTTTTTTAATAATAAAATATTTCTTTTGTCTTACAAAAAAAGTCATATCAAATGAGCAGTTGTATTAGAGGAAGAATATAACTATATATTATCATTTTAATTTTATTAGTCTTACGTTCAGTGCATAAAAGTGTTTTTGAAATGATAAGTGGCAACAACTAAATTACAATATATGCAACTTACATCAACACATGAGTAGTTTCTTATGACTTTTTAGTTGTTTAGCTGGTAATAATTGAGTCACACCAAATAAAAAAAACTACTTATTTGCTGTAAATTACATCAGATTTAACTTAGCAAAATCCCATTATGTTATTGCTATGACTTACAAGTTATATATTGATGTTTTCAAGCGATATATCTAGGGAAAATCAATTTTATTTGATGTCATCAATTAGCGGCGGACCTAGGTAATTAAATTAGAGGAGGCTTAGTTTAAAAAATTTTAATTTAATTTGGGCTGTTTAATTTTTTTTTTCTGTTCACTTGAACATATTTTAAGTCTCAAAAACTCAAATTATATTATATTATTTTAAAGTTTTAAAAAAATAGTAATAAATTATTTAGTTTAAATGCCGAAACTCGTTGTAGCTACATTTGTGAAAGAATTATTTTTTTAAGTAATCTCCACAAAATATTTTTAAAAAAAAATGATGTAGTTATTGGGATTTGAAGTCTTCAAAACTACTAAACAATACTCTTACCACTAAAATACAAATATTTTGTTATAAAAAAAGTGTGACAAAAATCCTTTTACTGAACTCTTTTAGAAGGGACTTGAGACATTTAAAACGAAAAAAAAAAAAATGGTCCTTAAGAGACCGAACCTCTCCTAAGTTTTAACTGTGTCTGCCGATATCATCAATGGGAAAAGATATTAATTTTACGCAATGACGGATCTAGAAAAATAATTTACTGGGGGCTAAATTAAATAGTAATAAAATATAGAAACTAAAATTTTGGTTTTACATTTACATTTCAATTGTTCTCCACGCAGTTTCATATTCTGAAAATATTGTGCAATAAACTCATTATCAATACTATTAAATACATCTTTTTCTACATAAACAATCAAATTATCATTCATCTATTCATCTCCCATCCGATTTCAAAGTTCATTCTTTACGAATTTCATTACTGAAAATGCTATCTCTACTGTGGCTGTGGAATTATTGCAAAGGCCAGAATTATTCACTTAAATAATTACAATTGGTATAGTCGTATAGAGATATGTTGACATGTGAACAAGAATAAAATATTGAATTATTATTTATTAACATAATCTGAAAAAAAAATTGAGAAAAATATGTTTATCTGAAACAAAGAATCAAAGATGATGTAAAACAATAAAAACAAACTCACTTGCCGGTCCCACTCACCCAACCCCACAATAATTAAATAAATCGCACCCGCCTCCTCCTCTTGCTTTCTTCATTGAGATGATGACAATAAAGAATGAAGAAGCCACTGTTTGCAGCTTGCTCTTTTCATTCAAATTTCAAAGCAATCGCTAATTACAAGTGTGGCATTCACGATTCAATTATTTAGATTACAAATATTTTGGGCCGTGGGTTTTGTTTTTTTAAGTTAAAGCATGATTTTTACAATAATTAAAATAATAGTTTAAATTTTAAAGGATGGGACTATCTAATAATTTTATAGGAGCTTTTTAGAAATTTCTTATTTTTTTAATAAAAGAGAGGATAGTTTTTTTATTAGAAATTTCTCAAATCGCCCCTGATTGTATGTACTTTCAATATATACATCTTATCATTTGTGGAAGTCTAATTACTACATGTATGTACTTGGCAACTATTGAGGTAAAGATTAAATATACGCGTGTAAAGAATTTAACAAGTGTGAAAATATATTTCCAACAAAAGTATCCAAGATTTTTTGTTTTTATCGATGGGCACCAATTGTCACCATGCATGTAATTAGTAAGCACGTGTTACCTCTCAAATTAAGGGTCTGATCAACAAGCTATAGTGCCTTTAAAGGCATATTTGGTGGTGACTAGTGAGGCTCTGTGACTTTTCAGCAAGAATTATATATTGTGAGATGAAACTTATATTTGATGGAGCAAAATTTATGGTTGCATGTTCAATAATAATTTTTTTGTTTATTTATATGATTAACAATGATTAAAATAATAGATGAAATAAAATGAAAAAAAAAAAAAAAAGATTGGTTGTGGTGCCATATCCAACAGGCTTTACTAAACATCCCAACAGCCAAGTTGTGGCAGAAATGCATTCAATACCTTGTATTATTTAATATATGTAACAAATTTACAACTTTTCTATTAAAATTCCCCAAAGCAAACTTTGAAAAAAAAATTTAATTTGCCTCACATCTTGAAATAAGATCTTATCTGTTGAGCAGATGCTTTTCACAATAGGCTTTTCAACTCAAAAAAAAAAATATCAAGATTTTTTTATTTATAAAAATAAATAAGACACCACTTATATTTATAAATAAATAAATAACTCATTTAAATTTATTTAGACTTTAGAAAAATTCAAACGAATTTAGATTTTAAACAAAAAACAAACGCTATCTTAATTAGTTACAATCGCAATTTTTATCTATACCCACTAGGCCACCACCGACCCACAAACTCCATATATTTTACTGAATCCCCACATTTCAAATGCCCCTTTCACATTCACGACATTTTAGACAAATCAGATTTTGAATTTTAAAAATTTGTACAACCGCTTTTTAGTAGACAACTATTTACTAAATTATTAAGGAGACAAATTTCTAAATAATTTAGTTGCTAAAATGTTTATCAAACATTTTTAGATACTAAATTGTCAAGTAAGTGATGCAATCCCGAACATGCTCTTATCTCTCCAAATATTGAGAGCCTTGACTTGTTCAAAAATAATTTTTAGTGGCAGCATTTCCTAGTTATACTTATGTATATAATGCTTGTACTGAAAATTGTTCAAATTAAAATAGACACACAATATGATGGTAAATTGAGAAACAAATAAAGCATGTGAATTTTTTTTTTCTAGGTTCAATTTTATGCTTAAACTTATGGTGTGTTTACCAATCGATAATCGAAACGGACTGAAATTAGAATATGCTGGAATTGGAATGTTGAAATCATAATACATTGTGTACTTTACCTGTAGAAATCGAAATCGGAATGAGCTGTGTTCCCATTTATGTGCTTACTTTGTCTTAGAATCAGATTGAATTACTGCAAGTTACTAAAAATGACCTTAATTGATTATTGTCATTATTTATTATAATAATTGCAATTATGATTATTATTATTCAAAATAATTATTGTTAATAATAATAATAATAAATTTTAATAATAAGTAATAATTATTTATAATAAATAATGAAGGACCTATTTGCAAATATTACAAAACTTCTGTAGGGACAAAAATGTAAAAGTAATAAAACTTAATTGAGGGCAATTTGGGGTTTATGAAAATTTCACGGGGATAAAATGAGTAGTTCAGGGAATGGAAACTTAATTTCCAAGCCCTCCATGAGAATCAAGTTTCCATTCCTTAATTCTGAAAAAAAAAAATTCCCCTTCTACTTTAAAAAATAAACATAATCAATCATTCTCATTCTAGATTCTGACACATTAATCCTACAAGTAAATACACCCTTAAACCATTCAGAGTATTTTGGGGATTTGGGGAATGGGTCCCCGCAATATTTCCCTACAAATTCATAAGGAAAATGATATTTCGACAAAAAAATTAGGTTAGAAAATTTTGATTAAAAATATGCAAGTGATTAAAATGTCTTGATAAAAAGTAAGTTGGATGTAACTATCTTGATATTTTTTTTTTGTCTTTGTCAAAATTTTATAGGATTTGAATTCAGTGCTGAGCTGACCAACGCTCAACTTTTTATAATCTTCTGTCACATATGCATGTATAGCAATATACAGTTAAGATTTAATTAGTTTTATATTTTTATCCAATAACTACCAATTATAATTTTGTAAAAGATTAGTTCAATACTGAATTTAAATTCAATTCTATAACCTAATTTTCTGTCAAAATAGCATTAGCAAATTCTGAAATCCCCCTACTCTATCTTAATATTAGGCTAAGGGTAAAATCCCACCCACCCTAAGGGTAATATTCCATTGAATCTTAGGTGGACAATACAATTCCACCTACTCTATCTCCATTTACGGGAGACGTAGATCCCAACCCGATTCAATACCAACAGTAGCAATCAATTGCTATAATCAAATTAAAGTTTCATTTAAATAATGAGCCAAATTTAGTCCAATACGAACTTTGTTTACCCGTTGACTCGAGAATCCAGCTTAATTTGTATTCTACACACAAACATCCATCAAGAATATGAAAAAAATAAATAAATAAAAAAATCTGCATCAACCATCAAGCATAGTTTATAATCTCCATGACTTTTGCTTAGGCATTTTGTTAAGTATCAATTGATCATAGTATTATTCTTTGTTTTCAAAAGACTTTCTTACAAATTTTCTTTAAAAATACAACAAAATTCTATGTTTGCAATTATTGAAGAAAATCAGAAGAAAAAATATAAAACTGATTGGATTTGAATGTTAAACAAAGTAAATTCGTCCAATTTAAAAGGGAAATTAGAAATTCTAACACTTGCATTCTCCACTTTTCATCTTCAACCATCACAATCAGAATGAATCTCAGTTGCTACGTTAACACAAGTAGCATGGAAGAAAGAGATTTTGCCTTCTGATAAAAATTGAAATAAATAAGAATTATTATTATTTTTTTTTTGGACGGGAAACAGAAAGGACTTAGAGTGACGCTAATGGCACCCCTCTATTTTTCTTATAAAACCCCTCTTGTTATGCGTTTACAATGTTGTCCTTTATATTTTAAATTATGTTTGATGTAAAATCTTATCTAATTAAATCCACATATGGTATTTCTCTCTGAGTCTTTGTCCACTAAAAACTCTAATAAAAGATTAAGAATTTGATCTAAAGTAATTTTTTTTCACATAACAATTTACTTTTGTAGGAAAGATAATTTTGTAAAGTTTGCATAAATTACCAACTTTATTTGAATGCTAGAGAACAACCAAGCCCTGTGCTTATTTTATACATATTTATTTTGAAATGGTACACCATAAAGTCATAAACTGAAAAACATAAACCTGAAACAAATAGAAAGTTAGGAATAAATAAAGTGCATGGCACACAAAATATTGGGTTGTCGTCATCAATCTTTGCTACGAATAGAAAGAAACTTGAATGGGGTGGTTGAAGAGAGAGAACGGAAAAGGGGTTAAAATGGAAGAGAGAGACTATGTGACAATTATTGAGGAAAAATGATAATGAAGGCAATTTTAAGAATTAAAGAGACTATAAACAGAAAAGGGGTTTGAAAAGGATAATAGAGGGGTGCTAATAGCACCACTCTAGGACTTAAGGTAGTCTATTCTGTTCTTCCACTAATTATAATGTTAAGGTTTACGAAACCCTAAAACTAAATCCATAAAAAGAAAAAAGCGTGACAAATTTTAGTCAATATTGGATTAGTTTATTGTTTTGAATTTTGTTTGGTTGTAGTAATGATCATTTACTTAATTATGGTATTAAATATCAACAAGTCATTATTATCAAATGTGCATATACATTTAAAACAATCATTTATGTTAAAACCAATTACATATATAGATGGCAACAATTTATTAAAAAATGTGTAATATTTCTCAACTAATTACATAGATGGCTTGGCGATAATTTATTAAAAAAGTGTAGTATTGCTCTACAAATGACTTTCTTTAGAGAGAAATTTTAGAGTATATCAGAGATACTATACTCAATCAATACATGTATGTATATGTGCATTTATTTTAAAAAATCATCATATAATTAGTAGTTATATTTAATTGAAGTACACATAGTATACATGCATTAATTAGTTGTAGTATCTTTTATATACTCTAAAATCTCTCGTCTTCAGGTATGGGGATGAATCATTGAATCAGAGTTTGATATGAGATATTCTAAATGTTTTTATCACTTCACTAAACTTTTAATTTTCTTGCACTTCAATTTTAATTAGAAATTTTTGAAAATTAGCATTCTTTTTCGGTAACAATTAATTATATGCTTTCAAAAGCTTTATTTACAACCACAGATATCCCTCGTCCTTTCTAGACTTTTATAAAACTTAGTAGAGATGAGATCGCATACTTTATTTTACCATTTTCTTAATAAATTCCATAAACACATTAAAAAAAATACGGATTGCCATAATTAATATCCTCACATATAGACTAGTTCTAGAAAATTTGACTATATGAGTAATTAACCAACGTGTTCATGTATGCTTTAAAAAAAATGGAAAACTAACGTGTTCATATGGTACTTGAAAACATATTTGGTATTATTGCATGGCAAGACTTATCATAGAATAAAATCTTATCAAAGCTTACTCATAACTTTAATTCATTCCCAAATATAATGCATGTAATAACTAAAAAATGAGATTTCTTTCCTCTGTCAAAAGATATTGTATCTTTACGCTTGCACGATAAAAACCAACAACCCTCTTCCTCAATTTCCCAAAACAAAAACATGAAAGCTCTTTTTTTAGAAGCAAGTTCCTCCGAGGCTTCCAGTACCATTTTGGCCTCCTCTTCAGAAGGCACTTCATGTATGGAGAAGAGTGATGAAAATAAGAGAATGAAAGCGAAACATGTCGTTGAAGCCTCTGATGAATCACGACGTCTCGAATCAAGTTCTAGTCTTTTGCTTGATCTAAGGCTTTACAACGATGATTATCTTGTTCGTGGTTCGAGTCTTTTGAACCGTGTGAACATGATGAATAATAATCCTTGTCATGAACAGAATAATGATCATTCTACTTCAAGTGAAAAGAAATCATCAGAGGCTAGGGTTTTTTCATGCAACTATTGTAAGAGAGAGTTCTCAACTTCCCAAGCCCTAGGTGGTCACCAAAATGCTCATAAACAAGAGCGTGCTGTAGCTAAAAGGCGCCAAGGCATGGATCAAGATGCTGCTGCTGCTGCTTTTGGCAATCAACACTTTTCTTTCTATTCTCCTTATTATTCAAGTTTCTCTCCGTATTACGGTTCAATCAATCGATCACTCGGGGTTAAAATGAACTCCATGATTCACAAACCGGTGGGCTATGGTTCACATCCATGGCCATCTGCTAATTATCGTTTTGGCCTCGGCAGTTGGCTTGCTAGGAGGGGCAAGAATATGATGAATCCACAACAAACAAGCAGGGTGAGAATGAACGGTTTTGGTATTTCGGGGCCATCTTCGAGATTTGAGGAAAGAGACGTACTTGCTGCAACAAATATTATTCACAAGAATAGCCCAACTAGTGCTGATTTTCTCGAACGAGGTGACCCTTCAAAAAGTGATCATCAAGAAGATCCAACAGAACTTGATTTATCCCTCAAGCTTTAGTTATTACTCTTCCATTAAAGATTCTAATTGTTTTCACATTGTAAATATTTATATTATAGATTGATCAAGTGATGATGATTCTCTCCAGCTAGCGAAGAAGATCATCAAAACTTGATATTCCGTATCAATAAGCCTTAATATTTTTCCATTTTATATACCACATTGCTCTTAATTAGTAGTTTCTTATACATAAATGAAAAGATAATACGCGGTTAATTGCTTGCTTTACTTGGGTTTTTATTTTTATTTTTTAATAGTTTTAGATTTTGGATTTCATATAAGTATAAACTCATTTTACTTAAGATTGGGGATATTGACACTCTAAAATTTACTTTGAATACCATTTAAACCATAATCATAAAATTTAAAATTTAATTGTATTAAAAATTAACCTATCAAAACGACAAAAAATACCCTCAAATCATTCTCTTTGAACAATATAGGTAATAATGAAGCTAAGATATATCCAGTGGTAAGGGTTCTAGGTTTAAACTTCAATGAGCGCATGAGTTAATTAAAAACAATAATATTCAGTAACAATTATTCTTGCTCTAGCTAAGGTAGTATGTTGACCTCTCACATAAATAACTTTATCCAACTAAATTACCTTTTTTTTTTTTTGAGGTAGGATCCTTCCAACTTATTACCTCATTAAGAGGGGTAAAAAAAAAAAAAAAACAACCTATAAGTTTTATGTTGAATGAAACAATATCAATTTAAATAATGTTCTGATCTGTCTTGTGATACCTATAATTTTAACACTAGGATTTTATAATGTTAGGACACCCTTATGTCTATTACTATTTTTCTCTATTTTTGTATCTTATCTATCTATGAGTAGGAATAGGAATTGTTCTCCTAATTATGTAATTAGAATTTAGGAAGTGGTGATTTTCTATTTAAATGTCGTTTTTCGATGGTAATAGACAAGAAGTAATTTTCGTTGAATTCTTTCTCCCTCGGTGTAATAACTTTCTCTTCTGTATTCTTGCTTTTGTTGTTCGTCTTCTCTTAATCTGCTTCTAATTTAATATAAAGTCTCGAAGTAACCAACATATAAAATTATAATTTTTCTTTTTTGTGATATTTATTTAATTTTACAGAGGCAATGGATGATTTGAAGAAATCCGAACAACTTGACAAGAGAGCTTCGTATGAGGAGAAGAGGAATAGTACAACCAGAAGAGAAGGTTCTGCAATCTGACCTTAGAATTGATGCAGATTTGAGACAGGACGACTTGTCGTCCAATAATTATCAGTACAGTGTCGGCTACTCAAAAAAAAAAAAAAAAGATTACGCATCCACTTGGAAGCTCCTGAATCAAAGTATCCGGAATCACTACTAAGTTAGCCGGACCACACGGTAATAAAATTCTTTCTTAATATTTAACAATAATAACAACAACAACAATAATAATAATTTTTCTTGAGGATTAACTTAATTATTAACTTGAATTTATATAGAGTTATAGATTATAGTCGATAATAACATTAATGCATACATTAAAAAATATGATATTTATAATTTTATTTATTAAATTCGTGATATCATTTATTCATTTAATAAATTATAAAATAAAAAAATTAGAGATTTTTTTTGTAACTATGAATTAAATGAATTTAAAAAAACTTATACTAATAAAAAGCATTAAAAGATTAAATTTCAAGGTATTTGTAAAACCATAAAATTTTAAGTTTATATTCATAAATTTTTTTTACTTTGATATATTTTGGCCTACATAATAATGATGGCTTGCAGGCCGCGTGCTAGCCTAACAGTGAAACATGCTTATTGCAGGCCTTTTCACGTGATGTGTTTTAATCCATCTCTAATCGTGTCATGCTTCTAACGTCCACATACCTAAAATTCTCAGCCCAACCCAACCCGCATGTGACCCGTGCCGCGTACCTTACCAAAATGTGTTGTGCCCATGTCGTGCCTCGTGTTGCTCGACCCCTTGGCCATATATATATATATATATATATATATTGAAAGCAACTTGCTTTTGAAATTAAACTTATAAAATAATAAAAAGATCTTATATGAGTGATTGATTTTATTTTTGGAATTAGATTATAGGGTAGCAGATACAATAATGAAATGATATCCTCTATAAAAAAAATAAAAAGAGTTAAAAATTAGGTTAGCCGTTTATGTCTACAAGAAAAAAGTGAAATAATTGACAATAAAAAACTGTCAAATAAAGGTATATTTAACAGTTAAAAATTGTCTAGTATGCTTGTATCAAATATCCTTATTTGGCATTTATCAAAATTGTCAATTACATTTGTCATTTGAAAATTATCAAATCTTTTTTACATCTTTTAACCGTCAAAGTGATAATATAAAATTAACATATGATTATGATAGTTTATAATAGAAAAAATGTCAATTACATTTGATTTGTAAAAAATATCAAATTTTACACCTTTTTAAAAATAAAATTACAATAATAGAATCTCTTTCGTAGGCTTCACGTGATATAAATTATAACATTGAAAACCCGATGACACTCCAAACTAAACAATAAAATACCAAACTGAAAATCATATGAACATGAATTGTACATTTCAAAAGTAAGATTTAGTTTGAAACTATAAATTTATCTAAACTGTACATTGACAAACTTTAAATGTTTGAAATGTATATATAATTAATAAGATCTAATTTTTGAAATTATACATTTATCTAAATTCACTCTACACTTTTCGACAGAATCAGTACCAATGAATCATTTTTAGCACCAAAAACAATACCCAAATCAGCAGCAACAATAAGTATAATTAAATCCTTAGTTAGCCTTCCACCATTGATCGTTCCACCATTTATCCCAAATGTTTTCATACAAGATAATAAGATATGTGAGACTGAAAAATTAGAAACAGTGAACTAAAGTACAGAGCATCTAAATAGAGAGATGGAGATGGAAAAAAAAAATAAGGGCCAAAATCTTGCCTTAGTCATTGCCATAATTGTATGGTATACCTTGCAATTTAAATCAGCCACAACAAATTGACCAAATCACAGAGGTGCTTCACTTTTACTTTCTGTACAGGGAATAATAATCAAATTAAATATTGCTGTACTAGCATGCTAGGCTAATGACTAAACAAAATTATTCTTGAAAAGTCATACTTAAAGTCATAATAAACTAATGTATTTCAATTGAAGCATATGTTATTTACCTGCATTACTTGTCTCTTTTGAACTTTTCTTTCAGATCAAGTTATTAATATAAGTGGTCCACTCAGAGTGAATTTCGTCGATCTCATCTTCATTATAAGTATCTTTTTCATTAAGTTAACATTAAAAAACAAAAAAAACTATATTTATTTGTCACTCCTTCCGTTCATGGACATCATTTTAACCACATTTCCTAGTAGAAACAGCAACTAATATAAGCTAAGATAATGATCTAACACTTTCACAAAGTATACTTTGATATGCAATAGTCTTCTTCATGAATCTCATGACATAGTAGCCATTCAACATTACCAATTTGCATAAGCACCTTAACATCATTCCATTTCAGATTAATCTTTTTCATTTGCTATCCTTTTTGGCAAGAAACATTCAAATCCCACTACAAAAAATATAAATCCAATATGAAATATTAAACATAATAGTTATATATATAGCAAAAACCAATAGTGTACTTATTGCTAAATATCTTTAATACACTTACACAGTTACAATCTGTTTTATATCACCACTGATCTCATTTCTCTCTGAATTCAAATAATGAAAAACCATTAAGGGCAAGTCGATCACAAGCAAGATCCAATGACAACTTTTAGCAAATGAATAAAGAGTTAGAAAAAAATTATAAAATTAAAAAGTAAAAATTAAGTAGATAAACAAAGATATTTAAAGCAACAAAACAACTAACCCAGGATTACCAGCATAAACAAAGATATTTAGAGGAGATTGAAACATCCTCTTAACCCAGGATAAAGTTCTAGTCTTTTGCTTGATCTAAGGCTTTACAACGATGATTATCTGATTCGTGGTTCGAGTCTTTTGAACCGTATGAACATGATGAATAATAATCCTTGTCATGAAGAGAATAATGATCATTCTACTTCAAGTGAAAAGAAATCATCAGAGGCTAGTTTTTCATGCAACTATTGTAAGAGAGAGTTCTCAACTTCCCAAGCCCTAGGTAGTCACCAAAATGCTCATAAACAAGAGCGTGCTGTCGCCAAAAGGCGCCAAGGCATGGATCAAGATGCTGCTTCTGCTGCTTTTAGCAATCAACACTTTTCTTTCTGTTTTCCTTAATATTCAAGTTTCTCTCCATATTACTGTTCAATCAATCGATCACTTGGGGTTAAAATGAACTCCATGATTCAAAAGCCGGCGGTCAATGGTTCCATCCATGGCCATCTGCTAATTATCGTTTTGGCCTCTGCAGTTGGTTTGTTAGGCAGGGAATGAATATGATGAATCCACAACAAACAAGCGGGGTGAGAATGAACGGTTTTGGAATTTCGGGGCCATCTACAAGATTTGAAGAAAGTAATGTACTTGCTACGACAAATATTATTCACAAAAATGGCCCAACTACTGTTGATTTTCTCCAACGAGGTGATTTTTCAAAAAGTAATCATCATGGAGATCCAACAGAACTTGATTTATCCCTCAAGCTTTAGTTATTACTCTTCTATTTAAGATTCTAAATGCTTTCACATTGTAAATATTTAGATTATAGATTGATCAAGTTATGATGATTCTCTCCAGCTAGCAAAGAAAATCATCAAAACTTGATATTTCGTATCAAGCATTAACTATTTTTCCATTTTATGTATAATATAGTTCTTAATTAGTAGTTTCTTATACACGAATGAAAAGATAATACGTTGTTAATTGTTTTGCTTTACCTCGGTTTCTATTTTTTTTTAATTTTTAGATTATGGATTTCATATAATTATAAACTCATTTTACTTAAGATTGGAGATATTTACCCTCTAAAAATTTACTTTACTATTTCGAACACATAATTGTAAAAATTAAAATTTAATTGTATTAAGAATTAACAATCAAAATGACAAAAAATGCCCTCAAATCCTTCTCTTTGAACAATATAGGTAATAATGAAGTTAAGGCGTAGCTCCATTGGTAAGAGTTTTGAGTTCAAATTTCAATGAGTGCATGAGTTAATTAAAATAATATATTCAGTAACAAGTATTCTTGCTCTAGTTAAAGTTATATGTTCACTTCTCACATAAATAACTTTACCCTTCTAAAATCATTCTTTTTTTTTTATATAGACCTTATATATTATTTATTACCTCACTAAGGAAAAAAAAAACAACCTCTAAGTTTTATGTTGAATGAAGCAATATCAATTTAAATAATGTAATGCTATGTCCTGAGAGACCTATAATTTTGAAATTAGGGTTTTATAATGTTAGGACCCTTATGTCTATTACTACTTTTCTATCTTATCTGTCTATGCGTAGGAATAGGAATTGTTCTCCTAATTATGTAACTAGGAAGTGGTGACTCTATTTAAATGTTGCTTTTGATGGTAATGGAGAAGAAGTAATTTTTTCTTTAATTCTTTCTTCCTCTATGTAACTTTCTCTTCCGTAATCTTGCTTTTGCTGTTCGTCTTCTCTTAATGTGCTTCTAATTTTATATGAAGTCTAGAAGTAACCTAACATATAAAATTATAATTTTTCTTTTTTGTGATATTTATTTAATTTTACAGACGCAAAGGATGATTTGAAGAAGTCCGAACAACTTAACAAGAGAACTATGAGCTTCGTGCGTGATGAGAAGAAGAATAAAGAAGCAAACACGACTTTTGGCTGAGAAATTAGGTTTCAGAAATTAGGTGGTCAGAGATGTTGGGGTTAGCAATGTGATTTTTAGCAATTGGCTGTCCCTGTTCGTTAGTTTGATCGTCTTTTAATTTGGAGATATCATATAATGTATCATTTTGGCCTGTTAAGTTGCAGATGGTGTTAGCATTTGGCCGCC
This sequence comes from Clausena lansium, assembly GCA_030449835.1. Lineage (NCBI taxonomy): Eukaryota > Viridiplantae > Streptophyta > Magnoliopsida > Sapindales > Rutaceae > Clausena > Clausena lansium. The sequence continues at coordinate 565,141 of JASUUF010000397.1, forward strand.
ATCAAAAGAAGGCCCATGAGGGCTTGTGGGCCAGGACGGCATGGCTCACCATGTAATTCGTGTCTTGTCTAATTTTTTTTGCTCAGGTCCGGCACAACATAGGTGTTGAGCCCATGCATGCCATGTCAGGCTGTGCTCAAGAAAAATCACTATAAGCCTTTTTTTTTTTGTTAAGAGGGTTTGTCAAGTTATTAAAGTGCTTTTTTCAAGTCTATGTATATTTTTTGGGCCCACATACCTTTAGTCAAATTCAATAAAATCAAGTTCATATTCAATAACAATAAAATAATAAAAGTAAGAAAATGCTATATTAAGTATTAATTATTATGTTAATCCCTACAATATTAGAATTCTTTCTTAATACTTAACAATAACAACAACAAAAATAATAATAAATTTTTCTTAAGGGTTAACCTAATTGTTAACTTGAACTTACATAGAATTACTCGTAATAACGAACTTGCAAAATGGATCTATTTATCATAAAGAGATTCGTTGCTCCTGACCATTAGTCATAAATCAAGGTTCATAATAACATTAACGCATATATTAATAAAATCATGATATTTATGAATTTATTTATTAAAATCATAATATCATTTATTTATTTAATAAATTATAAACATAAAACAATGAGAACTTTTTTTTTTGAATTTAAGAATTAAACAGATTTAAAAGCTTATGCTAATAAAATACATTAAAAGATTCAAATTCAAATTATTTGTAAAATTATAAAATTTCAAGTGTATTTTCATTAGAAAATTTTATTTTGATATACTTTGCTCACCTGTTATTGATGGCATACGGGCCGCGTGCTAGACACCAATGAAATGTGCTTATTATGGGCTTTTTCACGTGTCGTGCTTTTAAGGCCCATGTGCGCGTCATGCTATGCCATGCCGTGCGGATACGTGTCATGCTCATGCCCATGCCATGCCATGTGTCACCTTGCCCGTTGGCCATCTCTATGTTAGCAATATATATAGATTAAATGATTGATCTTATTAAAAAAAAAAAAAGAATTCTTGAACACAAATTGAGTCTAAAATTATCGATGAAATCAAGTTTTAACTTGGCAAAAGCACACAACCAGTGCCTGAATTTTAGTTATAGTTTGATGTGACAAATTTCAACCAACAATATTGGCCCTACTGCATGGATTGGTTTTAAATTTTGTTTGGTTCTAATTGTGATCATTTACTTAATTATTGTATTAAATTTTAACAAGTCATTATTACCAAACGCATGTAATATAGGCAGGTTCAAATGACAACTCTTTTTTTCACAATTTCAAACATAATTTTTAGAATGAATAATGGATGGTCAACATTAGATGAGAGGAATTAATATTTCATTTAATTTCTTTCCCTCTCATCTTTGTTCTTATCTTCTCTCCAACATGATTTGCTCTTATTATTCCTCTCAAAATATTTCTTCTCTCGTCATTATCTTCATATTATCTATGTTTTGTTATAAGGGAAATAGTTAATTAATTTTCATAACATCATTGAAATGATTTGGCCCCGCTTGTTATTCCATATTAATCAAATTAAACTTAGAAGGTAATTTAAAGAGATACCGTTCTTATCGATGAATTTATACAAATTTTCAAAAACTCCATCAACTTATCTATGTTAAAGTCTTTTGGACTTTCTTTTTGCTCGGACTATATATTTTACTAATCAAAAAGTAAAATGGTAAAATTAGACCAGAAATATTTTAATATGAATATGGGTTTAATATTCAAAGAGATATATTCTCACTGTGATGAACCATACATTTATAAAATTATTAAATTATTTATAAATTAGGAGCACGATAATATAGTAAGAGAAAGAGAGAAAACAAATAAGTGACTCGATGTTTAGAGAGGAATTTTATATATTCAATATCACGTGCATATATATAAGGTGATGAACCATCTTTTTATAGTCTCATAACCTTACAAATGAAGCGAATTGATACATCACTAGTCATAAGTTTTTATGAGATAATAGGAGTTACATGAGATGAAGAGTTGTTTGATGGAGAGATGAAGAATTGCTTTAATGAACATCCATATAATTACAATTATTTCATAACAAAAAGTCAAAAACAGATTATTCATTATTAATAAATGTTGATGTTCAACATATTATGATAAAAACAAATGAATGTCACTTTTTCTAGTGATCAGGAGAGCAAAGCCTTCCATCACGATAGTAACAATATGCAAACTTGCATCTACAGGAACCGGGAGGTGTACAAAATTGGTCGCAATCTTTGTCATCTTTGCAAATTCCAATATTTATCGCTTCTGCTCCTTTGGATAAACCTAAATCAAATTCTTTTTATGCATTCCATAGTTAAACATCTCACTAATATTGAAAATGAGCTTTCCAATTGTAGAATGAATAAATCATTTAGAAGACAAATACAAATTTTTATAATTTTTTTGCAAGAAGTATTTGGAATGCTTACTCATAAAAATTTTAAAAATAAGTAAAGGAGACAAAGGTATAGAATATTTACCGGAAGAAGCAATTAACAGGAGAACAACAAAGCAAGCAGCCAATTTAAGTTGACTTCTTTTCTCCATTATTTCAAGTTGACGTAGTATGAAAGAGATACAAGTGCCTAGGAGTGGTATTTATAATTTGATTAATAATGGATTGAGTAATGCTACACATCCCAAATTTTTTTACCCAAATAATTATTCCAAATGATTTGATATTCATTAATTGGTTGATAGTTCTTTATAAAATCCAAGTAAATTAATTGTAACCAATTAATGAATGCCAAATCATTTGGGATAGTTATTTAGGATAAAAAATTTGGGATATGTAGCATTACTATAATGGATTTGCTTGCTTGGGAAATCTTAGAGGCAAGGATCTAGATATATATGGTTGGTTATAAGCATCTTTAATTGGCTTTTGAAATTCATATCCAAAGATTTTCTTTTCATTTTAGAAATAATGATAAACAATAATGTTGGCACATATAAGGCAATGTGTACTGTGTAGTTTTGGTAAGAGATTTTCTGATATCACTTGTTGACCTGTAGAATCAATTCGTTGTGGGGTTCCAATTTTGACATGACCAACTAGATGTGAATTCAACATTAAAATAATAATATTTGCCTTCAAATTATGTTAAATCAAATTTATCAATTTTTTTTTCGTTTGGAGATAGATGGGCGACGGCCTATCTCCCATTCCAGGCAGTGAGCCACTGCCCAAAAAAGAGTCTGCCAGCAATCAATTAGGCTAGGTTTCATTTTCTTAACTTCAAATCAAGGGAAAAGACCACCCACACTCTCAAAGTTTACTTAAATAATTACACATACTTTTTTTGTGTCATAAGTGGTCACATAGATTCTTTTTTTGACTATTATACCCTTGATTACAATAACCAAATAATTGAATTTAAATAAACTACTATAATAAATATAAGTTATTTTATTAATGTAATATCTTATTTGTATCATATGATATTTATTTATTATTTTTTAACTTATTACTATATTTATATTTATTTGGGTTGTAATAGTCCAAGGGTATAATAGTCATTTATGAAATTAAAAGGGGTCTGTGTAATAATTTATGAAACTAAGGGGGTGCGTGTGACCATTTAAGCAAACTATGGTGGTGTAGGTGGCTTTTTTCCTCAAATCAATTCAATATCTTAATTTAATTATTATCAAACTTTATATGGCTATATTTCTAAATCGAGTTAAAGTGACAAAAATGCTTCAATCACATTGTAAATTTATAATAATTCAGTTATCTTGAAACTTTTTATCTGCTAGGAAAATAAATTGTGTGAATATTCAAGTTTCGGTTTAGAGGATCACATACCCATCATCTTTGAAAATCCTTTTTTTATTTTATTTTAAAAGAGAGTAAATTGCCTTCACTCAATTATTATGTATAATTAAAGAAAAAAATTAAATTTCCATATTGCGGTATGGGAAACTCGAACCCATACTTCTACCACTCGACCAAAGGTAGATTGGTCATCTTTGAAACTCTTCAAATAGTTATTTCTTCATTATCATCATTTCCATCCACTTTAGTTAGTCCACCCTTTTTCCATTCATTTTTATTTTCTTTTTGGTGGTTTCTGGCTGTCTTCAATTCATAATAAATTTATTACTTCGCAAAAAAAAAAAAAAATAGGCCAAAGTTCTTTCCAATTTCGATGATCAGGATGGTCTTAATAAATTCTTTTGAAGCTTTGGAGATTCATTATTTTTATAGGCATCGTTGTGGTTCTACTTGTTTGATTTGCTATCACAGAAAATGAGACTTACAAAATGGGGCTATAATAATGCCAATAACTCTCTAAAATTATCATTGTGATTAATAGGGGTGTTCATAGATTGAATTTTGTAGATTAGACATTAATCTATATCCGATTCAAGATTTTGCAGATTATAAATATTCAATCCAATCCAATCCACAGATGGTGAACTGCAATCCAAATTCAATCTATACGCCTGCAGATCATATGTGGATTTGACCCAATCTATATTCAATTAATATATATTATTTACTTTTTTTAAGGAAACATGGACTGAAAAGTTAATAACCAAGTAATTATATCCCTACCGTCGGAATTGCTTTTGCAAAATGATGGATTGGGTCAAATAGCAAATTTACAATCTACGCTTATTCACCAAATATGCATTGATGGAATAAAATTTTTTATGTTAACAATTTTAAATAGAAAATCCCTTTGGTAATCTTATCATAAATCTAAAACGTGGTGCAAAAAGCTTCCTTTCAATTGCATCACTCAAGTAAACCATACAATATGATTGGAATGCAAATTTTGGAGATTTGATTTTGTAGTACCTTGCCAATGAATTTCTTGATGTTTAGAATTCAAAAAGTAAACAGCAAATATTATCAATATAAGTTATTGAAAGGATTAACTAAATTAGTGAAATGATAGTTTTTTTACATGTGGCAAAAGTACATTAAGGACATGTTTGGTAATGAATAAATTAAGATTTAAAGTAGAACAAAATAATTGAAAAGAAGATAGAAAGAAATTAAATTTTTTACAATTTTAAAATTAATATATTTATTTAGGGCTATTATGTAAAATTATTTAAAGTTATAGTTTTTATTATTTACAGAAAACTATTAATAGGGATTGCTGAAGAAAATATTACATAAATTTTTAGCATTTTAAAATTATTATATGTTAATTGAGGCTTATTATGTAAAATTTTTTAAATTTACTGTTTTTATTATTTATAAAAAATAGTAGGGACTACTAAAGAAAATGTCAAAATTCAGTGTTTGGTACAACGGGGACAAGATAGTCTTGTCCTATTTCAAAATTAGGGATCTATATCCCTCAATGATTTGTGAGAATGACAAAAATCTAAATTTAAAGCATAAGTGAGTCTATGACCCACTAAAAAAATAACTTAATTTATGTTAAAGATTGATATGGAAATTAACCAAACCCAACGTTGTAATTTTAAATAACCTGATATATATTTTGAATAGCACTTTTTTTTTTCAAATCTTATATAGGTTTAGCATTATGATTTTGTATCATACGAACTCGAAGTTGCATAATATTTTAAATAGTATTAAAATTATTAATTTATTCTAATATCTCAGAACACACAAGAAAGGGAAAAAATTAAAAAAAATGAACAACAAAAAGAAAAAAGAAAAAGAAAAGAAGCAATTGGAGGGTAAAAACATTTCATTATTGTTTAGAAATTTACTTGAAATATAAAATGGAATTTATTTAGCTTAAAATGTCATAAGTCCAAGTAGTATTTTCATTAATGAGCAGAACCTAAAAAAAGGCCATCACCATTTTAATTATACTATGTAAAATGAGCTCCATTTTATTAAATGAATCGAATGCAAACGTCGCTATTATTAGTAGTGTTCTTATCTATGTTATTTATTTATTTATCCGCAATTGGTTGCTGAATTTTTTTGGGTGGTTTTGTTTAATTGGTAAAAAAAAATCACTTTTGTTCTATTTTTTATTTAAGAATCCTAATGCCTTCGAATTTCTTTTTTCAAGCTTCAAAGTAGAAAATTTCACATTTAAAGTAAGAATATGAAAATAAACTAAAAAAAGAATGTAATAAACAAAAAATATATATCAACTAAAACAAAAGAGAGTGGGGGCCAAAGAACAAACCTATAAGGTGCGTTGACAATTTCCCAAAGTAAAAAATTCGATCGTTAAAAATATTATTCATTATTAATATATGTGGATGTAGAACATGCTATGATCAAATACATATGATTTTCCCTTTTTGAAGTGATAATTACGAGAGAAATATTCATCATTTTTTATTGCAAGGATCTACATATTTATGCCAAATCAACGTGAAAACTTAAACAATTTGGAAGTCTAACAATTTGAAAAATTAATATATATTATTTTTGTTTATATTTTACTTTTTGGGGTTGAATTGGTAATTTAATTTTTTTTTATTAATGTCTAAAAAAAGAAATATTATTATAAGAGGGTAATATTATAAAAGCAAGACAAAAGAAATAAAAAGTAATGACAGGGGTGTTACTAATTTAACAGCAGGGACTAAATGAGGTATTTATAATTTCAATAATGGATTTGCTTCTCCCCTGGGAAGTTTTTAGTGCAAGGATCTAGATATATATGGTATGTTGGTTGTAAACATCTTTAATCGGTTTTTGAAATTCATATGCAAAGGATTTTCTTTTTCATTTTAGAGATAATGATAAAAATAAAGTTGGCACATATAAGGCAATGTGTACTATGTAGTTTCGGCAAGAGATTTTCTTTTTTTGGTCTGCAGAAGCAATTGGTCGTGGGGTTTCCAGTTTTGGCATGGCCAATTAGAGGTGATCAACATTAGAATAATAATATTTGCCTTCTAATTATGTTAAATCTAATTTATCGAAGCTTTTTTTTTTTTTAGAGATGGATGGGCGATGGCTTATCTCCCAATTCAGGTGATGAGCCATTGCCCAAAAAAGAGTTCACCAACAATCAATTAGGCTATGTTAGTACTCTAGTAGTTTATTTTAATTTTTTTTCTTTCTTATTAAGATTAGATAGAAGTTTATTTGAATTTCTTTCCTATTATGATTAGATTTTCTTATTGCAATTATGATATAGGGTTCTAATTTGATTATAATTAGGATTGTGTTGAGCTGTTGATATCATTATGTTTTTGAAATAATAAAATTTATTCCAAGCCCCATCAATTCTTCTCTCTTCGCTCTGAATTATTAAACTATTCATCTCTTCTTTCTTGAAATCTCTAATAAAAACCCTAGAGTCCTAATATTTGATATCAGAGCATGTCTTTCCTAGCCACCAATTTTTCTTTTCCCATTCAACAACACAAAAAAAAAAAAAAATCTAGCATCCAAACATTTGCCAATGTCCCTTGCCTTTTGATTTGGCTTTTCGTAGGTCAATTAATTGCTTTAATCAGGTTTATTCCACCAACTAATTTTGACTTTTGTGAGTTACGACCACAAGCCATGAACTAAACCCATCATTGGCCTCAATCAACTCCAGCGACTACACCTAAACCAGCACCATCATTAACCGTTGGCTAGCAAAACCAAACCCTTAATTTTCGCGAGAATTTTTTCAGACATCATGTTTATTACAATGCTTGAAGCAAAAGTTGCGCACTGTCTCAAATTGATGAAAAACTTGCAGTCTTTACTGCTCAGAATAATGCTCTAAAGGTACTTTCTGCAAGACATTGTTGAAGATTTTAGCCAGTTGTGTGCAAGGAAGCATAACCATCTCTTAGTCCACATGAAGTTGGCATGTTCGAATGCAGGGACTCCAATTAGATCAGAAATAAGATTGTGTTGAGCTATTATAAATAAGTGGTTCTCACTATGTTTTGGAGCAAGCAGTAACAAAATTAATTTCAACCCCTGCTAGTTCTTCTCTCTATTCTTGAATTCTTCATTTTTCTCTCTTGAATTCTCTAATCAAATAAGGCCGAACAGGCTAGGTTTCTTTTTCTTAATTGTAAATCAATTCAATATCTCAATTTAGTTATTATCATACTTCATTGAGCTATATTTCTCAATCGAGTTAAAGATGTTAGGAAATTTATGGGTGAAGCAGGGCCACAGCTAAAATGAAATTGGATAAAAAATGAAGAACAAGCACACAAAGAGAACACAAGAAATTACGTGGTTCGGCTTTTAGCCTACATCTACGGGCGAAGATAGAAGGAAAATATTTTACTAATGATATGAGGATTACAAGTATTGTAATAATTTGGCTCACTACCCAAAACCCCAATACACCCATTCTCTTACTCACTAAACATTCAAGAGCTTTACAATTTTAAGCTCTCAAATTCTCTAAGCTCTCGACTCTCTCTCACAAAATGGGATAATTGAAATGAGGGGTGAACCCCTCTATTTATAGCTAACAATGGGAGAATAAAATAATATTTACTTATATATTTTTATTTGTTTGGTGCCGTCTTGGACTTCAATTTGGGTAGCTGCTTCTAGATTTTGGCTGCAACCACTTCCATTCAAACATGTAGCTTTTGATGACATTTGGTGCATGTGTTTCTAGAATTAGAGCCACCGACTTTGACATTCTCCCACTTGGAGATTTGATTGAGATTCAATCAATCTCCACATTATCCTTTCTGTTTCGCCATCGTCATGTTGCTTACGTTTTCGCTAGGCCATAAGAGGATCTACTCTATACAAACTTGTCAGTATTGATTGGCTTGGTCATAACATCTGCTAGGTTCTCCTTCGTGTTGATTTTCTGCAAATCTACACTTCCATCTTCTACTACTTCTCGAACGAAGTGATACTGAACCCCTATGTGCTTTGTTCTGAAATAAAAAGTTGGATTACTCTGATTGTCACAAAACACAGGAATTTTCTCATATTTGTGCTCGAGCTCCTCCACTAATCTTTGTATCCAAATAGCTTCCTTGTAAGCTTGTGTAGTTGCCATGTATTCTTCTTCTGTTGTAGATAAAGCCACAACAGTCTGTAGTTTCAAAACCCAACTTACAACTCTTCCTGTAAGTGTAAACACATTGTCAGTAATAGATTTTCTTTTATCAAGGTCCCATACAAAATCTGAATCCATATAGCCCCTGACAACAAATTCTGATCCTCCGTAACATAATGCAACATCGAGGTTCCTCTGATTATCAGCATGTCCATCCACTTTAATTAGTCTACTATTTTTCCATTCATTTTTTTTCTTTCGGTAGTTTCTGGTTGTGTGCAACTCATAATAAATTTTATTACTTTGCAAAAGAAAAAAAAAAAGGCTAAACTTGTTTCCAATAATTATGATAAAGATGGTTGTTGAGAGTGAACCTAAAATTAGATAATGTAGAATAGGCTAACAAGTCATTTTATTGATCAGGAAGTCACTGACTTGTTTTCACAGCTATCACCAGCATGTCGTTTATTATCATCAGCAAGAATAAATGACAACATATTAATGTCATCTGGTGTAGTTAGAGAAGCATGTGGTAAGTCATTTGTCTTAAATTCACTGACTTGTTTTGATGACTGAAGCTTATACACATGAGAAATGTGGAGAAAGGCTATTTAAATGGCTGTTAAAATGGCGGGAAAATTCTGGGTTTGTTGCAAAAACCCCAAACATGTGCAGCCAGCTAGGGAATCTTTCTAGATCATTATGATTGCATATAAAGCCTTAGAACACGTTTTTTGGCTCATTCTATTTGTTTACATTTCCTTGATAACATTGTATCTTGTATTCTATCAAATAATGAAATCTCTCTTCCATTTTCACAGTGGATGTGGGCTAGTTGATGGCCGAACTACTCTAAACCTCTTGTGTTGATTCTTTGATACTTATGGCTTCTTGGTTTTCCAATCTTGTTGGTTTGGATTAATCAGATCTTGGTCACCTCTTTTCGGTTAATTAGGTATTTGATTTGGGATCAAAGCATAAGATTGGATCTTGAGGGGATTTGAATTGTTAACTTGCTGGTTCAAGTTCAACAAATTGGTATAAGAGCTTCCTTCTTAACTTTAAATCCTCAAGATGTGAGTTCCGAAGCTAGATGTGGATAAATTTACAAGGGAAAATATCTGAATCAAAACCTGAAGTGGAGTTATCTAGTGTTGGTGGTAAAAATGATTCCTTGACAGAATCTGACAATAATTATGGCTTTGATATGGAAATATCTGAATCAAAAAGTAAGTCAGCTGATGATCAAACTTTGAAGAGTTATTAGCTTGCAAGAGATAGGGAAAAGAGAGTAGTTAAGCCACCAAGGAGATATGCTTATATTGATTTGATAGCATTTACACTAACAGCAGCTCATGAGTTATCAACTGGAAAACTAAAAACTTACAAAGAGATTGTTGAAGGAACTGAGTCAGACAGGTGGAAGGCAACTATGGATGAGGAAATAAGATCGTTATATGAAAACCAGACATGTGAATTGATTCAGAAACCAATAAACAAGAAGATGGATGGGTGCAAATGGATCGGTAGAGTAAAAAACATCATACCTATAGTTGAACCACAAAGATTTAAAGCCAAGCTTGTTGCCAAAGGCTTCATACAGAGGAAGGGAATGGATTTTACAGAGGTTTTGTCGCTAGTGGTCAAACATTATTCTTTGAGAATCTTTTTGGGGCTTGTTGCCACCAATAATTTACATCTTGAACAAATAGATGTAAAAATTGATGGGATTATGTGATCTTTAAAGCATATTGATTTATTTATTTATAGGGAAAAAGTCACCTACACCCTTAAGGTTTACTTAAATGATCACACATACCCTCTTAGTTTCATAAATGGTCACACAAATCTCTTTTTGACTATTTTACCATTGATTACAACAACCCTGTGTAATTGACTTTAAATAAACTTCTAGAATAAATATAAATATAAATTAAAATAATATAATATGGTATATAAAATAAAATAAAATATAGAAATTATTTTGAATAGCCATTTTTAATATTATTAATATGTCATATTCTTTTAATAATAATAAAATGTATTTGATATATTAATAATATTAAAATAATTATACGTAAACATTCACATAATTTATAAAATTTATATTATTTTATTTAAAATATCATTTTTAATTATGTCTATATTAATATAATTCTTAAAGTCAATTTTTGGATTAATAGATTTTAGTATTAATAAAATCCGTCGGGATAGACTAATAATAACTTAATATTAAAAATAATTTTCATTATATACATTATTTTATTAATTATACTTATTGTACTATTGTATTTATATCATATGATATTTATTTATTATTTTATTATTATATTTATATTTATTTGGGTTGTTATAATCAAAGGATATAATAGTCATTTACGAAGTTAAGGAGGTATGTGTGATCATTTATGAAATTAAGGGGGTCTGTGTGACTATTTAAACAAACCTCGGGGTGTGGGTGGCTTTTTCTCTTATTTATAATAAATACATTTTTTAATTAATAAAATATTTGATTTTTTTTTTCAGACATCTTAATTGAATAAATATTTTGAATAAGGTCCATATAATCATATTATATGTATTTATATGATCATCATATGGATTCACAAAAGACATAAATTCAAGTTATTTTATGATTAAATAAATTGAGTTCGTAGTTGATAAATAGAGTTGGGTGCTCTACATAAACAATGGTATTAAAAACAATAGACTCATTGTGCAATAGACTCATTATCAATGGTATTAAATACATCTTTTTCTACATAAACAATCAAATTATCATTCTTCCATTCATCTCTCATCCGATTTCGAAGTTCATTCTTTACGAATTTCATTACTGAAAATGCTCTTTCTATTGTGGCTGTGGAATTATTGCAAAGGCCAGAATTATCCACTTAAACAATTACAATTAGTATAGTCGTATAGAGATATGTTGACATGTGAACAAGAATAAAATACTAAATTATTATTTATTAACATAATCTAAAAAAAAATTGAGAAAGACATGTTTACCTACGACAAAGAATCAAAGATGATGTAAAACAATAAACAAACTCACTCGCCGGTCCCACTCACCCAACCCCACAATAATTAAATAAATCGCACCCTCCTCCTCTTGCTTTCTTCACTGAGATGATGACAATAAAGAATGAAGAAGCTTCTGTTTGCAGCTTGCTCTTTTCATTCAAATTTCAAAGCAATCGCTAATTACAAGTGTGGCACTCACCATTCAATTATTTAGATTACAAATATTTTGGGCCGTGGACTTTATTTTTTAAGTTAAAGTATGATTTTTATAATTATTAAAATCATAATTTAAATTTTAAAGGGTGGGGCTATCTAATAATTTTACAGGAACTATTTAAAAATTTCTTATTTTTTTAATAAAAAAGAGGATAGTTTTTTTATTAGAAATTTCTCAAATCCGCCCCTGATTGTATGTACTTTCAATATATACATCTTATCATTTGTGGAAGTCTAATTACTACATGTATGTACTTCGCAACTATTGAGGTAAAGATTAAATATACGCATGTAAAGAATTTAACAAGTGTGAAAATATATTTCCAACAAAAGTATCCAAGATTTTTTGTTTTTATCGATGGGCACCAATTGTCACCATGCATGTAATTAGTAAGCACGTGTTACCTCTCAAATTAAGGGTCTGATCAACAAGCTATAGTGCCTTCAGAGGCATTTGGTGGTGACTGGTGAGGCTCTGTGACTTTTCAGCAAGAATTATATATTGTGAGATGAAACTTATATTTGATAGAGCAAAATTTATGGTTGCATGTTCAATAATAATTTTTTTGTTTATTTATATGATTAACAATTATTAAAATAATTGATGAAATAAAATGAAGAAAAAAAAAGATTGGTTGTGGTGCCACATCCAACAGGCTTTACTTAACATCCCAACAGCTAGGTTGTGGCAGAAATGCATTCAATACCTTGAATTATTTAATATATGTAACAAATTTACAACATTTCTATTCAAAATTCCCCAAAGCAAACTTTGAAAAAAAAATTTTGATTTGCCTCACATCTTGAATAAGATCTTATCTGTTGAGCAGATGCTTTTCACAATAGGCTTTTCAACTCAAAAAAAAAATCAAGATTTTTTATTTATAAAAATAAATAAGACACCACTTATATTTATAAATAAATAAATAACTCATTTAAATTTATTTTAACTTTAGAAAAATTCAAACCAATTTAGATTTTAGATAAAAAACAAACGCTACCTTAATCAGTTACAATCGCAATTTTTATCTATGCCCCCTAGGCCACCACCGACCCACAAACTCGATATATTTTACTGAATCCCCACATTTCAAATGCCCCTTTCACATTCACGACATTTTAGACAAATCAGATTTTGAATTTTAAAAATTTTTAGAACCGCTTTTTAGTAGACAATTATTTACTAAATTATTAAGGAGACAAATTTCTAAATAATTTAATTGCTAAAATGTTTATCAAACATTTTTAGATACTAAATTGTCAAGTAAGTGATGCAATCCCGAACTTTGCAATTATCTCTCCAAATATTGAGAGCCTTGACTTGTTCAAAAATAATTTTTAGTGGCAGCATTTCCTGGTTATACTTATGTATATAATGATTGTACTGAAAATTGTTCAAATTACAATAGACCCACAATATGATGGTAAATTGAGAAACAAATAAAGCATGTGAAATTTTTTTTTCTAAGTTCAATTTTGTGCTTAAACTTATGGTGTGTTTACTAATCGAAAATCGAAACGGACTGGAGTTAGAATGTGCTGGAATCGGAATGTTGGAATCATAATAAATTGTGTACTTTACCTGTAGAAATCGAAATCGGAATGAGTTGTGTTACCATTTATGTACTTACTTTGTTTTGGAATCAGATTGAATTACTGCAAGTTACTAAAATGACCTTAGTTGATTATTGTCATTATTTATTATAATAATTGCAATTATGATTATTATTATTCAAAATAATTATTGTTAATAATAATAATAATAAATAATAATCATTATTATTATTATTATTATATTATTTATAATAAATAATGAAGGACCTATTTGTAAATATTACAAAACTTCTTTAGGGACCAAAATGTAAAAGTGACAAAACTTAATTGAGGGCAATTTGGGAATTATGAAAATTTCATGATGATAAGATGGGGGGTTCGGGAAATGAAAACTTAATTCCCAAGCCTTCCATGAGAATCAAGTATCCATTCCTTAATTCTGAAAAAAAAAATTTTCCTTTCTACTTTAAAAAATAAACATCATCAATTATTCTCAATCCAGATTCGGACTCACTAATCCTATAAGTTAACACGCCCTTAAATCATTTGGAGTATTTTGGGGAATGGGTCCCCGCAATATTTCCCTACAAATTCAAAAGGAAAATGCTATTTCGAAAAAAAAATTAGGTTAGAAAATTTTGATTAAAAATGTGCAAATGATTAAAATGTCTTGATAAAAAAGTAAGTTGGATGTAACTATCTTGATATATTTTTTTTTTTTTGTCTTTGTCAAAATTTTATAGGATTTGAATTTAGTGCTGAGCTGACCAGCGCTCAACTTTTTATAATCTTCTGTCACATATGCATCTATAGCAATATATAGTTAAGATTTAATTAGCTTTATATTTTTATTCAATAACTACCAATTATATTTTTTGTAAAAGATTAACTCAGTACTGAATCTAAATTCAATTCTATAACCTAATTTTCTGTCAAAATAGCATTATCAATTTCTGAAATCCCCCTGCTCTATCCTAATATTAGGCTAAGGGTAAAATCCCACCCACCCTAAGGGTAATATTCCATTGAATCTTAGGTGGACAATACAATTCCACCTACTCTATCTCCATTTACGGGAGACGTAGATCCCAACCCGATTCAATACCAACAGTAGCAATCAATTGCTATAATCAAATTAAAGTATCATTTAATTAATGAGCCAAATTTAGTCCAATACAAACTTTTTTTACCCGTTGACTCGAGAATCCAGCATAATTTGTATTCTAAACACAAACATCCATCAAGAATATGAAAAAAATAAAAAATAAAAAAATCTGCATCAACCATCAAGCATAGTTTTTAATCTCCATGACTTTTGCTTAGGCATTTTGTTAAGTATCAATTGATCATAGTATTATTCTTTATCAATTGATCATAGTATTATTCTTTGTTTTCAAAAGACTTTCTTACAAATTTTCTTTAAAAATACAACGAAATTCTATGTTTTCAATTATTGAAGAAAATCAGAAGAAAAAATATAAAACAGATTGGATTTGAATGTTAAACAAAGTAAATTCGTCCAATTTAAAAGGGAAATTAGAAATTCTAACACTTGCATTCTCCACTTTTCATCTTCAACCATCACAATCAGAATGAATCTCAGTTGCTACGTTAACACAAGTAGCATGGAAGAAAGAGATTTTGCCTTCTGATAAAAATTAAAATAAATAAGAATTATTATTATTTTTTTTTGGACGGGAAACAAAAAGGACTTAGAGTGACGCTAAAGGCACCCCTCTATTTTTCTTATAAAACCCCTCTTGTTATGCATTTACAATGTTGTCCTTTATATTTTAAATTATATTTGATGTAAAATCTTATCTAAGTAAATCCACATATGATATTTCTCTCTGACTCTTTGTCCACTAAAAACTCTTAAAACTTGCAATTTTTTTTTTTATTATAAAAGAGTAAGAATTTGATCTAAAGTAATTTTTTTTCACATAACAATTTATTTTTGTAGGAAAGATAATTTTGTAAAGTTTGCATAAATTACTAACTTTATTAGAATGCTAGAGAACAACCAAGCCCTGTGCTTATTTTATACATATTTATTTTGAAATGGTACACCATAAAGTCATAAACTGAAAAACATAAACCTAAAACAAATAGAAAGTTAGGAATAAATTAAGTGCATGACACACAAAATATTGGGTTGTCGTCATCAATCTTTGCTACGAATAGAAAGAAACTTGAATGGGGTGGTTGAAGAGAGAGAACGGAAAAGCGGTTAAAATGGAAGAGAGAGACTATGTGACAATTATTGAGGAAAAATGATAATGAAGGCAATTTTAAGAATTAAAGAGACTATAAACAGAAAAGGGGTTTGAAAAGGATAATAGAGGGGTGCTAATAGCACCACTCTAGGACTTAAGGTAGTCTATTCTGTTCTTCCACTAATTATAATGTTAAGGTTTACGAAACCCTAAAACTAAATCCATAAAAAGAAAAAAGCGTGACAAATTTTAGTCAATATTGGATTAGTTTATTGTTTTGAATTTTGTTTGGTTGTAGTAATGATCATTTACTTAATTATGGTATTAAATATCAACAAGTCATTATTATCAAATGTGCATATACATTTAAAACAATCATTTATGTTAAAACCAATTACATATATAGATGGCAACAATTTATTAAAAAATGTGTAATATTTCTCAACTAATTACATAGATGGCTTGGCGATAATTTATTAAAAAAGTGTAGTATTGCTCTACAAATGACTTTCTTTAGAGAGAAATTTTAGAGTATATCAGAGATACTATACTCAATCAATACATGTATGTATATGTGCATTTATTTTAAAAAATCATCATATAATTAGTAGTTATATTTAATTGAAGTACACATAACATACATGCATTAATTAGTTATAGTACCTTTTATATACTATAAAATCTCTCGTCTTCAGGTATGGGGGATGAATCATTGAATAGAGTTTGATATGAGATATTCTAAATGTTTTTATCACTTCACTAAACTTTTAATTTTCTTGCACTTCAATTTTAATTAGAAATTTTTGAAAATTAGCATTCTTTTTCGGTAACAATTAATTATATGCTTTCAAAAGCTTTATTTACAACCACAGATATCCCTCGTCCTTTCTAGACTTTTATAAAACTTAGAGATGAGATCGCATACTTTATTTTACCATTTTCTTAATAAATTCCATAAATACATTAAAAAAATACGGATTGCCATAATTAATATCTTCACATATAGACTAGTTCTAGAAAATTTGACTATATGAGTAATTAACTAACGTGTTCATGTATGCTTTAAAAAAAATGGAAAACTAACGTGTTTATATGGTACTTGAAAACATATTTGGTATTATTGCATGGCAAGACTTATCATAGAATAAAATCTTATCAAAGCTTACTCATAACTTTAATTCATTCCCAAATATAATGCATGTAATAACTAAAAAATGAGATTTCTTTCCTCTGTCAAAAGATATTGTATCTTTACTCTTGCACGATAAAAACCAACAACCCTCTTCCTCAATTTCCGAAAACAAAAACATGAAAGCGCTTTTTTTAGAAGCAAGTTCCTCCGAGGCTTCCAGTAACATTTTGGCCTCCTCATCAGAAGGCACTCCATGTATGGAGAAGAGTGATGAAAATAAGAGAATGAAAATGAAACATGTCGTTGAAGCCTCTGATGAATCACGACGTCTCGAATCAAGTTCTAGTCTTTTGCTTGATCTAAGGCTTTACAACGATGATTATCTTGTTCGTGGTTCGAGTCTTTTGGACCGTGTGAACATGATGAATAATAATCCTTGTCATGAACAGAATAATGATCATTCTACTTCAAGTGAAAAGAAATCATCAGAGGCTAGGGTTTTTTCATGCAACTATTGTAAGAGAGAGTTCTCAACTTCCCAAGCCCTAGGTGGTCACCAAAATGCTCATAAACAAGAGCGTGCTGTAGCCAAAAGGCGCCAAGGCATGGATCAAGATGCTGCTGCTGCTACTTTTGGCAATCAACACTTTTCTTTCTATTCTCCTTATTATTCAAGTTTCTCTCCGTATTACGGTTCAATCAATCGATCACTCGGGGTTAAAATGAACTCCATGATTCACAAACCGGTGGCCTATGTTGGATAAAAATCGTATTTTTATCATCGATCTCATATAATATATAAGAATTAAGTAATCTAGAAACTCATACCTTATTTATATGATAAGATAAATATTCGAAAGCTGCAGATCCACCACCAAACGATCAACACTCAAAGTTGATCAACACTGGACGTGTGGGCGTCTGTTTCACTACTCCCAATTGCAACTGGCGTGTAATTTTTTTTATTTTAAAGATCTCTCTCTTTTCTTTTTAGAAAAATCCTTATTTATAATAGCTCATGAAAAAATCCTAGCATGTATTATATCTCATTAATATTAAAATATTTTAAATTAAACATTTATCTCTCCACTTACGTAAAAGTGGAGAGAATGTGTAATCAACTAGGGGACTACCTTGTAAAATATCACAAGACCCCATTCACACTTATATATAACACATTAGGCCTTAACAAATATTATAATTAAGATTTATACCTTATATGCCAGTTTTCTCGCTTTTGGATCCAGTAATGGTGTTGTCAATTAAATGAGCTAACCCGGGGATCATTTGGGAACATACAATAGTGGCTACAATAATTAAGCTTGTAATTAAACAAATATAATTATTTAATTCCAATTCTACTCCACTATAAGATTGGAACTGACCTCCATAATTGTATGCTCGAATAATAATTCGCCCAAGCCACATTGATTTCTTTACTGCACAATCCTTTGTACCACATCGTTAATTAAATTGATATCTCAACTGTCCAATCAATTTAATTACATCTTATTTCTTGATACTTACTGGTTTCTCTAATGATCATTTTCAACATACTTATATATATATATATATATATATATATATATATATATATATATATATATATATATGATCAAGTACTAAAATGATCCATAAAACCCATCAAGAGATGTGTCGTACAAATTCTATATTGTCAATCTATAAATTCAATACTTGTAATTGCTCCCACCAAGATACCGGGTAATCTTGACTACAAGTGTATGTCGTGCCCATTGGTAACTCAAATGAAATAACAATTACAATCAAGAAATTATAATTGACTCAAGATTAAGATCACATTAAATCAATGCCTATGAGATTTAATAAGTCTGACAGTTATTACAAAGTTAATTAAATCTCATATGTGATCCAGTTCAATGTAGTCACACTACATCAATAAATTCATATATGATTAAGACAAATCACTCAATGAACTTATTACAGTTTATACCTAAATAAAGCGCCCAACTTTATTTATCAACTGCGAACTTAATTTATTTAATCATAAGATAACTTGTATTTATGTCTTCTGTGAATCTACATGGTGATCACATAAATACATATAATATGATTAAATGGACTTTACTCAAAATATTAATGCAATAGAGATACTTGAATAAAATACCTCATTCATTTTATTAATCAGAAAAATATTTATAACAATAAATAAACAAATATGCTTTAAAGAGCATATTTTTCCAATAGCCTATGGTTCACATCCATGGCCATCTGCTAATTATTGTTTTGGCCTCGGCAGTTGGCTTGCTAGGCAAGGCATGAATATGATGAATCCACAACAAACAAGCAGGGTGAGAATGAACGGTTTTGGAATTTCGGGGCCATCTTCGAGATTTGAGGAAAAGGATGTACTCGCTGCAACAATTATTATTCACAAAAATAGCCAAACTTGTGTTGATTTTCTCCAACGAGGGGACCCTTCAGAAAGTGATCATCAAGAAGATCCAGTAGAACTTGATTTATCCCTCAAGCTTTAGTTATTACTCTTCTATTTAAGATTCTAATTGTTTTCACATTGTAAATATTTATATTATAGATTGATCAAGTGATGATGATTCTCTCCAGCTAGTGAAGAAGATCATCAAAACTTGATATTCCGTATCAATAAGCATTAATATTTTTCCATTTTATATACCATATTGTGTTGGAAAATATAATTTTTAGTAAGTTATATTTGGACCACATTTTGAGTGGGACTCACTTAGCGTAAGTGAAAGGTCATGGTGGTTTCGGAAAGTATTCCGTGAACACTTCAATTCGATATATCATATGCTCAAAATGATGGTCATGTGAATGAGAAATTGTCTCACAAATATTCACCTTTGTTGTTGGAAAATTAAAAAGAAATAGATTTATCCCACATGGGAAAAATAAGTCATTGGATTTGGGTTTATATATGTTTACGTATATATAGGTATTTAAGAATACCAAGGATAGATGCTCTCTCCATACGCGCCTACGTAGGGGGGTGCAAACCTTCACTGTTCATGTTTAATGTTTGCATTGTATTTCCAATGAGTTTGCAATTATTTAATTGATCGATTGTTAAGACTCTAATAGTTTATTTTAATTTATTTCATATTAGAATTAGGTTTTTTTATTACAATTAGGATTCTAATTAAATTAGAATTAGGATTGTTGTTGAGCTACTATAAATAAGTGATTCTCATTATGTTTTTTAAGCAAGGAATAATAAAATTAATTCCAACCCCTATCAACTCTTCTCTCTTCCCTCTGAATTCTTAAATTCTTCATCTCTTCT
The DNA here is from genome assembly GCA_030449835.1 of Clausena lansium. Taxonomy (NCBI): domain Eukaryota; kingdom Viridiplantae; phylum Streptophyta; class Magnoliopsida; order Sapindales; family Rutaceae; genus Clausena; species Clausena lansium. Next base: position 585,554 of record JASUUF010000397.1, read on the forward strand.
CTCTTGAATTCTATAATCAAAACCCTAGAACCTTATCATTTGGTATCAGAGCAATCCTTCTTAGCCACATATTGTATATTTCATTAACTATTGATTCTACAGCTGATGATGGTAACAAATGAACTTTTTAATTAACAATTAAATTCAATTTAAAATGACTAATTTACTTTTCATTTGGCTTTGTAGTAGCTTCAAGCAGTAAAAAGAAGAAAAATGGGCGAGGAAAGCCAAAAGTGTTGCTCAAGGGCATGATTTGACATTGGAGAGACATGACAGCAGGTATAAAATAATAAGACCTGCCGACTCATGATTTTTTGTAGGTACTATAATGTTCTTTGGCCTGAGAACTTCTGAATCTGCATAAGTTATATCCAGGTAATCAGGATTTTGATCGAGCTGGGGCACATTTAAAATCAAACAGGTACGACTGTGCGTGTGGTAAGCTCTCATTTGGATAAGTATGTTATGGGCCCCACAAACTCCAAATCGGAGCTTGCCACATGCACAATTGTGCACCTTATGGAGTGCGTCAGCGTGCATATGATTGAAATACTATTTAAAATATAATACACTTCTAAAAATTTGGATAGTAATGTATAACATCGCAACTATAATATTCATTGATAATAAATTTATTATTACAATTATTCTCGTCGAAGACTCCTTAACGGGATTTATGTGTTAAAAATAATGCATGATAGTTTCATCATCAATATAAGCAAAAATATCTTTTCTAATATACAAAACTAAGTTATCACTTAATTTGTTCTTAGAATCTTTTAATAATAACAAAAATATTCATATAGTGCAGCACATAAAGCAAGTATGAATACATGATAAAATTAGGAATTTTAAAATAGATAAAAGATTAATAAGAAAATAAAAAATTAGAATTATCTAGACTTACCACTTATAGATTCATGTTGAATGACCAAATAATTGATTTTGCTTGAATAGAAAATAAAAAGAGTAAAGGCCGGTCCATTAATCATTATACTAATGTTTTATTATGATTGTTTTTTATTTTAATATTTATTCACTTGTGTCTTTATTCAAGTTTCATGAAATGTTAATAACTAATCAAATTATTTAGAATTCGACATTTAAATTGGGGCAGCATGAAATATATTAAAATTAATGAGGCACTTTTATAATTTTAGAATTTAGCTAGGGCATTTTTCATAATAATAAATAAAATACATTTTTTTAAGATAATCATCCAAAAAAATTTTAAAACCTAGCTGGGCCGTGCCCCATCTGGTCCCATCCTGGCTCCGCCCGTGGTTATATCTCATGGTACATTTAATTGATATTTTTTTTAATAATGGGAATACTTTGAAATAAATTTCTCTTCTACCTTTTTCTTTTTTCACTTTTTGCAATGATTTTCATATTTATGCTAATCAGATACATTTAAGATATGGATGATGCTTCTCTTGTATTCTTCAGTGACATTTGGTGTTAATATTTGAATAATAATCCAGGTGGAGATGACATAGTTCTTGCTGCAACTGATAATTCTCTTTCTTGAAATTTGATGTCGCTACTTACTAGTTATGCTGAAGCTATGATATAGTTGATATATGCACGATTTTAATTGAGAATTAATGAGTCTGTACAGAGTTTGTTGAGGCTAGGTTGTTGAGTGCGCTTTGGTATAGGAAGGCGTACTGCGTGGCGAATCCTTTTGATTGGATGGCCTTGATCTTGCTTAAAGGGGAGGCAAATTTCTTTGAAAAGAGAGTCAGGGAATGTCAAAAGGCTTCTATTATGTCCAGTCTTAATGGGAATGGTGGGAACCACGTGTTTGAAATGGACGAAGATTTTAAGAGTGATATGATTGTAATATTATGTAATTGTGTTGGCTTTTATTTGCTTGTTTTGTTAGTTTCTTTGTTTAAGATATGGTAGAAAAACTTAAATTACATCTCTTTTATGTTCGTTTTTACTTGAATAATAATATTATAGTGTTATTATGCTTAAATTCTTTCTAATTTGGCTTCCTTTTGGTTTTGGGTTCATGTGTTGTTTAATATTGGTGGAATTATTGATGTGATGAGTAATTTTTATTGAGATTCTTTTTTATTTTTAGCTTCTTTCCATTGTTTTGAGTATGCTGGGGGTTTGATATCAAATGTTGTTTCATTTTGAGAAGATGAATTTTTTATAATAGCCTGTCAAACCCAAAAATCCTCTCATTGCCTTCACTATTGTTGGTTTAGGCCAACTCTTTATCACTGCAATTTTTTTGGGATCTACTGCAACTCCACTGCCTGAAATAACATGGCCAATATACTACACCACTGCTTGGCCAAACTGACGTTTCTCTTTTTAAAAAATAATTTATTTGCAGTACAAATGAAGTAATTTTTAAATCGAGGAGGTGTTCCTCCCATGATTTACTATATACAAGAATATCATTAAAAAAATATTAAAATGAATTTCCGTCATCATAAATACACAAATATATCATTAATATATTTTGATTTTTCTTTTGGTTGTAAAACAAACGCAAAAATATAGTATTAACTAAAAACAGCACCTAAATACTGAGACCAAATATTTAAAATGATATTAATAATTTTTGACATTATTGAGTTAGTATAGTCCTGATAGTAGATTTATGTAAATCACTAATACACAAATGATATTATCAAATACTAACGTCATCGTGTTAACATTATGGTGATACTATAGTCACACAAATTATTGATACAAAAATTACTAACACTAATGCCATGTTTACTTGTCGGATTCAGGAATGAAAATCCGTAATCGGAATGAATTTCGCGTTTACTTGCCAAAATAATAGAAGAAATGTGAATTATTTTAGTGGGTTCCACGTCATTTTAAGAATCAGGAATGGGAATCTGATTCCCAAGGAGGGGCTTGGGAATCTGACTCCCATTCCAGTAATTTTCTATTCTATCCCCATTAATATTTTATTATTTCAAAAATACCCTCACTTCATATAAAAATATAAATAGAGGAAAAAAAAGAAAAAAGAAAATCAGCCAAATCCCTCTCTCTCTCACGAGCTCCGACCGAATGCCATAGTAGCTACTTCCATCATTGTCACGGCCAAAATCAGCCACGATCTTCATTGTCATTGGGCTGTCTCCATCTCATTTTGATCTTCGTTTTCTCCGTCTCGGTTTCATCTCAGATTTCATCTCGTTTTCATCCCCGGTTTCATCTCGTTTTCATCTCTGGTTTCGTCTCCGGATATGCTCTGATGATGATGATTTGTTGCCAGTGTTGTTGTTGTTGATGATTTTGATTTTAATTTTTTTTTTGTTGATAATGATAATTTTTTATTTCAACTCAGTGGTGGTGTTGATGATAATGACAATGACTTTTTATTTCAATTTTGTTGATGATAAAAATGCGATGATGATGATTTTTTATTTCGATTCAATGGTGGTGTTGACGATAGTGATGATGATTTTTTATTTCAATTTTGTTGATGATAAAAATGCCAATTTTTTTTTAAATGGATTTTGATGATAAGAATTCGGATTTTAATTTTTTTAAATGGATTAATAATAATAATAATAATAATAATTGTTAATATATTAATTAATAATTATTATAAACAATATTATAATTAATTAATATATTAACAATAATTATCAATTATTAACAATAATGTAAATAATAATATTATTATTGTTGTTAATAATAATAACTTTTGAATAAATAATCATAATAAGTAAATAAGAAATAATAATATGACTATATTTTAATTAAGGATTTTTTTAGTAATTTAAAACAATCTAATTCATTTATTCCGATTCCAATACAAAGTAAACACATTAATGGGTTTTGATTTCGATTCATAAAGTTAAAGTAAACAACTCATTTCGATTCAAGTTCCCCATTTCGATTTTAGCTTATTCTGATTACTGACAAGTAAACGTAGCATCAACCTATTCCGATTATTGACAAGTAAACGCAGCATAAAAATCAATGTCAATGTGTTCTGTCTTGAGCATTACTGACACAATTAATTAGTGTCCGGAAAAGTAATTACTGACATTAAGTTAGTGTCAGTAAAAATCATTTTTATAATAATGTATGTTGCACTCTATTATTTTTCTTAAGATTTATTTATAGCTCAACTATCGTAGGCTGTTAAATGAAGGCCAAATAAATTTCTTAGCTTCTCATATAATGGGATGTAATAAAAATTCTTAATTAAATTTTAATTTGTTTGTTTTTAATATCTTAATTCCTTTTCATATTTTTTATATATGTTATTTATTTCCACGCATTTATCATTATTCATTAGTCACAAAATTGAGTTGAAAATTTAATCCTATGTTTTGGAGAATATTCTTGGTATTTTCAAAAGATTGAGGTATGCTTAAATTTTTGTGGTGAAGATGAATCTGTATAATTATATTTATGTTCATCTTAAAAGAAAAAAAGTATATATTTTGCTGAGACTTAGTTAATTTGTTGCTTATGTTTAAAGTTTCTTTGGTGTAAATGATATATATGGGTGGCAAAATGGCGAATTTGCGACGAATTTTTTTCATTTAAATGATGAAGAATTGTACAGTATTCAATATAGCATTTTTGAAATGTTATGTTGTATTGTACGTATTATCGTAAAAGAAGAGGGAGCAATGGATAACAAGATACCTTCATGACCGTGTTGACACAACCTGTGATGTTGAAAGCTTCATTCACTCACACTTTTATTTTATATTGTTTTTATTTGTTTTTTATTTTAATAAAAGAAACATATAATTTAAATATAAAATACTGAAGACTTAACTTATATAAAAAGCTTATCTTCAATTCAATCTTGGTCTTGCAATTCACACCATCTTGCAAATCAAAATCAAACCAAACCCAAATCCATGGATGTGCTCTTCTTTCTCTTAGAAACTATATAAACATCTCCCAGTGCAACAACATTTGTCTGAGCGGAGAAGGAGCTTTTCTTTCTTATTAATTAATTTTGTGGTCTTATGATTTTCTTTACTTTTTACTGAAAAGATAGATAAAGAAAGGCTTTATTGAAAGGAAAAGGGGAGAGAGAGAGATTATTTCTAATTTGCTTTAACTACTTAATTTAATTGTTGTTTACTTGATTTTGACTTCGTAAAGCCATAATTTACAATCGTTATGAATATTATTATATTGGCTTCACATGTATTGTGTGTAAAGCGCTGAATTGCATGTGATTGTAATTCTAATTTTGCATGAATTGTATGAAAAGCTTTGGATTGCCCTGATGGTGTAATAAAGAAAATATTAGATTTCGTAATCTTAGCTAGTAATATTGGAAAAAGGGATGAGACGATCAAATGATGGGGACCCCAAACATGCATATTTCTTCAGGAAGATGGCAAGTTGGCAACAGCACCTACCAAAGCGTGCACGCAGCCAAACGCGGGAAATTGTTTGGGTCCTTTGGCAATGTGCAGTTTGTTTGAATAAGAGCACATAGAGCCCATTTCTGGTAATATTGGGACATTGTTCTCTCCACTTTTTGCTAATAATATAGTATTATTTGGCTTTATTTATTTTTATTTTTTCCCACTACATGCATGCACTGAAGTTCAAATTACTGACGAAAATGAGACCCCATAGCTGAAAACATAGAAGAGAGAGTTTCATATCTCCATTAAAATGTACAAATAAAATTTGCACTTGTAATAAGAGCTCATCTCTTCAAGCCAACATTTCCAGCTAGCAAAGGATGAAAGGAAGGATTTTAGGAAATATTTTCCAACAAATGAAAGTAGTTACCTCTCATATTCTATTACTTTTTTCACTACTTAGAAAAGAGAGGACAAAAATTAAAAGCCTTTGTTTTTCAGTGTGATGATTGCTAATAACATTCTTTATTAATACTATTTATTATTATCATTTTTTTTTTTTTTTTAACTCATTAACTCTTGTTTTTGTTCTTGTGAATGTGTTTAGTCAATTATATGATCATGTGATCAAATCCCTAACACTAACATACCCATAATCTATTATGAATTTTTTTTTAATGATAATCAAGTTGAATATTTGTTCATGCAATTTTATGATGATGAGTTTTCATTTTTCTGTTATACATAAAAGCAGTTTGTAAATAATGGTCAGGCGGAACTAATAACTCAGCATCGTTTGTGGGAACAAGTTGAATAGCAAAAAATAGCATGTTAATCTTTATTAAGCTTTTACTTGAAAAGCCAATCTCAATATATCGGGCATGCCAACAAAGCTCTAAAGAACTATACTTCTATCTTGGCTTTTCAATATTTTTAATTTTTATTGACCGTCTTCATGTGCTGCATTTTTTAGAAACATGAGCCCCCAACTTGTTCAGCTGCCATTTTTTTCTTTTGGATCTCTTCTTTGCATGGATGTATATTGTAAAGCCAAAAGAAAATCAATCAGAAAGGTGCTCAGCAAAAGCATTGATGTCAAAAATTCTTTCTAGAATCTATTCTTGATGACTAGAGACAAGTGACTAGTGAACTTAATCGGCTCCTTTGAAGAAAAGCATCTAAACTTTATCAAGCAAGAAAATGATCAGATGATAGTTTTTCTGATGTAATACAGAACTACATTTCTGAATGATCGACTGCCGTTTCTATGTTCAGCTAAACAAACAAAATTCTACCTCACTTTCATTACGAAATGAAGTGAACAAGGCAATAGTTTTCATACCCAGTAGTCAGGTTGTCTGTTTTGATTAATCTTATGAAATGAATTAAAAAAAAAAATGAGATGATCAGAGAAAAGGCAAGCATGCATATTTTTTCGATCTAACGAGAATCTCTCATTAAAATTTTTTTCATTTTTTGAGTTTCTGGTCACATCTCCATCTCTGGATTTCTGAGACCTCATCTCTTCAAGCCAACATTTCTGCAAGCAAAGGAGCCAAGGAAAGAGGAAGAAATGTTTTCCAACTTAGCTTCAAAATACCTTTCTAGAAGGAACCTGAGCAGCAGAAAAGAGAAGTCAATCTAGAGCAATCACGATTATTCAGCCATGATGCTTTCTCACACTTACCATCAACTCTTGAGCCTCTTTTTCTTTTGCCTGCCCCAAAAAATTTAACACGTTAACGGCTGTTCTTGTTCTTGTTCCTGTGCTAGGTGAACGAAATCGCTCGAGTCAGTGATCAACTCACTAACATTAACCTACTCGTTATCTATCTAATAGTTTCTTTATCTACTGAATTCAAAATGAATATTTGTTCGCGCCAATTTACTGATGATAAGTTTACAGCTGCTGTACAGTTTCTGGAAGAAGAATTTGTGAAAATGGCCACATTGAACTGCTAACCCAATCTTTTGTGGGAACAAATTTTTTAGAAAATTTAAGATAGCACAAAATGGGAAAATTATTTGTCATCTTTATGAAAATCTAAGTACACTTAATCTTTCTCATGCATCCGTTGTTTGGATGCCCTCGCAAGAACTATACTTCTACATTCCGGCCAGAAATGGTAAAATTTTTATTTTAGATCATGTTTGTTTCTTGAGAAAATAGTAACGGGAGATTGTACCTGATTTTTTTGTCTTTATCTTTTTTAGATGTTAATAAGAAGGGGATATGCGGACCTCTCCACGTAGCAGATCCTCCAAACGAAAGTTCCGTATTAAGCAACCTTTCTGTTGCTTCTAATGGAACAATCGATTTAGTTCTGATAATGAATGGCACGTGCTACTTTGATTTCAGCACTAAAATGCGGAATGCTCAAGCAGCAGGATATCAAGTTGCTATTATTTACGATGATAGAGTAAACGGCAGTCTGAACTCAAGTATGAAAAAATATTTAAAAATTTTATATTATTAATTTTTTTTGTGTAAATCCTAATTTTTTATTTTATTTTTTTATCTGTATAACTAGTGCACATAAATCCAGAAGGTTTAAGGATACATGCCATAGTTGTTTCGTTCGACGCGGGTCAATATTTAAAAGAGCAGGCGCTAGGGCAGGGTGGAGAATGTTGTTTATTTCGCCCTTCGAAAGGGAGATGGTGGTATTGGTTTCTGGGCGATGATGCTACTTTTATCATTGGTAGTAGCATCATCATTCAGTATACGTGCATATTTGGCGCATGTCATTCCCCAACCCGAGCCCGAACCCAATGCCATAATGATGGAAGCACAAATTCCTGAGCAACAAAGAAGAAGTTTAGTGAATGCACTACAGACCTTTGTATTCACTTTTGAAACTTCAAATCAATGCAATGAAGACTCGACGTGTGCAATTTGCCTTGAGGAATATCTGGAGGGGGAAAATCTCAAAGTCCTTCCTTGTGCACACGGTAAGTTTTAAATCGTCATGTTATCAGTTATTAATAATTAATTTAACCTAGTTAATGTGAAATTACTTAATTATTTGCTGATCAATTTTATTTCTTTTGTTTAATTATCTACTTGCAGTGTTTCACGCAAGTTGTGTGGGCTCATGGCTTAACACCAGGGGGATTGCTTGCCCTCTACGTCGTCAAGACATAAGGGTGGCCCATCCACAAGTATAATTTGTTAGAAATTTTTGTACACACTTAAATATTGTATAAATGTAAATCAAATATCAGTTAGCAATATGATTTTGTGCACTTGGTTGTCCTTGTTAGCTTGGTGCCATGTTTAATAAATTAGAATTTATTTGAAAATTAAAATTCTTTTCGACAACAATTAATTATATTCTTTCAAAAGCTGGAGATCAATAAAGATTGCACATTCGATATAGTTACACAATTTTCTTAGTAAATTCCATAAAAATGATTAAAAAAAATTTACTTCTTCCATATTTTGAAATGAAGTACAGATTGCCATAATTAAGATCGTCATAGACTACTTCTAAAAAATTTTGACTATATGAGTAATTAACTTGTTCCTATACTATTTAAAAACATATTAGGTATTATTGCATCGCAAGCCTTGATTATCACAGAACAAAATCTCAACAAATCTTACTCATCTTTTAATTCATTCGCCAATACAATGCATGAAATAACTACAATTGCAATCTCTTTTGCTAGTGAAAAGATATTGTATCTTTACACTTTCTCAATAAAAACAACAACCCTCTTCCTCAATTTTTCCAAACACAAACGTGAAAGCACATTTACCAGATGCCGTAAACTCCAACAACTTCTTTGTTCTCAAAGTTCCCCTGAGGCCTCACTACACTAAATAATAATATTATCGATTGAGGGTACTATATACCCTTGAAAATAATTTTTTTTTTCAAAAGTGAGGGGTGGGAAGTATGGTCGAACGGTTCTCAATAAAAAGAACCAAACTCAAACCAAATTTTAGATTTTCAGTTCGCTTTGGTTTGGTTCTAAAATTCAGTTCAGTACGGTACGGTTCGGTTTTAACTCACTACTCAGATACAATCATAACTAATATTAAAAATATCTAGAATCAGGTTTTTTTTTTAATAAAATTTGAAAATTATAAACTCAGCAAACACTTTCGCTCAAGCAAACGGAAAAGTTAACAAAGTAGGCTAACTTTTCCACTGCTAGCAACTAACAATTTGCCAGTAAGTCTAAGAGTGAAAATCCTAGATCCTTATTCATCATCTATTTGCCTAAATGTATTAAAAGGTTAAACTCCAAAAGGTACAAACTTCCAAAATACAGATCATAGATGCATATAAGATCTCTCAAGATATAAAAACAACAACGTGCGATTTTGAACACCCAAACATGCACGAGGAACAATCATATGACGGTTGGATCTTGATTTCTAGCATGCTTTAAAAGCTCTTCTTGGGTCACTTAAGAAAGCGACAGGTCAACTCACTGTGAACTGTTCTGCACGCCTTGCTTGTGAAGCCAAGAAGCGCAACCTCATTGGTGCTACAATATCATATTCTTTGTATAGCATGAAACAAATCCAGAAGGTGAATAGGTATTCCAATCCTATATGGACGAAAAACCTGAGATTCAAACATAATACTTCTTTAGAAAATTGATATGCCATACAGCAATAATTTAGTAAAACTTAAATGGTAAGGAAAATGATACCAACATAAAACAATATTGTTCCCGCATTTTAAAGGAGCAACATGTGAACAAGAAAAGTAATATATTTTCTTTCACAAAATAGTGATGTGATGAGTTCAGATTTTAAGAATAGATGATAATCACATATCAGGTTAATAAATTTCAGTTCTCAATACTGTACAATTATCTTCAATTTGGGAGAAAAGAAGTTACCTTATGGATTTAGGGCGAACATTAGATAATGAAAGCTTGTCAATATCACTCACAACAAATTCTTTCCTCAAAAAGAATAGCGTTCCACTTGACACATTGACCGGAATAAGACAAGGAGCGCCACTATTGTCATTGGTACAAAAATCTTTAGGCTGTCAGATCAAACAGAAAAGACTAATTATAACAATCAACAATGACAATTAAAGCCTCAAGTTACAGAGCAACAGCCAAGTTTACAATGCAATAGATAATATAAAAAAATTGTCAAGAATGGGCCAACACTGGATTCAGATCAACAAGTTGAAATACTTGTCAATTCTCTCTTAAGCTCATTCCTCAACTAAATTTAGCTCCAGTTTCAATTCACGCTCCCACTACGGGAAATGCAAACAGAAATAGTAGACATGGAAGCCACAACCAGATTGACCAATGTACTCATAAGGAGTATTTGTGCTGTCTCATTCTCAGGTTCTATAGAACTGGCTAGTTTAGCAATTCCAATTTACAATAAAATTTCCTGACTAACATAGCCATCAGGTAAGACAACAGTTTAGTACAAGGCATCCTATGATGAATTTTTTTCTTTTTGGGGTGTTAAACCCGTCCTCCAAGATTATAAGTACACATCTTTTAATAAGCGCTTATAAAAAATTAAAGAGGATACGCATAGTAATAGGAGTAAGAAACAGCAAACTGAAGCTGAACAGTGGATTAAAAGGAAGACATTGCGTCCAACTTTTTGCATCGACTTTAAACAGCCAAATATCATTTTTGTTACGAAGGTAAAACACAGCACTTGAAACCCATCAACTTATACGAAACAAAGAATAGATGGAATAGGGATTGTCCATAATGCATATACTTAGACTGAATTCTAAAAAAAAAAAAAAAAGACACTTTCACAACAGAAACATTCAGCAGAGGTGTCCAATTAAATCCATTCAGAGTACAAAAGCAGCAGAAGTAATAATATTTCACCCATATTGGATTAAAAGGCATGAACACTTGTATACTTGCCTAGATGGATAATAAAGATTATCAAAAAATTCTTCAAATTTGTGAAGAATCAACCATTATCCAGAGCAAAAAAGTACCAAAACAGAGAGGGAAAATTAAGGTCCCCCACAGTGTTCAAGTTACTAAAAAAGTTGAAAAATTAAATTTTGTTGATAACTTCATAATCTCAAACAAAATCAGAAGACACCCAAAAAGGGAAAAAGCAATGAGAATTGAATTGTAACAAATGAAGGGGGAAAAAAAAGGAGAGTACCCAAGAGTGTAAATTCTCAAGAAAAGAGCAGAGTCAAGGCCAGCATGATTGATAATCTCATACTCAGTCATCTTCAGAGCCTGAGGCTTCCAGTTCAAGAAAGTAAGATATGTCTTGAATTCCAAATTAACAAACTTGCCCACGAAGTTCCTAGACCTCCTTGGGCTGCTCCTAGCCCCATTAAATTCTGTCATTGATGGGTTGAATTCTCAACAAAGCAAAAGCTAACAAGAATGCAAAAGCAGATAGTATGTTGATCAATGCAGACACACCAATATCACCAAAAGTAGCCATTGAAGCAAACAAAAACAACAACAAAGAAAGAAGACACCAGAGGTTATGTGAAGAGTGGTTTGAAGTAGCAGAAAGGAAAGAATATTTTTTCTTTTTTCTTTTTTAATGTTTACTTGCTTCTTACAAGAAATTTACAGAGTGGGGGTGCGGTACAGTGGCCTTTATGGCCTATAATGGGATTTGATAAGTTAAAATCGTCTGGGTTCGCTTGTAGTACGATACAGCCGCTTTTTATTATTTTTTTTAATTGATTTTATAACCGGCCACCTGTTGTCTCTTATTTTAATGGGTTAGAGTGAAAAATATTAAAGGTAAATATCATACAGCTACCCTCATTTTAAATAAATAACAAATAATCAATTTAAATTATGAAACTACCAAATACCCCCTCAACTTTACATTAAAATATATTTAAAAAATGAGACTTCTATTTTTTTTCCCTCAAAATATTTGACTTCTTACTAATGAGAATATTATTTAAATATAAGTAAATAAATAATATAATTATGAATTATTAAATATTTTTGTATTACATGATAAATTTAATGATATTTTACATAAAAAAAATATCATATTATTTTATTCATTTTTTGATAAAACAATGCAATATATGTATCAAGATCCATAATTAACCAGATTTATTTTCAAATATTTGGAAAAAATTCAATCTCACAATACATATAGCAAATTAATTCATACAAACTTATGTGCAATTAATTAATTAATTTTTTCTTTTATACCACATTGTTTTGATATGGTTACATTTATTCACTATTTTCAAGTTACAACATTTTCTTAAATACTTGTAATAGACACTTCTATATGTTAAATATAATGTTAATTTTTTTCTAGTATTTTTAGTAGTATCGTAATTAGTAATTTATAATATTAAACTTCTTTTATGTTGTTAGTAACCATCATTTTTACTTTGTTAGCCAATAAATTAATGAAAATGGACTCAACTATGATATTTTATTATTTATTATCAGTATTAGATGTTTATTATTAGAATGTGTATAGATTATAATCTACATATATGACATTATTTAATTTTAATAATGTAACTATTAATATTATTAGTTTATTAATATCATTTTAAAGGCAGGGCATGTGAGAGTCCAAATATAATTGTTAACAACCACCTTCTACATGATTTAACTCGGGACATATACCATATTTTCATAAATGATTATCTATACATTTTTTTGGATAATTATGTCTCATGACCATAGTGACCTAAATTCTTAATGTAATTACTAATGCAACATAGATAATTATTATTTTTTATTACTTAGTATAGTGACAATCAATTTCCTTCTCATCTATGTGAGTGAGGTTCCAACCCTTAACCAGATGACAACCACAAGAAAAATTACAATTTAAATACAATTAAATAATGTTGTATTTATTTATTTTTGCCGTTATATATTTTAAGTATGACACAGTTATAATTTTCTAAATAATAAATCAAGTGTCACTAAAATATAGCAATTAAAAAATAAGTAGCATTTAGAATACAAATTATAAAAATAAGTATAAGTAAATTAAAATGAAATGAATAATTTTTCATTTAGGCGGGCAAAACTGCTGCTAAATGAAATATTTAACAAAACTTTAATTTTTTTTAACGTATAAAATTGAAATTTTTTAATTTTTTATTAAAAATATAAATACTTTATATTTTACTTCATGAGAAACCCTAGCCGCTCCAACCAAAATTCTTCATTTCCCTCTCTCTCTTTCTCGTCTCTTAACTCTCGCTACGAAGTGAAAGGCTGGGGGACAAGGAAAAGGGTCGAGTCGATCAGGCTCTAACCAAAATACTTGATATTTGATAACACACAACTCAGTTCTCTTAGAAGTAGTGTGGATTCAAATGCACCAATATATTCTCAGTATACTACACAATCTCTTTGGGGTGTTGGCTTTTAATATTTTGATATTTTTGTGATATTATTACAGATTCAGGGGATCTCAATGAAATTATTCCTGTATAAAATAATTGTTGTAATCTTTCAATCGTCATCTTTTGCACGTGGTGGAAATCGGGATGTAATCATGAAAGCAATCATGAAAGCAGCCCTACAATATAGCAATGCTATACATTTTAAATTTTTTGTCCCAAATAACTATACCAAATGATTTGGTAATTTTTTGTGCCAAATAACTATACCAAATGATTTGGTATTTATTAATTAGTTGATAGTTCATTACAAAATTTAAGTGAGTTAATTGTAACCAATTAATGAATGTCAAATTATTTGAGATAGTTATTTAGGACAAAAAATTTAAAATATGTAGCATTACTGTACGTTATCGGCACCGCCTTAAAATTAGCATTATCCTTTTGAATGCTGTTTTTGTTTTAATTTTACTTTGCAAGAAAACAATTCTCCCTTAATCTCTCCTTAATTAATTATGATTAGATTCTCTTCTACAAAAAATTGTGGAACCAAATTTATAAACAATCATATTATTTATTGCCACAATATCATTTATTTAGTTTTTTTTTTTAAAAAAATAAAGCTATTGTTATGTTTTGTTATGCAAAGAGCCAAATGCAGTGTTTTCTTTACTTGAAATGATAATAATAATTAAAAAAAATAAGATGCTTATTTTATTGGGTTTTACATTATATTTACATTATAACTAAGTACAAGAAAGGATATTATCTATATATGTATATACAA